>JAQIUQ010002107.1:0-156763 GCA_030378365.1 Hybognathus amarus
AATGTTTTGTCTGAAGTTCCTTGATTTCACCACTAGATGGCATTATTTCTACCCAGATTATGTTCCCTTGGATTAATGATTTTCATACTCACCTGTCTTGAATTACACCTAATGATAAACCCTATTTAAGGCTTCACTGCATTTTTGTTCTTGTTCAGTCCTGATGTCAACCAAAGTGAATTCGCTCTGGGAAGTATGTTTTTGTAATCTTTTTGTGGACTTCTGGTTTTGCCTTTCTGGATTTATGTTTAAGAAGATCCTCTGTCTGGATTACCTTTTTGTTTGCCTCTCAAGGAGAGTTGATTGAGTTTTTCTGTTGCACTTTCACTTAAAGTGCTAACTACGACCTTTTGTTTTGTTCTTCCCTTCGGAAGTAAAGAGCCAAATAATAAACTCAGACTTTTGACTTTTGACTGTCCTTTAAATCCTCTGCATTTGGGTTCAACCTCCTCAAGTGGTGGAGGGGTTAGTATCAAGGACACCCACACCGGAGACCCGAGTTCGATCCCCAGCTGGATCGTAACAGTAGGACTGAACCATGGATTTTGACCCAGCAGAGGAATCCCAACACCTGAGCAATGCTGAGCGCATCTTAGCTGCTGTTACAAGCCAGGCAGCCACCATGGAACGACATGAACAAGTCCTTGCACAACAGGAACATGCTGTATCAAAACTTGGTCAAGCTGTTGCAGAGATCCTACAGCACCTTCAAGCCCTTTCATGCCCACCGCAGGATGCTGATTCTCAATTCCAGCCACAAACAGCTCCTCCCAGCACCTCTCCTAGCAACTCTGAGATTCATCTGCCTCACCCTGAAAGGTATGCTGGAAGTCCTGGTGGATGTAAAGGCTTTCTTACCCAGTGCTCATTGAACTTTGAATTGCAACCTAATAAGTTTCCAACATCACGTAGCAAGGTGGCCTATATCATTACTCTTTTATCTGGAAAAGCCCTAGCCTGGGCCACTGCACTGTGGGAGCAGTCTCCACAACCAGCGGTTTGCTCCAATTACAGTCGTTTTATTGATGAGATGAGACGTGTTTTTGATCATCCGGTAAGGGGACGTGAGGCAGCTAGCCGTCTTCTTCAGCTATCCCAAGGTACTCAAAGTGTTGCAGAATTAGCAGTGGAATTTCGAACTCTATCTATGGAGAGTGGCTGGGATAAGGAGGCTTTGACTGTTGCTTTCTATAGAGCACTTAATGATGATCTTAAGGATGAATTGGCAGCCCGAGACCCTGCAACAGACCTAGATTCCTTGATTGATATGGCTATTCGATTAGATAATCGTCTTCGAGAGAGGCGTAGGGAGCGCACAGAGTCTTCCAGATATGCTCCCATTCAACATCCTACAGCTCTGCCCTTGCCTCCTGATCACCCCGTTTCAGCTGTAACCTGCACCGAAGAGCCCATGCAGCTGGGCCGATCACGGCTCTCCATGTCAGAGCGAAACCGCAGACTCAAGGATAAATGCTGCCTGTATTGTGGTGAACCTGGCCACTTTCGAGTTTCCTGCCCAATCCTTTCGGGAAAAGCCAACTCTCGTCCAGTAAAGGGAGGACTGTGATGAGAGAGACTATCCCTCCCAACTCAACATCTTCCGGGGTTCTCCTGTCTACCCACCTTTTATGGAATGATCAGTCACATTTCCTAAAGGCCTTCGTGGATTCTGGGGCTGCTGGAAACTTTATGGATTTGGAAATTGCCAGACATCTTCAGGTGCCACTGACCAACCTAGATGACCCACTTACTGTCACGGCATTGGATGGAAGACCCCTTGGTTCTGGTCGGGTGAGTCTAAGCACTATTCCTGTACATCTCTGGGTTGGGGGTCACCAAGAAACTATACAGTTTTATGTAATAAAGTCACCAGAATTTCCGTTAATCCTTGGTTTTCCTTGGCTTGTTCTCCATAACCCCCATATCGACTGGTCCTCTGGTAACATTGTCAGATGGGGGCCTAATTGTGATAACTCGTGTCTCTCAACTTCATCTCTTGAACTTGTCTCTTCCGACTTAAGCCAGGCTACCCATGGGCTGTTAAGGACTAATCTGCAGTTATCTGGGACACCTCCAGAATTATCCAGTGTTCCTCCTGATTATGCAGACCTTTTAGATGTGTTCAGCAAGAAGGCGGCCTTGTCCTTGCCCCCCACAGACCTTATGATTGTGCAATCGACTTGCTCCCTGGAATGTGCCCTCCAAGGGGGAGACTGTTTTCCCTTTCACCACCAGAGAGGAGGGCCATGGAAGACTATATCCAAGAGGCTTTGAATTCTGGTCTGATACGTCCCTCAACTTCACCAGCAGGAGCTGGATTCTTCTTTGTTGCTAAGAAGGATGGGGGCCTCCGACCCTGTATTGATTACAGGAGTCTCAATAAGATTACCATAAAGAATCGATATCCTCTTCCATTAATGTCTACTGCCTTTGAGTTGCTTCAGGGGGCAACTGTATTCACTAAACTGGACCTTCGCAACGCTTATCATCTGGTCCGTATCCGTCCTGGGGATGAATGGAAGACTGCTTTCAATACACCCACGGGCCACTATGAGTATAAGGTCATGCCTTTCGGCCTGGTAAATGCTCCTGCAGTATTTCAAGCTTTGATTAATGATGTGTTAAGAGAAATGCTGAACAGGTTTGTGTTTGTATATTTGGATGATATTCTAATCTTTTCCAAGAACCTCCAGGAGCACGTTCAGCATGTTCGCCTAGTCCTCCAGCATCTTCTGAAGAACCATCTGTTCGTCAAACTTGAGAAGAGTGAGTTCCATGTTCAAGAGGTATCCTTTTTGGGCTTTATTGTCTCTAATGGTCACATCCAGATGGACCCAGCCAAAACCAAGGCAGTTAAAGATTGGCCTCCACCCACCTCCATCAAGCAGGTACAACGTTTTCTTGGCTTTTCCAATTTTTATCGAAAGTTCATACGAAATTTCGGTGCCATTGCTGCTCCACTTACGACTCTCACTAGGAAGAATGTTAAGGGCTTTCAGTGGACAGACGAGGCTGAAAAGGCGTTCTGCAAATTAAAGGATAGATTTACTTCAGCGCCTATCCTTACTATTCCAGATCCTGAGCTGCCCTTCATAGTCGAGGTGGATGCCTCTGAGGTAGGGGTCGGAGCAGTACTCTCCCAGCGGGCCAGAAAAGACAACAGATTACATCCTTGTGCTTTCTTTTCACACAAGCTCTCTCCTACTGAAAGAAATTATGATATTGGTAACAGGGAGTTATTGGCTGTTAAGCTGGCATTGGAGGAATGGAGGCACTGGTTGGAGGGGGCCAAACATCCCTTTGTTGTATGGACTGACCACAAAAACCTAGCCTATATCCAAGAAGCCAAGAGACTGAACTCTCGCCAGGCCCGGTGGGCGCTATTCTTTAATCGCTTTAACTTTGTTCTCTCCTATCGACCAGGATCTAAGAATCAGAAACCTGATGCTCTCTCCAGGCAATTTGACCCACCCAATATGGTGTCAACCCCAGTGATGATCATCCCCACGTCCAAGATTCTGGCTCCAGTTAGATGGGGAATAGAGACCAGGGTTAGAAAAGCACAGCAGCAGGAAGCTGACCCAGGTAATGGACCACCTGGTCGTCTTTTTGTACCTAAGAGTGTGCGCACTGATGTTTTGCAGTGGGGACATGCCTCATCAATCACCTGCCACCCAGGAGTCAGCAGGAGTCTTGAGTTCATTTGCAGACGCTTCTGGTGGCCAAGGATCGCTGATGACGTTAAATCCTTTGTTGCTGCCTGCTCCGTTTGTGCCCAGCATAAGGATTCCAGGTCTCGTCCACAAGGTCTTCTGCTACCCCTCCCTGTTCCTGCTCGTCCTTGGTCACATATTTCTATGGACTTTGTAACGGGTCTACCACTCTCCCAAGGTAACAAAGTGATTTTGGTAGTTGTGGATAGATTTTCAAAAGCTTGCCACCTTATAGCATTGCCAAAACTACCTTCGGCTCCACAGACTGCTGAGATTGTATTGCAGCATGTTTTTAGGTTGCATGGCTTTCCTCAAGATGTTGTTTCAGACCGTGGCCCTCAGTTTGCATCCAGGTTCTGGAAGGCCTTCTGCCAGCTCATTGGTGCTTCAGCCAGTCTGTCATCTGGATTTCATCCCCAGTCTAATGGACAGACTGAAAGAACTAACCAAGAGATTGAGACAACCTTGAGATGTCTAGCTTCATCCAACCCAACGTCGTGGAGCAAACAGTTGATATGGGCAGAATTTGCCCATAATACTCTTCGCCATTCCTCAACGGGTATGTCACCTTTTGAATGTCAGTTTGGCTATCAACCTCCTTTGTTTTCTGAGCAGGAGTCTGAGGTGGGAGTTCCGGCTGCCCAACATTTGGTTCAACGGTGCCACAGGGTGTGGAGTAAGGCCAGAGCCGCACTTCTGAAGACTTCACAGCTACAACAGCAACAGGCCAACCGTCGCCGCAGACCAGCACCATCTTTTCGTCCAGGGCAGAACGTCTGGCTGTCTAGCAAGAACCTTCCCCTTAAAGTTGAAGCACGCAAATTGGCGCCCAGATTCATAGGACCCTTCAAGGTTTTAAGGAAAGTAAACCCAGTTTCCTACCGTCTCCTACTTCCCAAGTCTTTGCGCATACATCCCACCTTTCATGTTTCATGTTTAAAACCTGTCAAATACAGTCCTCTGTCTCCTGCCACCAGGCCACCCCCAGCTCCGCAGATCATTGAGGGCCAACCAGCATACATGGTCAAGCGGATATTGGACACTCGTATGGTTCGTGGTAAACGGCAATATCTAGTGGACTGGGAAGGATATGGGCCAGAGGAACGGTCTTGGGTCCCCACGCGCCATATCCTGGACAAGAGTTTGATTAGGGACTTTCAACGTCCTCAATCTACCCGAGCTTTTGGGAACGTCAGGAGCCGTTCCTAAAAGAGAGGGTTCTGTAATGTTTTGTCTGAAGTTCCTTGATTTCACCACTAGATGGCATTATTTCTACCCAGATTATGTTCCCTTGGATTAATGATTTTCATACTCACCTGTCTTGAATTACACCTAATGATAAACCCTATTTAAGGCTTCACTGCATTTTTGTTCTTGTTCAGTCCTGATGTCAACCAAAGTGAATTCGCTCTGGGAAGTATGTTTTTGTAATCTTTTTGTGGACTTCTGGTTTTGCCTTTCTGGATTTATGTTTAAGAAGATCCTCTGTCTGGATTACCTTTTTGTTTGCCTCTCAAGGAGAGTTGATTGAGTTTTTCTGTTGCACTTTCACTTAAAGTGCTAACTACGACCTTTTGTTTTGTTCTTCCCTTCGGAAGTAAAGAGCCAAATAATAAACTCAGACTTTTGACTTTTGACTGTCCTTTAAATCCTCTGCATTTGGGTTCAACCTCCTCAAGTGGTGGAGGGGTTAGTATCAAGGACACCCACACCGGAGACCCGAGTTTCGATCCCCAGCTGGATCGTAACACGTTACAAAAAAACTTGCCGTGTATATTGTTCTATTCAAGCCAAACAACTTTCTAATTAACAATAATAAGCTCAAACCAACAGAAAGTCAGATATTGTAGTTTATAAGTGGATTTTGTCTAGAGAGAGACAGAGAGAGATCTCCCAGCGTGTGTGTGTGTGTGTGTGTCTGTGTGGGGAGGGTGGGGGCTGGTGTCTCTGTTTATGTGTGTGTGTGTGCTGGCTATATAGCCAGCCACACACACATGGGAGATCACACACACTTGGGAGATCAAGTAGAATTTCCATAACTCTGTGTGTTAAACTAATAATCACTCTTGTGTTTTAAACACAATCTACTTAATACAGACAACTTCATTATAAAGATAAACAACAATTCCAAAAAATATATTATCATAATCTATGACAAAAAATGCTATTATAAACTAGATTAGTGGATAATACACATTGCTCTTTATATTGTTCTAAAATACATTAATGAAAAACAAGATACCAAAAATCAAAAAGATAAATTATTTTAGATATAGTCATGGCTATTATAAAATTGAGACGTGTTTTAAATGTATAGTGCCGATGTTTAATGAGGTAGCAACATATGATAGATAGGAAAGAACAAGAAAGGTAATTAATAATCTGTCATTGCGTCACTGCATTATGATATGAAAGGCTCAGTACAGTGCGGCACAAAGTGCTTATGCGCATCCTGAGCGGAGAATGATGCGCTTGAAGCCACGTGGAGTTACAACGCGCAGCGTGTCCAGTCCGCATTGAAAGGTTCAAAGCACAAAGGAAATACATATTGATGGACAGTGGATTATACATTGTCTATCTATGCAATAGTTTATTGAGCCTTTTCTTTTAACAGTTTTAAATTTCAGTTACTGTGCGTGTGAAGAACAATTATAGAGCTCTGACTCTACTCTAGTGTTGTGATCACCCGGTAGAAAGTAACACGATTAAGTTACAGCAATAAAGTCCAGAAAGATAGAGTTTCTTTATTCAAAACCATAGACCTTTATCTACAGATCAAGTATAATAGTATTAACATTGAATCATCTTGAAGATAGTTTCATCATTGACTAACCGAACACGACGGGCTGTTTGTGTGCCTTTTGTGGGGCTTAACAATAACATAGAATAGTATACGCACAATGCAGGATTTGAATCAGCCTTATCTGATCGATACCCGATCCGGCAAAATTGGCAATATCTGAGCCGATACTGATCCTGAGTATCGGATATCGGATCGGGCGTAACCCTAACTACTAAAATGTAAACACAAGTAGATGTAGACCTGGATGTACACCTGACCTTTCAGAAGGCTGCCCACACATACTTTGTGGTTGAAATGTGCCCTCGATGCGCACTTTTGCCGAAGCCCTCACTGATGCAAGCTCTTCAGCACACTTCTTTTCGTAACAGTCAAGGCGGGAGTTACGTTTGTGCACAATAACCCTAAAGGCAGGCTATATATATATATATATATATATATATATATTAGTGCTGTCAAACAATTAAAATATTTAATCGCGATTAATCGCATTAATGTCATAGTTACTCTGATTAATCGCACATTTTATCTATTCTTAATGTCTTTTGATTTCTTTTTGTTACATTTTTTCTCATTTTAATGCTCTTATCAACATGGAAAAGTGGATTGGCTTGTTTAGTGCAAATGTTTTTTTTAATTATTATTATTGAAAATAACATTGGAATAGTGTTCAATTTCACTCTAACATATATAGCCTAAACAATCTCTCACACAATGTAACACTGTCCATCAATAAAAGGGTGAAAGAAATACTGACGAGGTCCTGATATTGACGAGGGGTGGAGAATTTGCATCGTTTGTGTGTGTGTGTGGTTTCTTTGCCATCAAGTG
Source organism: Hybognathus amarus (assembly GCA_030378365.1). Taxonomy (NCBI): domain Eukaryota; kingdom Metazoa; phylum Chordata; class Actinopteri; order Cypriniformes; family Leuciscidae; genus Hybognathus; species Hybognathus amarus. The sequence continues at coordinate 7,345 of JAQIUQ010002107.1, forward strand.
GTGTTTCAGGCTGGACGTGCTGCGATGATGATAGCTCAGTTCACAACGACAAAACATACAGATCGCTTTGGTCTTGTCAATGGAACAATTGCAACTTTTTAAAAAGTAAACTTTACATTCAGAATCTCATTGGCATCCATTTCGGCGTCTCGCGCTCGTCATCCACTCAACATAACGTTACTATTTGGCCGGCTCGCAAGCTGAAACGAGTGTGTGCGGCACAAAACGTCCTCGCGCTGCCGCTCTGAAACCCATTCATGTCAATGGATTGCGCCGCGTCGAGGACGTGTCGTTGCTCTCTTCGACCAAAGCGCAAGCGGATCTAGCTAGACCGGGAAACAAAACAACAGGCACGACGCACACACTCGTTTCGGCTTGCGAGCCGGCTTTGAATGGATGACGAGCGCGAAGACGCTGAAATGGATCAGGACGCATGCCGCGTCCTGTTGCAAAAGTATGTGAAAAAACGACAAAGTTTGCTAGGACAAAAAGAACCGTTAATCGTGCCGATAAAAAATTAACGCCGTTAAAATGGATTTGCGTTAACGGCGTTAATAACGCGTTTAACTGACAGCCCTAATATATATATATATATATATAGCTGCGAGCAGCGACCGCGGGCCAAAGGCGGCGGGTCTCGCCACCCGGTGCCTTTAGGTAACTAAGGCATCGGGGTTGCGGTGCCACCGGCTTGGGCCCGCAATCGCTGCTCGCAGCTATATATATATTTTTTTTTCTCTTTTTCTCAGCGAATATTCGGGCACTTTTGGGGCCCCTAACATGTTCTAAAACTCTTCAAAACTTTGCACACGGGGTCAGAACCCGCGGCCATCAGAGCCGGGCTGAAGCTGGTACCCGGGCGTGGCAGGGCGGCTCGTCAGCGCCCCCTGGAACGGGGTCCGAACACCTGGTCCATAACTCAAACACACTTGCATGTAATAATATGAAACTCGGTACACATGTCGATAGCAGAATTTCATCTATACCTCGCGTTCTTACTTTTTACCCCAGCCCAACAGGAAGTCGGCTATTGAGGTTTTTTTGTAAAACACACGCAATGAACTTTTAAATACTCCTCCTAGAGCTCTGATCCAAATTCGACGAAACTCGGTCAGCGTGAAGTCAAGACATTGAGGATGAAAGTTTGCGTGGGGATTTTTGATATCTCGAACGGTTTGGCCGTGGCGAGGAAACGAAAACTATGGCGAGAAACGTGAAACAGGAAGTGTGTCATAACTTCAGCATACATTAACTGATCTGGATGAAACTTCAGCAGTGCGTTCGCTGTAAGAGGACGATCACATGGATGTGACTATTGTGAGTCAAAGTTATAGCGCCACCAACTGGCAGCAGGAAGTGTGTCACTTTCAAAATGCTTTGAAATCACCCTCTTATTTTTACCCGATTTGCTTCAAACTTCATCTGTATAATGTAAATACACGGCAGATGAAGACCTATGAATGGATTCTTGATATCTTTGAAACTGTTGCCGTGGCGACGCATCAAACTTTACCATTCTTTTAGGATGCATTCTTTTAGGGATTTGAACATTTGTCCATAAATCAAACACACGTGCATGGATTAATATGAAACTCGGTACACTCATAGATCACATCAGGCCAAACAACTTTCGTGCTCTAAGTTTTACGACAGTTCAAACGGAAGTCGGGAATTATGTTTTTTTTTTAAATAAATGTCCTAGAAAAACATCAAATTACAACCCATGCTGTTACCAATCACCACCAAACTCGGTGTGCATGAAGTCAAGACATTGAGGATGCTAAATTCCGTACGGATTTGTGATATCTCGAACGGTTTGGCCGTGGCAGGAAATGAATTTTTTGACTAAAAAAGGACACATAAAGTGTGTTATAACTTGGTTAGTTTTACTGACAGTTACAAAACTTGCCGTGTATATTGTTCTATTCAAGCCAAACAACTTTCTAATTAACAATAATAAGCTCAAACCAACAGAAAGTCAGATATTGTAGTTTGTAAGTGGGATTTTGTCTCAGAGAGAGACAGAGAGAGATCTCCCAGCGTGTGTGTGTGTGTCTGTGTGGGGAGGGTGGGGGCTGGTGTCTCTGTTTATGTGTGTGTGTGTGTGTAGCTGGCTGGCTATATAGCCAGCCACACACACATGGGAGATCACACACACTTGGGAGATCAAGTAGAATTTCCATAACTCTGTGTTAAACTAATAATCACTCTTGTGTTCTAAACACAATCTACTTAATACAGACAACTTCATTATAAAGATAAACAACAATTCCAAAAAATATAATATAGCTGCGAGCAGTCGATTGCGGCCCAAGCCGGGTGGCACTGCACACCCCGGTGCCTAAAGGCACCGGGATGGCGGGACCGCCGGCTTTGGCCCTCTCATCGCTGCTCGCAGCTATATTTGCATATATATATATATATATATATACACACACACACACACACACACACACACACACACACACACACACACACACACACACACACACACACACACACACACACACACACACACACACACACTATATATATATATATATAGTAAAGCCGGTGGCACCGCCACCTTGGTGCCTTTAGGGTTATTCTGCACGACGTGCAAAAACGTAACCCCTGCTTTGGAATACATACTAGTATGTATTCCACAATTGGAATACATACTAACATACTAGTCAGAACTGAATAGTTGATATCTGAATGACAGATCACCATAGAAGTCAATGGAAAAAATGTGACTAGTAACAAAAGAATAGTTACTAGTCACCATTGAAATAAGTACTAGTGTCTAATGAATAAGTACTAGTATCTATTTAATAGGTACTAGTATCTAATGAATAAGTACTAGTAACTAATTAATAAGCATTGGTATGTAATGAATAAGGACTAGCATCTAATGAATAAGTACTAGTATCTAATAAATAAGGACTAGTTTCTAATGAATAAGTACTAGTATCTTTAAAAAGGTACTAGTACCTAAAGAATAAACACTAGTATCTAAAGAAAAGGCACTAGTATCTAAAGAATAAGCACTAGTAGCTAATGAATAAGTACTAGTACTTAATGGAATAGATACTAGTATCTAAAAATAAGTACTAGTAGCATGAAAATAGAGACTAGTAGGTTAAAATGATTAAATGTTAAAACGGCTTGCCATACTCTATCTGTCGTTTCGACTAGTCACAATTACGTTACAGATATCTTAAATGATAATACAAACTATCCAAAATGTAATTACGACTAGAAAGACGTTGTTGATATCTACAATGTTAATTACGAATAGTCAAACTTAGCTTTTAAATGTTAAAAGGGCTTGCCATACAGAAGTGTAGGCTCAGAGAGACACTCAACATTTTCAAACCAAAATATCTGACTTTCTGTGGGTCCTAGCTCATGAGTGTAAATTAGAAAGTTGTCCGGCTTGAGGAGAATATATGAATATATGAAACGATGAGATCAACATGTGTACTGAGTTTCATATTATTACATGCAAGCGTGTTTGATTTATGGACCAAGATTTTGGACCCCGTTCCAGGGGGTGCTGTCTAGCCCCCTTGCCACACCCGGGTACCATCTTCAGCCCGGCTCTGATGGCTGTGGGATCTGACCTGTGTGCAAAGCTTCAAGAGTTTTCAAACCCGTTAAGGGCCCCAAAAGCCGCTAAGAGTCTCAAAATCATCAAAAAAAGGAATGTTAAAGTTTGATGCGTTGCTATGGCAACATTATCTTAGATATTGAATAATGCTTTCACAGCTCTTCATCTGGCGTGTGTTTACATTATACACATGAAGTTTGAAGCAAATCGGGTAAAAGTAAGAGTGCGATTTCAAAGCATTTTGAAAGTGAAACACTTTCTGCTGCCAGTTGGTGGCGCTATATATTTGACTCACATCCATGTGATCGACCTCTTACAACGAACACACTGCTGAAGTTTCATCAAGATCAGTTAATGTATGCAGAAGTTTTAACACACTTCCTTTTTGATTTATTTACTTACTTTTTTGATTTATGGACGAAGTTAATTTAATTAATACACTAATTATATAAAACTATTGTCAATGCACTACAATTAAACAGGTTATATGCCTTTACTTATAAAAAAATAAAAATAAAAACTTATTTAAAAAATACCAGGCTTAAGAAATGTATTTACTTTAGCAGGCCAGACACACAGTGAAATGATTAAGCCCCCTCCCCCTACACACACACACACAGAGACTGTGTGTCCAGAGTCTCAAAATCACCCACACACACAGACTGTGTGACAGGCCTAGGCTCAGAAAGAGCATGATCATATTCAAACTACAATATCTGACTTTCTGTGGGTTTGAGCTTATTATTGTTAATTAGAAAGTTGTTTGGCTTGAATAGAACAATATACACGGCAAGTTTTGTAATTGTCAGTAAAACTAACCAAGTTATAACACACTTTATGTGTCCTTTTTTAGTCAAAAAAATCCGCCACGGCCAAACCGTTCGAGATATCACAAATCCGTCCGGAATTTAGCATCCTCAATGTCTTGACTTCATGCACACCGAGTTTGGTGGTGATTGGTAACAGCATGGGTTGTAATTTGATGTTTTTCTAGGACAATTATTTAAAAAAAAAAAACATAATTCCCGACTTCCGTTTGAACTGTCGTAAAACTTAGAGCACGAAAGTTGTTTGGCCTGATGTGATCTATGAGTGTACCGAGTTTCATATTAATCCATGCACGTGTGTTTGATTTATGGACAAATGTTCGAATCCCTAAAAGAATGCATCCTAAAAGAATGGTAAAGTTTGATGGGTCGCCACGGCAACAGTTTCAAAGATATCAAGAATCCATTCATAGGTCTTCATCTGCCGTGTATTTACATTATACAGATGAAGTTTGAAGCAAATCGGGTAAAAATAAGAGGGTGATTTCAAAGCATTTTGAAAGTGACACACTTCCTGCTGCCAGTTGGTGGCGCTATAACTTTGACTCACAATAGTCACATCCATGTGATCGTCCTCTTACAGCGAACGCACTGCTGAAGTTTCATCCAGATCAGTTAATGTATGCTGAAGTTATGACAAACTTCCTGTTTCACGTTTCTCGCCATAGTTTCGTTTCCTCGCCACGGCCAAACCGTTCGAGATATCAAAAATCCCCACACAAACTTTCATCCTCAATGTCTTGACTTCACGCTGACCGAGTTTCGTCGAATTTGGATCAGAGCTCTAGGAGGAGTATTTAAAAGTTCATTGCGTGTGTTTTACAAAAAAACCTCAATAGCCGACTTCCTGTTGGGCTGGGGTAAAAAGTAAGAACGCGAGGTATAGATGAAATTCTGCTATCGACATGTGTACCGAGTTTCATATTATTACATGCAAGTGTGTTTGAGTTATGGACCAGGTGTTCGGACCCCATTCCAGGGGGCGCTGACGAGCCGCCCTGCCACGCCCGGGTACCAGCTTCAGCCCGGCTCTGATGGCCGCGGGTTATTAAAAAATAATCGGAAGGAAAACAATAGGGCTCTGCGCCCTTTCAGGGCTTGGGCCCTAATTATCATAATCTATGACAAAAAATGCTATTATAAACTAGATTAGTGGATAATACACATTGCTCTTTATATTGTTCTAAAATACATTAATGAAAAACAAGATACCAAAAATCAAAAAGATAAATTATTTTAGATATAGTCATGGCTATTATAAAATTGAGACGTGTTTTAAATGTATAGTGCCGATGTTTAATGAGGTAGCAACATATGATAGATAGGAAAGAACAAGAAAGGTAATTAATAATCTGTCATTGCGTCACTGCTTTATGATATGAAAGGCTCAGTACAGTGCGGCACAAAGTGCTTATGCGCATCCTGAGCGGAGAATGATGCGCATGAAGCCACGTGGAGTTACAGCGCGCAGCGTGTCCAGTCCGCATTGAAAGGTTCAAAGCACAAAGGAAATACATATTGATGGACAGTGGATTATACATTGTCCATCTATGCAATAGTTTATTGAGCCTTTTCTTTTAACAGTTTTTTGGCGGTACCAAAGGCGGCGGTACCTGCCACCCCGGTGCCTTTAGGTAGCTAAAGGCACCGGGGTTGCGGTGCCACTGGCTTGGGCCGCAATCGCTGCTCGCAGCTATATTTCACTTTGAAATTAATTTTTGGTATGTTTTAGCTTAACTCAAGGGCAAGGTGTCTTTGTTTCCACAGTATTTTCTATTTTGATATTTTCAGGTCAAACCGTTCTTGTCTGTCAGTCATATAATGCAGGTCTATGGTCACCACCTCAAAGAGCATGCACATAGAAGTCCACATTAAACATGATTTAATGACTCGTAAATGTAAGTACACATTGATGGCCTAAGACACGAAACGAGTGGTTTATGTGAGAATTCGAACAGTATTTATATCGTTTTTACCTTTTGTAATCACAGTCACGTCCAAGTGATCTGAGGGCGCGGGCACTTTATGGCTGTGGTTACAAGAGGTAAAAACAATATAAATACTGTTCGTTTTCTCACACAAACCACTTGTTTCGTGTCTTATGCCATCAATGTGTACTTACATTTACGAGTCATTAAATCATGTTTAATTTGGACTTCTCTGTGCATGCTCTTTGAGGTGGTGACCATAGACCTCCATTATATGACTGACAGACAAGAACGGTAATACTGTGGAAACAAAGACACCTACATCTTGGATGCCCTTGAGGTAAGCTAAAACATACCAAAGATTTATTTAAAAGTGAACTATCCCTTTAACTTTTGAGCAATGTAATGCATGCTTGCTAAATAAAAATAATACAGCTCACTTGATTGTGAAACTCTTGACTCTTGACTTTCACACAGAACATACAGTCCTGACACTCAGACAGGAAACTGAACATGTTGGTGGTCATTAATCGCTTGTGAAATGGTATTTGAGTGAGTGTATGTTTACAGTCTGTGTGGTGGGGGTTTTACCTTCTCTGCAGTAGACGGTTGGCCCGCTCCTGTAGCTGCAGTATCTCTGGTTCTTCTTGGTCACAGTGCGATGACTCAGATAAAGACTAATAGAACATTTGTGGTGGAGATTACAGGAATAAATTACATTTTAAAATATATTAAAATAGATACATACAGTTAAAAATGCTGCATTTATTTGATCCAAAATACAGTTAAACTGTAATATTGTGAAATATTACAATTTAAAATAACTTAATATTATTTTAAAATGTAAATCAGATACTTAAGATGATGTCTGGACAAAATTATGTGGTGAAGATTCATGAAAAACTCTAATACAGTCACCAGTAAAAACAGTCACTAAGGCACTACTGACTACAGGTATTTAAAGGACAGCCCGGATTGTTTCCATCAGGCATGTTAAATCATTGCTGACGTCAAGACCACGAGTGGCGGCCTCCAACTCAAAACAGGGAATGTGTGCCAAGGGTTACATAACAACTCTCTGTTGTGGGGAATTTATAAATACATTATAATAAAATGCACATATTTGATGCTCAGTGGACACTGCTTTATATCAGGTGGTCTGATTATCAGAGTGAATTCTCCATTCTTTAATGCTGAGGCATTCTAGAGTCGTTTACATAATTGCAACATGCAAGTTAACCCTTTACCTGTCACCCCCCTTTTTGATAACTGACATAAAAATGCACTATACAAACTTAAATGGTTGTAATTCAAGAATGCTTAGGAATATAGACCTAAGTTTGGTCTTGTTTTAAAGAAAACAATCATCAGATTATTACTGAAGTCAAAGCACTTCAAAAAATATAAGTATGAAAAAGTTATGGAAGTTATAATTTACAGTAAATCAAATATACTTTATTAATATATTTGTTTTAATATGAAATAAATATTTAAAAAAATATGTTTTACTATAAAATTACTATAAAATGAAAGCTATATATCTAACCAAGTTGTGTTCCAAATTTGAAGTTGAGATCACAAAAATTGAAGTTCCCATGAGATTTTGTTTAGTCGTAGTACCAAAAATAGCCACCGGGTGCCATTGAATTCCATTGAATTTAATTGTATGCATTTTACCATAAAAATAATAAATTTCTATCCAAATATCACTTCTGTCTGAATATGGAATATTGAGACTCAGACCTTTCTGACAATATGTGTTTTGTCAAGATTAGAAAAGATTTTCATAATAAATTATGAAAGATGATGCCCAAAAGGGGAGGGGCCTAATAAAAAATACCGTTTCTATGGTAACGGAGCGTCCAATTTCAAAATCGGGTTCCACAGGATGAATTCTGAGTTTGTAAGCTTTTAAATGATGCCTAATTTATGATAACTACTAAAATATGTGATATAATAATAATAAAAAAATTATATTTATATATACATAATATATTATACTTTTTAGAGGACTTCTTACCTTACTTTTTTAAAATATAATGTTGTCTTTTTTATTGACAAATACTAATTATGATTTATTATGAACTTTTAGCACTAAAAACCAAAGTTTCAAATATTAAAAGGGTGTCCGTCGACTTTTTGTGACAAAGGTCAGAAAATCCCGTAATGACGTCGATTTTTTTGAGGCGCACTCTTGTCATAAATTCATATATTACTCTTCATTCCTAATTTGAAAGAAAAAAAACAGACCTAAAATATCTATTTAGGAGTCTTAGACCTTTCCAACGATATATAGTTTGTCATGACTAGATTAGGATTTAATAGTAATATAGTGAAGAAAATTAGGTTGCCCGTATACGGGCAAGTGACAGTTAAGGGGTTTTAAACAAAGCATTACAACACCGTTCCTGCCGATCTGTGCAATTTTGTTTATATATGTTATATATACATTCATTTGTTACAAATGTTTGGGATCGGTTGGATTTTGTAAAATGTTTTTGAAGTCTCTTGTGGTCACCAAGGCTATATTTATTTGATAAAAAAACAGTAATATTGTTTAAATATCATTACAATTTAAAATAACTGTTTAAAAGAACAGCATTTATTTGAAATATAAATCTTTTGTAACATTATAATGTCTTTACTGTCACTTTTGATCAATTTTATGGATCTTTGCTGAATAAAAGTATAGATTTCTTAACCCTCAATCAGGTCATGGGGTCTATACGACCCCAAACGACTTTTACTTAAAAAAAAAAAAAGGTTCCCTTCATCTCAGTGGAATAAGATTTAGTTTCTTTCATTATCTATCTACACAAAAAAAAATGGGCTTGATTCTGTTGTTCTGAAATTATGTAAAAAAAAAATGTTTACACTTCTGGTCTTCAGGGTCAAGATGACCCCACATTGAAATGAATGGGAAATGTGAAAAAACTAAATATATTTTCTTCATGTGTCAAAAAATAAATAAATAAAAAATCGGCATAAATTTGAAAATTGTACACAGAAATGAAGGCCTGTACTAGAGCATAAATGCAATGTATCATTAAAAAATTATATTTCATAAGCAAGCTAATGGTGTAGTTGATGAATTGTGTGGTATATGGATACAAAAGTACTTTATATCTCCAAAAACAAGTAAACAAAAAAATGATATATTATTTGTATGAGTAAAAATGTATATTTTTGGTACAATTACTCAATCAATTGTTGGGGTCTGGATAGACCCCGAAGCCCAGAAGTGTAAACAGGAAACAAAGACCATTTGAAGGTTAAGGAAAAAAAAAACCCTCACTGACCCCAAGCTTTATACAGTACACACATATTTCTGCTCTAAATGAAGATCCCGCATGGAGGGAGATTTCCCAGCTACCACCACTAGATGGTAATAATGACCAACCACACAGGATAACCACATCTGGCAACATGAGGAAATACATCTAGTTTTCTTCTTACATACATCATAAACACAATGTGACCGCAACAGCAACATGTATAAGACCTACATCAATATAACAAACTGTAAATTGTTTGAAATTCTCTTTAACATACAGTCAAAATGACTTCAGCTCTTTCAGGCAAATCAGTTGTTCAAATTTTTGCAAAACCTACCAGCATACTGAGGTCAAGCATGTGTCTAGCTGGAGACAGTGTGGTTTCATCATGCAGTGGCTTTGAGATTGGGCTCTGGGAGCTGATAGGGCCATCGTTCATGAGGTCAAGTGGATCTAAACATACGATACATACACACAAAGGAAAAAAGTGTGATCTGAAATACTTTATGTTATCAATCCAAACAAAAAAACAAAAACAGATGTATTATTTGAAGTAGCACAGGCCTGTATTAATCAACTGGGTCAGCACACCTCTGATACGTTTTTCTGATGTTTGCGTTGGTGTTGAAGTGGATGGAGGGGATGTGGACATCCACCAAAACGGCTGATCATCTCTTCCCTCAGTTGCCTGAAGCTGTCTTTCTTCTCGACTCTGTGGCCTTCCAAAACGGAAGCGTTCAATGTACCTTGAAGGATTTAATAGCAAGAAGGATGTCACATAACGAACAAGCAACAATATATTCTTAAATGTAAACAAAAGGGTGTATTAAATGTCCCAGACCTGCTCATCTGAGAATTAATGTGTCACCAGAGTCATCATGGCCACGTGTGGCAAAGTTACTCTAAAGCACCAGCTTTCCTTTCATAAGGAAAGCTACTGTTGACATTCCAAGCATGGTTTACTACATAGAAAATGGTGTGTGTAATTCATATTACTGTATATTTGACAACAAACTCCAGTTCCAGATGTAAAAGAGTGATTCATAATAATAATAATGTTAAAACAGACCAACCATGACCAAGATTTTTAAAATGGACCACATTCCTCCCTGATTAGTGACATCACCAACCTTAAAATTTACATAAACCTGCCCCCGGGAACACGATTTGTAGATTAACATGACAGAATATGCTAATCAATGACTAAAAGATAACTACACAGAAGCTACCTAAATTCATCAACTAACCATTCAGAAATGTCCTGTTGCAATCTACATGTTGTCACTTCTTCTTGAGTCTCTCCATCATGGTCTGACTCCGGTTTGAACATAAAAGGCTTAAAGATTTTGAAATATTCAGTCCATGTTTGTGTGAGCTAAAAGGACACAAGCTGTTGAAGCTCCGCCCTCTATCCCGGGAGATGCAGCTCATTTGCATTTAAAGGGACAAAAACAAATACAGTGGGTTTTTGCTTACCCTCAAAAAGTGACAATTTTAACATGCTATATTAAAATATATGTGGGGTATTTTGAGCTAAAACATCACATACACACTCAGGGGCTTATTTTACATCTTGTGAAAAGGGCATAGTAGAAAAGCGCCACAAAGTGAGCCAAGCCATACCGAACCGTACCATTCGGTGAAAAATCACCATTATATAAACAATCTTGATGAATAGATTTGACAGTGCTTGTTTACAATAAATAGCAATATTGCCAATAGAGATGTCTCTTACTTTGCAAGGACTGAGGGTTCCTTTGCCCCCGTTGTCACTGGTGAAATCATGTTTCTCATGGCTTGTATTTGAGCTTCAGAGCAAGGAGAAGCATTAGTGTCATCTGTGGAGCAACTCGGGTCAGTAGAAGGCCAAGACTCTGAGAAGCTCAGCTGGCGTGCGTTAGACGAAGGAGGGCAGAGCAGGACAGTACGTGATCTTTCATGGAGAACCTGGGCTTCCGTCCTCAGACGGTGATATCGGAGTAGGAGGATCTGGAAGACTGGGTGGCTCAGCAAACCGGACAGGACTCAAGGCCTGCAAAAAAAGACAACATCACCATGTACTTTTATCAGTTAAAGCCATGTTTTTCTCATCTCAGCAGTTAGAATGAAACTTGAGGTAACGCAGCACTGTTTCACTTGCTCTAACAGTTACATTATCCCACTAAACGGCATTTGAGTGGGTGGAATGTTGTTAGTTAGGTTGTGTGTTGGCTGTATGAGACAGTAAGCTAGATCAACATTAGAATAACATACAGAACTTTTCATCATGTTGCACTACATAAAATATATTCGTTTTATGTACATTTGCTCACCTGTCTAATAAAGTAACATGCAACACGTTTCTGTCAAGTCGAAGTTAGTCGCGGACGTGGAGCTCTCGGGCATCACCGGCATAACCCAGCTCTCAACGTCTGTTGTTATGGTTACTATTGCAATGCAAGATCAAACCTGGCGGAAACAGGGGGTAACGCGGATATGACGCCATTGACTGGCAACTCATCACCCCCTGGTCACATGCCCTGTTTCCTTGGTTAAAATCGCAATTTTCTCAAGATATACAAGTAGTTGGAAACATTGGGGATATTGTATGTAATCAACTAAACACAATATATAAAATTGGCCTAGTGGTTTTTGGATATTTTACTGCAAAAATCCTGCATATTGTACCTTTAAATCAAGTTCAGATGAAGTGGAGTTAACATTTGAATCTACTGAATTGTGCACACGCACAGTATATAGCACATACTGCCAGTGCCTACAATTTAAAAAAAATAGTACAGTATGTGAACCACAAGTCACTATGCAATGGTTTTCAAGCAGTAATACTCTATATATAGACCTAGTCATTTTTGTACTTTAAAATTAATTTTGTTTCAATTTCAAAATACACATGCTGTGTACATTATACATATAATAGTATGCTTTTCTCAACATTTATCTGCCAATTGCAATCTGTAACCATTGAAAGCGTTACAAAATACATAAAGAAACATAAAAAAAGTGCAATGCAAAGTCACTTCTCACCAGCCTTTTTTGTTGCTTTGGGATTTTTCTCGATCTAGATGGGCTGTAGTGGCTCCTGGACAAAGGAGGCTCTGGAGGAAATGGATTCTGTCTTGTGAAAACAGATCCACTGCTTCTAAAAATGACAACGTGATTTAAATCAACCTGATGTAATGTTAATCCAGTTTAATCTGACACTCTGACAGCATTTGACATCCAACCCACCTTGATCTCATAGTTTTCATGCAAACCAGTTCTGCTCAATAAAAACAAAAGACGCAAGTGGAGTTTCATCACGTAGGATCATGAATATCGAATAAAGACACAATTTACTGAAACTGCATTACGAGAGACAGTGTTTATGTTGCACGAGCGTGGACTGTGGTAACCGTCGCGTGAGTACGTTCACGTTACTCAGGGGATATTAAACGGTCATTTAGCACAGTATTTATTAAGATATACGCTATTTTAAAACTTAAAAACATCACATATCCGAATATAAACACCGTATTATTCCAAATTTGTTGTATGGTCTGATATTTCTTCAAGAAAGTATCTCCGCTTACTTTTCGAATTGTGTGACCGTGTTGTATCCTGGGATATGCAGTCCGAACACTGTTGTTTACATTGTTGTCGAAAACAGCTGACCAACCAATCACGTTTCGTATTTTGTGATCGACAGCCATTTGAACCAATAATAGCGACGCATCTCCTCCACTGCAGCCAATGACGAGCCGGTAATCTCGTTGCGCGCGGAAGAGGAAAGTCGGTTTGTGACAGAAGCGTCTCGTCGTTAGTCTCTCTGCTAAGGTTTGAAACGTGAATAACGTATTGTTTTGTGTTTATAAAGTATTTATATACTTCTCAAGTTATATTATTTACTGTATTACGTTTTTGTTAAGGCATTTTTGAAGTCGATGAAGAGATGGAATGCCGTTAATCAGAGATTTAAGTGGTTTTATAGCTTGCTAACGAGAGCTGTTTAACGTTATACCACTGTAACTGAGCCTGATTAGCACAATAGTACTGCTTTTTAAATTGGTTTTCATGACCCCTGTGTTTTCCTGTTTCAAGCTTTTTTATTGATCTGCCGAAAGAAATCTATATACATAGATAATACATACATATAATATATATATATATACACATACATAGATATACATACAAATATTGTTTAAAACAGTTGTAATAATAATTGAAATAATTGTAGATGGTCTGAAATTAAATAGGGCTTGGGGCATCAAAATGGAAAAAATGTCTCAATGTTTGGAACATTATATATGTGTGTGTGTGTGTGTGTGTGTGTGTGTGTGTGTGTGTGTGTGTGTGTGTGTGTGTGTGTGTGTGTGTGTGTGTGTGTGTGTGTGTGTGTGTGTGTGTGTGTGTGTGTGTGTGTGTGTGTGTAACGTTAGATGTAATATGCCCTCAAGATAGCATATCAAATTGCAGCACATCCACTTAAAGGTGCAATGTGTAAAAATTGAGTATCCATTAACAGAAATGCAATATGATATCCATAACTATGTTTTCAGTAGTGTATAAAGAACTTACCTAATAAACCGTAATGTTTTTATTACCTTAGAATGAGACATTTCTATCCACATAACCGCGGGCACCCCTTCAATGAAGGTCGACATATTGTGACGTCTTGTTTCTACTGTAGCCGACAGCGAACAAACATCGCTACAGAGCGTGTTTCATCACTACCTTTAAAGAGAAGCAGCAGAAAGCTAGAATCTAGCCATAGACACTGTGAGTAGTGACTTTTCCCACGTCAGTGGTGTAAAATATGTAGCTGGACTGTTTCATGTAACTTAGTTATTCTCCCTCGCTGTGTTATAGCTTTGTTATGTGGGGATAAATGTGCTGGTTACGTTCGTGAGACAGCTGATTAACACTTTTGTCATTGACCGTAAAACAATATGTTACAGGAATCACCAACCTGTCAACTCGTGGCCGACAAGGAGATATTAGCAGCATTTTAAGTCGAATCGCGAAGAGTTTTTAAAATCAGAGAAAAACAGCCTATTGTAGTAAATTGTGTTACAATCATGTCATTTTTGCCGTGCACACCTTTGCTCTCATGCGGATGTGTCGAGTTTAAACAAGGCTTTACGCTTTTACCAGCTCAGCCACAGTAACAGCTCATATTAGCCAGCTAAACTTTTACTACCCTGTTAGAAAAAAAATATTTAGTTGCATAGTTTCATGTGGTTCTTCTCCCTCGCTGTATAATGGGTTTGCTATGTGAGGAGAAAAGTGCTGGTTACATTTGTGAGACAATCAGCTAATTACTAATGTTATATATATATATATATATATATATAATATATATATATATATATTAAGACCTTTGATCCTCATCTGACTATGGCTTTGCAAACTTTATCCATGATGTGGTTTATAATGGACTGTGGTTCAGAACCAGTGACAATGTTACACACTCTTGTCTTACTCTGGCTATTCTCTGCTGTCTCAGATGATGATCTGTTTGTCCCGTTTTAGCCACCGTAGCTTCTTCGAGCAGTGGGCTTGCAACACGCAACCCAACCACTAGATGTCGCTAAAAAATCATACACTGCACCTTTAATGTTATATTAATTTCATTGTAATTTTTTTGAACCCATTTCAATTATATTAATCATAAGTAAGTACCAAATCACTAAATCATCATCTGAATTATATTTTATTACAGGTAACAAATCCCTGTTGTGTGAGGATCACTCTGTCACAATGCTTCACTGTAAAATCAAGACTGAAAAAACAGGTGAGGTTACAAACAAGAGTTTCTTGTTACACTTCTGTTGTAGTACATGGTGTGTCCCTGCAAAAAAAAGATTTCATTTATGTGCTAAAATGGTTCTTTTGCAGATGCTGGGGCTCGAAACCGCCTTGATGCAGTATTGCAAGGTCTGGTTGAGAGGAGTGACAGTGAGAGGTTAGTGCAGTAATGTGCCTTGAGCATTGAAAGCTTCAGGATGAAACAACAAACTGCAAATGGACCTCAGGCAATTAAAGCTCATTAGTGATGAGTCCACTTATCCACTTAAAATAGTCAGTTATCCAGAATGTCTAGCACAGGGGTCCCCAACTGGCGGACCGGGGTCCAGGTCCGGACCCCAATACCTTTTTATCCGGACCTCTAAACATTTTTGTTAAGTTTTGGAAAACATTTTTTTACCGAAAGTAATTTTTCAAGAACAGGCGTGCGCGCGGGGGCAGCTATGCCTGTTTTCAGGTCCTTTGCAAGCTTTGGCTTGTACACAAATTACTATGATATTCGTGAATTGATTTTTATGGCTTTGTCAAAAATTAGAAAAGTGGACTCTGAAAACCGCATCTTTCAGAGATGAGTGGACTGAAGTGTACGCGTTCATTTTGACGTCATCGAGCTCTACGAGGCCCGTGTGTCTTATTTGTTCGGAGTCTGTTGCTGTTGTTAAAAGTGGAAACATCAAGCGGCATTTCGAGACAAGACACACAACTTTCAATGAAAATTACCCGCCAATAAAAAATATGCTTCCTGTTGCTGTTATTGATGTTGAAAGGTTTGACTGGTTGAAAGGTTTTGGTTTTGTGCTAAAATGAAATAATACTTGAATGAATTTCAACAAAATCAGTTGAATACATTTAAAGATAAAGATTTTCTTGTCAAAGATTTTGTCAATTTGTTGATAAGGTTACAATTTAATAAAATGAAAGCAAACTACATTTTGCCGGGTGTTTATGCATATCCGGTACTGTCGTTTACTGGGCTCATCGGGTTAGTGGACCTCTTGCCAATTTAGTTGGGGACGCCTGGTCTAGCAACATATACTTAATAGCAAAATCACAAAATGTACTCCCACAGAAATATGTTGTCCAAAGTTTGTTCTGACTGTGGTGAAACTGCACTTCTTTTAACAGCACCTGTGTCTTTAACCACTAACCAGGTGCAACATTATAATAGTGTACTGTATACAGTAATTTGTCTGTTAAGTGCTGCAACATGTAAAATACAGCCAATCAGAACATGATTGATGTATGACCTGCAGTATCAGTAACTATAGTAAGTGCCTAGATTTTTATATTCAATGTGTTTATGCATCATTCATCATCACAGTGTTCCGATTGAACATATTATTGCAAAATATGAACTGTATTATTGTACAATTCTATATATAAATTTGTATACAAGTATATACAACTGTACCTGCAAATATACAGTATACTCACATAAAGCGATACACCTATGAGCCAAAAGTAAAACATTATGATATATACCTTGCCTAATATGCTGTTAGACTGAATAATAAATGAATAATTACCATCCTGATAGTTCTGAGTCATGTTCTGGAAATACTCTCGTGGCTTGTTTCCTTTTTTTTTAAAGGAAAATCACATTAGTGGTCATCAGCACTAATGCTTTAATTTGTTCCCTGAGAACCTTGCAAAGTATTCAGATAAATTATTCAGGAAGAGAAAAAGTAAATATTGGCAATAAATGGCTTTCAGAAATTAATGAGCTGTTGTTTTGGGGAAATTGGCATCATAATCTGTGTTTTTTTCTTTCTTTCCCTGTATAGAGAGCAGAATGAAGAGGATTCTGGGAAAATGGTAGCAGACTCTTTGAGCAAGTATGCACATACAGGATTTTTATGTTACTACTATAAACACTGTCTTCTCCCAGCTAGAAATATGTACATGGTTAAGATTAATTTAATGCCTGTTAAACTTTTTTTTTTCAGGGATTTGTCACCTTCTTCTTGCAGGAAAAGGCAAGGAAGACCATTTGGCTATTTATGCTTAAAAATGTTTATCTATGTATCTGAATATTTATGAATTTGCTCTGAAATTATCTCTTTTGTTTTTAATCAGAGTAATGGGCATTTTGACCACACAGCCCATGTAGCCCCTTTTTTGTGCACCAATATAACAATGTATAGCAATGCAATACAGTCCATATGACAATTAATGGCCAATAAAAAGCATGTCAAATCATTGCTAAATTTCTTAAAGTAGAAATTATTGTCATTTACTCACCCTCATGTCGTTTTAAACACCGTAAGACTTTTTTTCATCTTTGAAACACAAATGAAGTTATTTTTAATGAAACCTTCCATTGGACAGTCTATGCTACAAAAAGTTAATCATAAAGAGATCACAAAACTGGTCCATATGAATTGTGGTTTATTCCAAATTTTCTGAAGAAACATCATCACTTTAGAAGATGAACGGATTGAATTAGGCTTTTATTTACGGATTATGAATCCACACATCTGTTATATTAAATGAAAGCTTAAGCATGCTTGCGTGACCTGCGAGAACCAATGAGGTTCATTGTCGTGTTACGCAGCACATTTGAGCCTCTGCAAGAACCAGTGAGGTTTTTTGCAGTGCAGTTGAGCTTCTGTTTATGTTTGCTGATCAATGTTTATACGTGAATAAAAGCCTAAATTTAATCTGTTCATCATATAAAGCAATTGAGTCTCTTAAAAAAAAATCGATTAAACCACTAAACCAAAATTGATTAAACCATTAAACCAAATTTTTGAGGCTACAAAATGGTAGTTGCGTAGAATGTCTGTGGAGGGACAAAAATCTCTCAGATTTCATTAAAATATCTCCATTACTGTTTTAAAGATGAACAAAAGTCAGTGAGTAATTAATGACAATTTTTCATTCTTGTATGAACAAACCGTTTTAATTTTATATCGGCAGCAAAATCATTGCAATATATCAATCAATATACACTCACCGGCCATGCTAGTAACGGGTTGGAACCCCTTTTGCCTTCAGAACTGCCTCAATTCTTTGTGGCATAGATTCAACAAGGTGCTGGAAGCATTCCTCAGGGAGTTTGGTCCATATTGACATGATGGCATCACACAGTTGCCGCAGATTTGTCGGCTGCACATCCATGATGCGAATCTCCCGTTCCACCACATCCCAAAGATGCTCTATTGGATTGAGATCTGGTGACTGTGGAGGCCATTTGAGTACAGCGAACTCATTGTCATGTTCAAGAAACCAGTCTGAGATGATTCCAGCTTAATGACATGGCGCATTATCCTGCTGAAAGTAGCCATCAGAAGTTGGGTACATTGTGGTCATAAAGGGATGGACATGGTCAGCAACAATACTCAGGTAGACTGTGGCGTTGCAACGATGCTCAATTGGTACCAAGGGGCCCAAAGAGTGCCAAGAAAATATTCCCCACACCATGACACCACCACCACCAGCCTGAACCGTTCGATACAAGGCAGGATGGATCCATGCTTTCATGTTGTAGACGCCAAATTCTGACCCTACCATCCGAATGTCGCAGCAGAAATCGAGACTCATCAGACCAGGCAACGTTTTTCCAATATTCTATTGTCCAATTTCGATGAGCTTGTGCAAATTGTAGCCTCAGTTTCCTGTTCTTAGCTGAAAGGAGTGGCACCCGGTGTGGTCTTCTGCTGCTGTAGCCCATCTGCCTCAAAGTTCGACGTACTGTGCGTTCAGAGATGCTCTTCTGCCCACCTTGGTTGTAACGGGTGGTTGTTTGAGTCATTGTTGCCCTTCTATCAGCTCGAACCAGTCTGGCCATTCTCCTCTGACCTCTGGCATCAACAAGGCATTTCCGCCCACAGAACTGCCGCATGTTTTTTTTTTTCTTTTTTTTTCGGACCATTCTCTGTAAACCCTAAGAGATGGTTGTGCGTGAAAATCCCAGTAGATTAGCAGTTTCTGAAATACTCAGACCAGCCCTTCTGGCACCAACAATCATGCCACGTTCAAAGTCACTCAAATCACCTTTCTTCCCCATACTGATGCTCGGTTTGAACTGCAGGAGATTGTCTTGACCATGTCTACATGCCTAAATGCACTGAGTTGCCGCCATGTGATTGGCTGCTTAGAAATTAAGTGTTAACGAGCAGTTGGACAGGTGTACCTAATAAAGTGGCCGGTGAGTGTATGTCGAGTAGCCTTACTTCCAGCTGCGTGTGAACCACTTAAAGCTCTTCAGCATTTGAGAGTGCTTTGTAAATATTTTCGGTAACGCTTCCTTTTACAGTACAGTACTTACAGTGTACTTACCTAGAAAGTACTGGCTAATATAAGGTAAGTACATGGAACAGGGGTAGGTTTAGGGGTAGGTTCAGGGTTAGTACTAGTTATTACCCAATAATTATAGTTACTAAAATAGGTACATAGTATTTACATGGGTAACTGGACTGTAAAAGGACGCGTTACCATATTTACAATAGAAATATTTACAAAATAGCATTCGTTCCTCAATGGTTTGGTAGAGTTTCCTGTAAGAGCCTCTTTTTTCATTCACAGACCATCATCACGATTCCCACAAACCAGAAGGAAGAAGCGTAAAGAGATGGATGATGGTCTGGCAGAAACCAACCAGCTCAAACAAAGTAATTGCTACATCACTATGCTTTGTCTACTGCTCTCATTTTGGGAAATTAACACTCAGCAACAGCCAAACCAGGGTATTTTGTTGTCACATTGTCTATACTAGCTGTTGTTGCAGACAGCTGCTCACTTACCTTCATTTAAGTGTATGTATATTTAGTCAAAGTAACAAAATAAAGGGAAAGAGTAAAGGATGAATTCAGGTCAATTTGAAATGAATGATATAAAAGTATATTGGTAACTTTTCCTCTTTATATAACATGCTTTATGATTTCTGAGATGCTGTTAGGTTTTTTATATACAGAGAACAGTCTGAGGGATTTTTTCCTCAAGTTTTAGAGAATTAATTGGAATTTGGTGTTTTTATCTTAATTTCTTAAGATTCATTTCCTGTTTTCTTTTGTGCTCCACATCTCATCTTCTCCATCAGATGCGTATATTATCAAGTTATTTGACCGCAGTGTGGACTTGGCTCAGTTCAGCACTACCACGCCGCTGTATCCCATTTGTCGGGCATGGATGAAAAACAACCCCTCTATGCGAGAGAACTGCGGCCAGCCCCCCTCACAGCTCCGGGGAGGACGAGGTCACACCCAGCGTTCACTTCACAATTATATTAAATACACATCCTTTTCAGAACATTGAACTGCTTAAAATATCACCTTTGTATTTTGGTTTATGACTGTACTTTGATATTCCAAGTTAAATACAAGCTGAACTCTCTCTGACATTGCTATTTGCCACTAAAAATTACAAACAAATGCATGCTTAAATAAATTACTATAATTAACATTACAACTAATGAATAAAACTAAAATAAAGTAAAAAAATACTGGGGAAATCGTAAAATGTGGAGTTAATTTTTTATTAGAGCACTTATATTAATTATGCACTAAAAATGTCAAGGTTTAAAATTTTATTTGTTTTTAACTTTTTGAAGTGGGACTATTTTTTTGGGTAGATGAACATTTGTCTATATATTTCTGGCAATGAAGTTCCTTGTAAAAGTTCCCACGATCGAGAAAACACGGGACTTTTCCAAAAATTCTAATTAGAGACCTAAAATAGTCATTAAAATGTTTCCAGTCAAGATAAATTTGTTTAGTTAAACAAGACTAGATTCTATGTGAGAGTGATCTCTGTAAAAAAAAAAGTAATTATTCTCATAGTCTAATGTCTTGGAAAAGTCAAGTAAAGGACCCCTGATAACTACTATCTGTAGTTATCAAGCACCCTTACATACAGTTATTTTAGTGTTTAAAATCAGTATATATGTAAATCATGTCAGACTGCTTGAATTAACTTTGACCTTCACCTCGTTCTTCTCTAATTGAAGTTTGTCCTTGGAGCAAAAGAAGAATTAAAAACATGTCTTGGCCCACTACAGCATAATATCTTAGATCACTATTAAGTTACTTTTTTAGTTGTGAAGTTCAAAGCTTGTTGTTTTTAATAATCCTGCAACATCTGTCTTCACTTCCCCTTCTGAATTCAATTACCCAGTGGAGAAATAAATTAATCTTTTTCCATTGAATTTCTCTGGCTTCCTTTCACCACTAAGGATTGTCCTTGCTTTCACTTTGAAAAATAGTGTACTTTATGCCACAACAAACATCACAATTGAGGGAAACTGCTCTTTGATTCCTATTCTTTCAGATGACTGACATGCTGAATGGCAAAGGACAGAACGTGTGCAGGCTTCCTCCGCCTGTTTCCTGTCCAGTAGGTTCAGCTGGCGAACCTGTTAATCTCAGAATCCCACCTGTAGAGAAACCAGCAGAGAGCAAGGTACATGGCGTACCGTACAGGAAACGCTTATCTTTCTATGAGGATCTGCATTCAAACAATCATTTTGACAGGAACTGTTAAATGACAGAAGATAAAGTTGCCTTCAAACACTTCTGCTTAACCCTTTACTGATCTTTTTTTAGGAATGTGATAAGTAAACCTTTTTGCATGCTGAATTGATTGGTCTTGTCATCGTTTAAAGAGGACCTATTATGCTTTTTTACATTTTCAGGTATCTTTAGTGAGTAATGTTGCTGTTTGAGCATGAAAAACAGTCACTCCAAATTATTCTCTATATTCTGAACTCCCCTGAAACACCTAAATTGCAGTCTTGAGATTCCTCAATTAAATAATTTCCACCCAAGGCATATGCAAAATAATGTGGTTGAGGCCTGGTTGAGTTACGTTAGTAGTTTGGTGAAACTCGTGGTTATGGTAAGGGGCGTGACATTTCTGAAACCTGCTTGAAGCGGTTGAGCAATCATACACACTAATCCAGCTGACCAATCAGAGCACATTGTGCTTTTCGGAAGGAGTGGCTTCATTTAGACAGGAACTAAACAGGTATGTTTCCCGTATAACGACGTAACTTGCTGCTTAACTAACGATGCATCATTGAAGATATCAACTAGCCTGGCTAGTCACGATTGTTTTCTGAAACCGCATTGTCGACTTTGGTCGTTCAACCACGTTGCTTGATGTCACGCAGGTGGTGAAGTAATAACTACTTTTAATTAATCTGTTTGAGATTGAATTAACGCTAGATGTTTTGCTATAAATTATGGAGGACTATTAATTTTGCTTTATTTTCAGATTGAAATTGAATCATAGGCTCGCTCTTACTTAGTAGAGCACGTTCGCACATGTGCACTATTTAAAAAAAAAAACGACTCTTTAAATCTCTTCAAAAGAGACGCAAATGGCATTTGTATGTATTCTAGATAAAATATTCAGATTGTACTGAATATCAGCTTGCTTATTTGGCTCAAGATAAGTATTTATTGAGTCCACATTTCATGCAAACAAGAAACCATGCTTCTAACCTCAGGTCTAAAGCTGTTCGTTCCAACCACACAACTCGGCAATGCTGTTTGCGAATGTTCGTTTGAACTATTTTTTAGGGAAACAGACTCTTTGAACTATGCTGATAACGACAGAACTTGCGACCATAGTTTACCAACGATGCTTTTGGGAAACGCACCAGAGCATTACTGACAGACTAAATAGAGAGGTGCTGCAACTATGTTTTTTTTTCATCATGCACCCATGAAAACCTATTCTTATAGACCCCCAAAACAAAATCAAGACTATGTATAAGGGCATACCAGGTCCTATTTAAAGTTTGCAATACTCTAATTTTGCTAAATTGTGTGCTTCCTGTGGCCATATCCATTTGTGACTTTTTCTTTTTCAGTCCATAGACACTGCAGCAGGCACCTCACCTCTTATCTACAGTCACATCAAACGCTGGAAGAAAATTAGACAAAAGTATAACTTCTCATCATTCATTATTTTCCACTTCTTTTATGGAGGATTGATATTTACAAATGAAATTGTGCATCTGTTCTTTATCATTTGTTTCATTTGTGTTTTAGGTGGAAGGAGGCCTCCAGCAAGAACCAGCTGAGATACAGCGAGAGCATAAAAATCCTCAAGGAAATGTATGAACGTTAGTTCACATGCATCCCTAGAGCATCTGAAAGGAATTAAACAAAAATATCCAGGCAGGAAGCCTTCAATGAGAGTGAAATAGTTGTAACCAAAATGTTGAATTGAGAGCTGAACTTTAGTCAAAAATATGTGAGTTAAATTGTTTTGTAATATTTTTTTTTTCTTTAAATACAAAAAATAAAATACAAAATAAATAAAAAAATCACATGGGTTTTCGAATAAATGTACAGTACTGAATTTGATGTGTTTATTGAATAAATTGAATGAATTCTTTGACAGTTCCTGACCCCTTTGCTATTTCAATACTCAGTGTTTGTCACCTATTTTTGTATGTGTAATATTCAGAGATGAAACACATTGTTTTTTTTTGTTTGTTTTTTAGAAACTTTTTAATTTCCCTTTCCACAAGCATTGTTGGATTCTCTTTTGTACTTTTACATTGTCAACTTCCAGCAACCTTGTGAGCTGGTAAATCATGCTACGTCTAACCTTACTAATTTGAAAATGTGATATTCCAAAGGAATTATTATTTTTGTTTTAATTCAAGAATAACCCAACAAAATGTTTAAGTAGTTAATGTTCATGGGTGACTTAAAAAAAAAGAGTTCCTGCGTGACCAAATATACCCTTATGCACCAATGGGTTAAAGAGAGAGAAAATTAAATATTGCTGCGTTGTGTTGAATCAACTATAACGTTTTCAGCCTATTTGTCATTTGAGTGACATGTTATCACACTAAAATACTGTGAAAGCATAAAAATACTTAACGGAGAACTCCGGCGCAAATTAAACCTTTGGTCTAATAATTACACATCGGCACTTAGTCGACCGTTCTTTGAGATTTGTTTTCATGATAATCGAATGTGAAGAGTTTTATCTTTAAAAACTGTTTAGCGTGTGGTGTAACGCTAGTATGGGGGCAAATAATAAGTAAAAAGAAATTGCTAGTTAAAGGGATAGTTCACCCCAAAATAAAAATTCTGTAAGTGGATTCTGAAAATTCTGAAACCTTTGTAATTGTACAGACCATTTAATAAGAAGATATTTTATAAAGACAGTCCACTTCGTGTATACAGGCAGGAGCCATCTTTAGGAAACAGTCTCAAACAGTCGAAGGTTCATTTTGCACCGGAGTTGTCCTTAAAGGAAATTACAATGAAATGCATGTATTTTTTTATGTTTAATTCAGAATAAAGTTCAAACATAAATTAGATCAACAAAATGAGGTTTTGTATATGTAGATTAAAAAAAAGTTTCACAAATGTATATAATGTTCCCTTAATCTTTAGGAAAGACTTTCCCCATTTGGTTAAAACACAAATTATACAGTCATACCACAAACAGGAATTTTGAAATTGCTTTTTAAAAGCATATAATAACTACAGTGGTTGTAATGGTGAGATTTATAGTTATGGTAGTCACAATTTTTTAGAGACTATGTAGAGGTTTTCTACATTTCTAATAATTCAAAAGAGTTTGTCTTGTTCTGCTCGTCCTCTTGCATCTGCCTTCCTCTAAAGTCCAGATGATCTTCAGCAAACGCCGTCTCCAACACCAGCAGCAGAGACTGTTTAAGCTTCTTCTTATAATCATCACACATGAACACATAGAGAATCGGGTTCAGACAGCTGTTTAGAAAAACCAGATAGACACTGAATTGCCGTGCTTTCCGAAATAGGCCTTCACTCAATTTATACTTGCCAGCAGTTACTAAATATAAACGGCAAACATGGTATGGGAACCAACATATGAAAAATGTCAGGACAACAGCAATAATGACCCTGTACGATCTGAGCCGGTTCCTCGTTTTGAGGCGTTTGATTCGTACTCCAACAGCAATGTGTGCAGATGCAATGATCAGGAAGGGGACGAGAAACTCCACTAAAAAATCAAATTCAATCTGAATCATAGGATTCACATTCACAATGAAGATGGTGCAGCCGATGGATAAAACCCACACGATCATGCAGATGATCCTGGCTCTAAAGAGAGTTCGATTATTTTGAGCCCAAACAACCATCCACGTGCACAGGCAACGGTCCAGACTGATGACTACAAGGAAAAAATTGCTAGCATGCAGATTTAGGTTTATCACCATCTGGAAAATGTTCCTAAATGACCCGTACGAAGAAAGTACCGAATATATTTTATAATGATTATGGATAATATGAAGATAAAGTCTGCAATCGCCAAATTGAGAAACCAAATAGAGTTGACTGTCGTCTTCATTCTGCAGCCAGCCAGAAAAATGACAAGCCCGTTTCCAATGAAACCCACTATAAAGCTGACAATGTAAGTGCATAAATAAAAAATCTCAAAGCTTGAGTCCTTAAAAGTGTTATAATCTTCTGTTGTGACTCCGGTAACGTTTTCAGGTCCAGAACTTGTGGCTTCTAAAAGAGAGAGAAAACTCAGGTGAGTGCTGTTGTTGGGTCTGTTTTCGGATTTTAGGGAGATTTGTGAAATATTACAAATTTTGATGATGTGTACTCTAATTGTGATGTGTGACTTTTCATGAGTGAATTGTAAATCAAAGAAATGAGTCCACAAAAAGAGTTTTGAAAACATACTAGAATATAACAAAATTAGCAGTTACTATACTTTATTTATTTTTTATTTCTTCAAATTGCTTGCACACTGAAAGTGGAACTTGAGGCTCACTCAGTGAAACCATTCACTAATGTACTGAATCCTTAGACCAAGTCTGCAAAACTACAAGCACATTACGTGCTTTACACCCAGTTTGCAAAACTCTAAACACAGTTCTCTACATTAGATACATCAAAACAAATTTAACAGCTCTTTTCTTTTATTTGGGAAACACTGCCCCGAATAAAAGGTCACCACGTCTTAGACCTCTTCTCTCAGGCCGAGGGCTCGATTGGAGGGCTCCTCACCCTGAATGGTGGGCCCTGCACGCATGGGCCATCAGACGGGTACCCGCAAACATCCCTGAGGGAGAGTTAAACACAATCACGCAGGCTATAGTGCCATCTACCAGATGACTCTATGCCTCAACGTGGTCAGTGTTTGGTGACCGGTGCAAAGCCCGAGGTTTTTCGCACATAGACAGTGGGGTGACGGAAGTGCTCTCCTTCCTTCAAGAGCTGCTGGATAAGGGCAGAACCCCATCCACGCTCAAAGTTTATCTGGTGGCCATAGCAGTGTTTACGAAACCCTCGATGGTCCTGTCACTGGGGAAAAACGATCTGGTCATCCGCTTCATAAAGGAGCTCCTCCCAGACCCCCCTCAATCCCCATGTGGGACCTTTCCACGGTCTGGAAGCCATGAAAGGTGCCCCATTTGAGCCAATCCAGATGTCAGATATGAAACACCTTATGGCTCTTGCTTCAGTAAAGCGCATAGGGGATTTACAAGCACTCTCAGTAAGCGTGACGTGTCAGGAATTTGGGCCAACTGACTCAGAGGTCATACTCAAACCAAGACACGGATCGGATGTGTGTCTAATTCCCTCAACACACCATTCAGCGCCCAGGTTATTTCCCTGTCTGCCCTACCGGTTTATAACAAGGAGATAGACGCTAGCCTTCTTTCAAGGGGGTAATCCATCGACCGGAAGTTGAAGTCTCGCGGAAGCTGCCATGTTGTAGCAGAACTTCACTTGAGTTAGCATTCCCATTGACCTCCATTCATTTTGGCGTCACTTTGACAGCGAATATCTTTACATCTGAGGCGTTTGAAGACCCCATTTGCCCTTTATTTATTTCTAAAGAAACACTAACAATGTATAAATTGCTCCATTACCTTGTAGCTTATGTTATGGCCCCGTAGAAGCAGTTTTAGTGAAAGTATGCTAACGGTTGCGATCATACCCACGCGACTCTCTGTCGCACAGTGGAAGATTACCGTTATGGACAGGAGGAGAAGCTCCGCGCAATTGGGGGAAACATGGAGGCAAAATGACCAAACAATTAATCAGAATACCTTGCAGAATTGTCTCCTTCTCCTAACTCATGGACAGCTCCTATTCACACTCTCCGCCTCTGCATGCCTCGGAAAGGAATGATTCAGATTTCTAATGCCACAGCACTAGAATACAGACAGTTTGCTCACGTCACAACTACGTCGTCAAGCTCTGTTTGAGTCTGCGCGTCAGGGACGGAAGTGCTGAAAAAATCGCCAAAAAAGGGCTTCAATCGTCTCAATGGAGTTCCAATGAGATCGCTCTGTCCATTTCTTTTACTGTCTATGCCTTTTTAGCCCTGTCATGGCATTAAGAGCTTATATATCTCGCTCGTCTGTTTTTTAGGCAGTAAAATAAAAGGCTATGAAATAATATTACGCACAGTTGCTTATTTTCTTTTTTACCAAGAACTTTATTGAACAACCATAAATTGCCTGGTACAAAATAGGGAGTCACAATATCCGATAAGTTAGCGGACTCAGAAAGCTTGCCACAAAGAACCGGCAAAAGTAACGAATGTGTCAAATAAAGACATTTTAATTGTTTATTAATAAACTAATGTTTTCTGTGTCATTCTTGACTGAAAAGAGGAAGTTCAATGATGCTGCTGACTCACCAATTCGCAGTATTGTGAACTATGGAGTAAGGCTAATGCACTTCTCATACGGATTAGGCTATAAGAGAGAGTAGCCTATCTGTTCGTTTTTTAATTGTTGTTTGTCGATGTTGTTTAACGTAGCCATTTCCAGGTTTCTATATATTTCTGAGTTTTCCGGTTCATTTATGAGACGAAGCTCCAGTTCACGAACAGATGCAAGTTACTTCGCGTCGGGGTGTCCACGTCCTGATTTTGGCTGTCTGCTATATATTTGCTTTGCATTATATTAGGCTATATTATAGCCTATTTTTATACAAGCAGTTCGGCAGTTGTTGTTGTCTGACAAGTCAACACGTCGGGTGATGACAGCATCGTTTCACAAAATATACGGATTGGCCATACACACCGAAAACGCAAAGGTGTCGTTTTCAGATTTATCCATTTTGGGACTTCGGTCTTAAAAATAGCGGTTTCACTCTCCCAAACGCAGCGCGCCTTCGTGTGGACGGGGCCTAATACTCAGTTCTGTGCTCAACCTTTCACCCTGACTGTGTGTGATGAGGTACAGTGATTAGCTCCTTTGGAGGCTAACTTATTGGGGAATGATGCTGCTAGCCTCTCTTCTCAGACTCTCTGTGAGTCCATAGTAATTATGCATCTATATGAGCCCCGTTGGATCCTGCACGCACAGCCTTCTACATTGTGTTTCCCAGTACGAGATAAGATAAGAGTATTACGATATAAGATATTACAGTATGAGAGAACCTCTCATCAGAACGCACTCGGTTACTAACCTCACTTCTCTCTAGAACAGGAACGAGTACTGCGCACCTTGCCGTGCCTGCTCTGTTTTGCTTCGGCGCTTTGGAGGGAGAGCGCAATGGGCGCCCCCATTGGACCGTCACCCAAGGGCCTCTCTCATAGGCTGCTGCAGTTGCCACAGGACAGACAATGGGCACACTACTTTGTTGTGTATTCGAACTCGAACTCAGACTTCGATATCGAGAGCCATATTTTAATGGTCTCTGCATTTTGACTCGGAATTGACTCGTACTCGAACATATTAGGACTCTGACTTATTCCAGAGTCCACTCGAGTCCCATTCGAAAATACGTCATGATTATTACTGTATGTTAAAATTTCTTTAGATTGTTGTTTGATTAAAACATCCAATGATTTCTGACTTTCTTGTGCGCAACTGTGCATGATTTGATGCTATAACGTTCGCGGCACACAAATGCAGCAGGACCCAGGTCAGATGTGATGTGAAGCCTCTAGCTCAACTATGTATTAAAAATGTCTTCCTTATCATCCATAATTCAGTTTGCATATAAGAGCCACACAGAATTTGTGTGCAGTGATGTTATGAGAAAGAGCACTTATTGATTGTAATAATTGTAAGTCATTATTGTGATACCTTTTCACCACTATATGGCCTTATTTACCATTACAGTGTACATGATTCCATGGTATATTTGGTTTACTGTTTGAGTATGGTGCTAATTTTATTGTTACCACCAACTATTTTACATATTATTGAAGATACTTTAGGTCTGGTTTTAGACCCAACCTTAGGTTATCCAACCTCTCTGGTCTTGACTCGGACTCGACTCTCTTTGGCCTCGGTCTCGACTACAGCCGCCTTGTCTATGTCTGCATGCTGCTGCAATGCATTTTACATTAATTCAAAATTAAGGGTAACTTTTGGCTTCAATATCTCGTGGGAAAAAGGTTTTCCCCTAGCATAAGACATTACACAGTACTCATTACCTCTTCTAGAGAACCGAGGTTCACGTTCAGTAACCAAGTTCATTGTTACAAGAGTGAATGGTTTCAATGAGTGAGCCTCAAGTTCCACTTTTAGTGTCCATAATATGGCAAGCCGTTTTAACTTTTATTAATTTCCAGGATATGAATTCTTGATATCAATAATTACATTTTTTGATTCAAGAACTCAATTGTTGATATCTACTATTTAATAATTGATATCAACAATTTAATTCTTGATATCAAAAAATTTAATTGTTGATATCAGCAATTGAATTGATGATATCTGTAATTGTATTTTCACTACTGAAATATCACCATAGGCTGCCATTCAAAATCAATTGTTGATATCATTTTTTACTAGTAGAAATATAAATTTTGGTATCATTAATTACATTGTTAAAAATGTGAATTCCTGATATCAATAATTAAATTGTCACTAGTTGGAATTTTATTCTTGATATCAACAATTCAATTGCTACTAATTCTTTTTATTTTTGATATCTGAAAATGTATTTCTGATATCAATATAATTTCAGATATCTAAAATGGCTTTCTTACTAGTAACAATCACATTCATGATATCAGAAATGAACATTGTCACTAGTGAAAATTTAAATATTGATATCAAAAATGAACATTGTTACTAGTTGCAATTCAATTGTTGATATCAAGAATAGACATTTCAACTAGTAAAATTTTAATTCTTGATATCAAACATAAAGGTTTTTACTAGTAATAATTGTATTTCTGATATGTGAAATTGGTATTTCAACTAGTAAGACATCAATTGTTGATATCAACAATTGGTTTTGAATGGTATGGTGACATTGCACTAGTGAAAATACAATTACAGATATCAACAATTATAATTTTTACTAGTTAAAATTCGAATTGTTGATATCAAGAATTATCATTTTAACTAGTGAAAATATAAATGTTGATATCAAGAATTAGCATTGTTACAAGTGGAAATGTTATTCCTGATATTTAAAAAAATCATCGTTACTATGAGAAATCTAATTCCTGATATCAATTAGTATCATTTTAACTAATGAAAATGTAGTTGTTGATATCAGAGAATTCTTGATCTGATTTTGTCCTGGTTTTATCAGCCACTCTATATATTTGTATTGACTATGTTAAAGTTTTGCATTTACTGAGAGGTGTTTTAAAAACAAAACATGTCATATGAATAAAAAACATATTCAGTTCTTACCCATTTTTGAGCTGTTAATGCACTGCGACAAGCCCAGTCTTGATCTTGGTATATCTTCTCAGTCTCTGCTGACAGATTGTTGGCTTTATACCATATCAGCAGAATTGATGAAATGATTACAGCTATTTGTATCATTACAGTGTGAAGTGGGCATGCACAGCAAAGCATTTCCTGCCACAGAATGCTCCTGAAACTCAAACACAGACAGCATGATGTTAGAATTCAATTCAAACACATGAACTGATAAAAATGTATATACCGTCAGCTGTTTTAAATAACTGAATTAGGCACACTGAAATTATGTTTCATTGACTACAGTTTTTTTCTAACTATTTAAACGCATTTTGCAATGCAATTATTAAAATTTCCCCAAAATAACTTTAATACTGACAAATTCGTTAATAATAAATAGACTTAACATACAGATGTGACCTTGCATAGCTAACTACGCCACTCCCACTTATCTGAAGGGTGTGGGACAACCTATTTTCCCACCAGACTTATACTTTCCCCATTTTGTCAATCTAAATGAGACAAGCTTGAGGCAGATGTGCAAAAGTGATACAAAAAGAGTTTATTGATAGTCATATTAAAATTGTATTTATTACCAATTATTACTAGGTCAAAAACTATGACCATCACTAGCTACTTATAGGAAACAAGTGGCCAGCACGCATATCCTGGTGCAAAACGGTGAACTACTTATTTTTGTTTTAGAACAACCAATTTATTCTAAAAGCCTATTATACTACAACTTCCACAGCAATCGTGACAGCAAGGCATCAACATGAGTGTCTCCCCCTACTAACCACAGCATTCCTAAAAAGAATCACAGCAACAAAGTGGTCCCCTATCACATCCAAGAAACGCCCGCTGCTCAACTCGAATCCTGGGTCAAAGCACAGGCTGGAACTTGCCCATATACATAAATTAATAATCCACATGAATAACAACCCAGAGTGGGTACTTTTGTAGTTAATTACCCCACCATATTGCACAATGCCCAATCCCAAAAGGGAAGAAAAAAACCCCTTTAACAACTGCCCTCTTACACAGGGGAAGTGCACTCCTGTCTTAAAGGGTTCAGTTCACCAAAAATGAAAATTAAGTCATTAATTACTCACCCTCATGCTGTACCAACCACGTAAGACCTTTGTTCATCTTCAGAACACAAATGAAAATATTTTTTATTAAATTTGAGAGGTGAATCACTGCTACATAGGCTCCTAAAGGATATTTGACTATTCCTTGTCTTCCTTCTGGGCCTGAGACGAGAGTTCAAGAGATTTCCATGACGCATGCACGAGAATTGCGCAAGTAGTAGAATAAGCATAGATAAAAATGCAATTCTCGCGCATGAGTCGTAGAAATCTCTTGAACTCTCGTCTCAGGCCCAGAAGGAAGAAAAGGGATAGTCGAATAAAGTCATTATTTTTGTTTTATTTCCGCACAAAAAGTATTCTCGTCGCTTGATAAACTTATAGTTGAGCCACTGTAGTCACATGGAATATTTAAACATTTTCTTCAATGACTTTCTGGGCCGTCAAGTTTCGATCCCTTAGGGTGCCTTTGTAGCAGTGATCCACCTCTCAAATTGAATCAAAAATATCTTCATTTGTGTTCTGAAGATGAATGAAGGTCTTACGGGGTTGATACAGCAATGGGGTGAGTAATTAATGACTTAATTTTCATTTTTGGGTGAACTAACCCTTTAACACTGATACTTCATCGACAGGACATGATACAAAAGCTAAAACACATGATAATTCACAGTATGGGAAAACAGCAGTACGGCATTAAAGTTTCTATATTATTATGCAGGAATGAGAGTATAGTTCCCTGCATATCAGCCTAGAAAATCGCACTTTACATTTTCCGTCAGTCTTAGTGCACCATGTAACTACAGAAGAATCAAGTTTTAAATAGGAAAAATATTGAAACACTTTGTTAATTTTTTTGGGAGAAATGCTAATGGTCTTGTGCACTTCAATGATGTATGCTAAGCTATGCTAAAAGTGGTACCGCCAGAACCGGAGTAGGCTTGCTACGGTAGTCGGTGTTACCGGTGTTCAGTCGCAACACCGGTTTCATGACATGCCCACCGCTGCACCGTGGTTGGCATGTGAAAAAAAAGTTTAAAGCCTTTAAAAATTGAACGCAATTACGCAGTAGTCGTTAAATCCTGCCTATTAAAACACACACGACCCACAGAAAAGACGCGCGTCGGTATCGAGTTCTCTTTCGGGCTTGAACAAACCATAACACAGAAATTATGCCAAAATGTCCATAAGAGCAGTCTTAAATGAACGTAGAGATTTGTGAGAAAATGGGACGCGTGTCAGATCACGTCTCTGTCAGCAACGGCTGTCGGAATTCGCTCACTCGTTTTTACTTACTCCTTCTCATTCACTCCTTCAAATTAACCGTATTAGTGGACTAATGTAGGGAATAGGCCAAATGAATGAGGGTTTAGGGGGCGATTTTGGATTCAACCCATGTTCTCAAGCAGTGAAAAATAGAGGACACTCACAACGCGTTGACAGACAGGACCGAGCAGGTAATATTTAATATGAAACAGTCTCAACTTTCAAATTTGGTCAGTCAAAGAAAATCAAAAAATAAATAGGCCTACCGTTTTGTGGCTCTTTATTGTGTTGTGACAGATTGCCTGATAAAGCCAAGTTCCACTGTCGTTAATCTACTAACTCTCCTGACTGCTTTGTCGGACAAAAATGGTGGATTTTGATGGTCGGATCACATGTCTGTCAATCAAAATTTAGTTTGTTTTCAAACTAGCGCATATTCAGGGCACAATAACAAAACAGTTCTTTCCGCACTACCGCACCGTTATGTATGCCCATGAAAACGTGCGCATTTCTATGTTTGCCTTTAATTTAGCGATTTAAAACCCCCGCCGGTGACGCACCGGTATTACTGGTGTTGTCACACGTCGATTAACCGGTGAGAAAATATCCTCACCGTCACAAGCCTAAACCGAAGATCGGCTGAATGGATTCAAAAACATTAAAACTCAACAGTTTAACTCTGGGGGAGTTGTAAAATGAGCCTATTTCCAAAAAAAGTAGAGTATCCCTTTAACTTACTACATTAGTATAAATCCATGGTGAACGTTGCTGATTTGTGGACTGAAAGCCTTCTATAAGTGTTATTATCTGAATTGATCGAGAGTTAGGGCACTCATATCGAATTCGTACGATTTTTCTAAACCCACGTGATGGGTAGGTTTAGGGTCGGGGTCAGGGGTAGGTCATTTGGTACGAATTCATACGAATTGGCCAATTCATAAAATATGTACGATTTAGTAAAAATTAGTGAGGTTGTACGAATTGTTACGAATTAGCCACCATTATCGGGTTGTACAACCCACCCCAAGTAACTAGGCAACTTTTAAACAAATAACTAAGCAACTTTTAAACAAACAAGTAACTAAGCAACTTTTACTCTGAGTACATTTTAAATGAGCTACTTTTTACTTTTTTAGACTGGTACTTTTACTTGAACTTAAGTAAGGTTTTATTAAAGTAATGGCTCCTTTTATTTGAGTAGAATATTTTAGTAAGCTACTCTTTCCACCTCTGCAAATCAGAATAGATTTTTTGACAAGCGCACACTGCACAAATACTATACTGAGTTTCCCGCTGTTTGCACATAATAACCATTTGGTTGCATGTAAACGTAGTGAGCTTTATGAGGTTTTAGCAGGTGAGGTTTGGCTAAAAGTACGCATCAGTTTGACAATTACAAGTTTGAGTGTGTACAACATGGGCTACAGTATTTGCTGTACATAGAATAGTGTAAGTTCTCTCAAACTCGTGTAGAGTTTGCAGAGAACATTGAGAAAATTGGAATGTGTGAAAATGTGTAAAATGTATTGAGAAACGTTTCTTTGTTTCTAGAAATGAATGAATGGTTTGGGAAATTGGGCCAACTGAATCAGTGATAGTGTGTTAGCAATCAAGAAAAACTGTAATCTAAAAGTAACAAAAATAGCAGACTATGTTTGGTCTGAAGTAAAAAAGAAACATTTAGAAGCACACAAAGTGTCGTTTAAACATTTTATTAACAATTCGTAGAATGAGTTATGAAATTAGCAGTCATTTATGAACCACAGTTCGGTGGCTATATATAAAAACAGCCTCAATTCCACTGATTCAGATCATTTGATAAGATTGGTCCCTTACAGAAAAACCACATAAGTTTCACATGTGCAAAAACACATGTGATCCCATGTGACAACGTGGACAATTTATACAAAGTACCTTGGCACCGTCTAGGGTGCTTCTCAATTCTTATTTGTGCATCCTCGTTTCCTTTCCTCGCTTCCTCGCATCTCAGCTCCACCCCCTGTAGGACGTGAGGGAAGGAAGCGAGGAAAGGAAAGGAGGACGGAGGAATAAAAAAAAATGTTGTATATATTGGAATACTCACTAGAGAATTGAGTGAGTACTCACCGGAAAACAGGCAACTGTCAATCAATTCTACATTTAGAATTGACTGTGATTTTTTTAAGGGAAAAATGCGTAGGATGTGCGTGCGCACGGTTTCATAAATACAAATATTTCTGTGCGTACGCACGTCCTATTTTTCATCCGTACGCCACTTCTGACGCAAATCAGGCATATTATAGAGCCAATTAGAAAATCGTGTGGGTGTGTTGGTATAGATGTCAGAGTGTGGTTTGTATGTGTGTAATAAAAAAAGTGTGTGTGTGTGTGTGTGTGTGTGTGTGCGTGCTTGTAATATTTAGAGAGAGAAACTCTACAGCAAATAACAAATCCAACCATTGTGTGCACTAGTGGAGTTTTGCTGGCGCCCAATGTGGAAAATCTGTTACTGCGCCCAAACCAAATCTTACTGAAAAAGCTAATTTTGTTAAGATATCAAACTCAAATTTTGAATACAACTCATTTAGATTTACGGCTTTGATTTTCTAGCTGTTTTAGCGTTTAACATGTTTCATAAAATATAAATTTTTATATAAAATAATGTTCATAAATAATTTTCATAAACTTTTTTGGGGGTTTTACTTTTTACATTTGTTTCTTAACTTCAGAAATAATCTACTATGGGTCTTGTTTAAAATGAGACCAAACTTAAAGGTGGGGTAGGTCGAAATTTTATAAAAAAACTTTTTTCTAACTTTGTTTAAACTTTCTATATATATATATATGTCAATGCATAATTAAAATGTAAGTACTCTGATAAAAAGAGTATAAAAATCGAGCGACTCTAGACCGTTTAATCTGCTCTAAACGCAGCTCATTATTTCAAACCGGGACGAAACAACGAATTGGCCTAGGCAACTGTCACTCTCTCCCAACCATGGCAACCACCCTTTTGCCACACAGGACCTGCCCACCTGCACGTATCCAGATACCTGTTCACATGCCCTTGTTAGAGCTTGAAGATGCCCTGCCCTGCACTTCGACCACCCCGTCCTCGGCCTCTACTTCCTCGGACACTAGTTGCACGGCCTCTTGCACGACCTCTTCTGCTTCGCCCTCGAGCTGACGATGCGGTAGGCTACTTGTCTCTGGAGTCTCAACATGAAAACATGACTTGAACTGGCACTAAACAATGCCCAGTGGTACTTCCACTAAATCATCAGCATGTCTCACCTCAAACATGCTCAAACATTTTGCACAGTACCAGAGCCCGTCTAACGGAGAGCCTTGGCACTTCCTATTAGCCCCATTGTGTATCATCTTGGTTGCAGTTCCATTAGAATTCCACTGGAGGTGATCGCGGGCGAGAGCAGAATGAATGGGAGTCTATGGGGCTAAACAGCTAAATGTGTCTCTTTCACCTACTTGTCGTTAAATTAACATAGATTTTATTGTTGATTCCGCAAGTTCAATATAGATTATAGGCCAAAAGTCGAATGAACGAGTACTTATGTCCTTTTGATTTCTTACAGGCTAGGCTGTTGTTGGCCGGAACACGCTAGCATTCTGCTATTGTGTGACGTCATCACATTTTTGAACGGATTTTTAGAATAGATAAGTGAACATAAAAATTTAATTTTCAGCTGAGTATATTATCTTAGCCCTCCCTTTTCAATGCAACTTTCAAATTACTTGACAAAAAATTACATCCTGAGAAAAGTGGATTTCTGGGGTGAAACCCCATTGACTCCCATTCATTCTGCACTCGACACGCAGCGCCCCCGCATGGACAGAGACGTGTTACTGCAGCCAGTCCAGAACCCGGAAGTAACCAGCCAGTGCCAATTCTCTTCTGCTGCGTCCGAAATCTCCCATTACTCACTATATAGTGGACTATATAGTGAGCTCGCCATTTTGTAGTGCTGTCCGAATGTATAGTGATGATTATTATACCCTATATAGTCCACTCAATGTATCCCAGAATGCATTTTGAAAAGTAGTGAACAACCGATGGTCACTAACCTAAGCCCTACATACCATCATGCATTGCGCTGATCGTAAAAATAAGTTATAATCATGTGTGGAGTAGTGCATTATAACAAAAACGGCCAGAAATCAATTTTAGTTTTTAAATTTTGGAGAAATAAGCTCAATATAATGTAATGTATTTATTTTTAAAAATCTATTTAGCCCAGAGCCGGCTCGGCACCCGCTGACAGATGATGTAATCAACGGCGCCGAGAGACGATCGAGTAGTGTCCGAAAGTGGCTTCTGTTATGCTGGTGAGCTCACTATATACACTCACCGGCCACTTTATTAGGTACACCTGTCCAACTGCTCGTTAACACTTAATTTCTAAGCAGCCAATCACATGGCGGCAACTCAGTGCATTTAGGCATGTAGACATGGTCAAGACAATCTCCTGCAGTTCAAACCGAGCATCAGTATGGGGAAGAAAGGTGATTTGAGTGACTTTGAACGTGGCATGATTGTTGGTGCCAGAAGGGCTGGTCTGAGTATTTCAGAAACTGCTAATCTACTGGGATTTTCACGCACAACCATCTCTATGGTTTACAGAGAATGGTCCGAAAAGAAAAAACATCCAGTGAGCGGCAGTTCTGTGGGCGGAAATGCCTTGTTGATGCCAGAGGTCAGAGGAGAATGGCCAGACTGGTTCGAGGTGATAGAAGGGCAACAGTGACTCAAATAACCACCCGTTACAACCAAGGTGGGCAGAAGAGCATCTCTGAACGCACAGTACATCGAACTTTGAGGCAGATGGGCTACAGCAGCAGAAGACCACACCGGGTGCCACTCCTTTCAGCTAAGAACAGGAAACTGAGGCTACAATTTGCACAAGCTCATCGAAATTGGACAATAGAAGATTGGAAAAACTTTGCCTGATCTGATGAGTCTCGATTTCTGCTGCGACATTCGGATGGTAGGGTCAGAATTTGGCGTCTACAACATGAAAGCATGGATCCATCCTGCCTTGTATCAACGGTTCAGGCTGGTGGTGGTGGTGTCATGGTGTGGGGAATATTTTCTTGGCACTCTTTGGGCCCCTTAGTACCAATTGAGCATCGTTGCAACGCCACAGGTTCTGAAGGCAAAAGGGGGTCCAACCCGTTACTAGCATGGGGTACCTAATAAAGTGGCCGGTGAGTGTAGTGCTCTGCTCTCTAACCCCAACATAGGGGGTAGGGAGTAGTGCTTTGAGTGGAGATTTCGGACGCAGCTTTCAATTAGACATTCTCTGACAGTACAAATGGGAAGCAACCTCCCCAAACCTTCTTCTTCTTCAATTTTTAAATGGCGGTTGACAACAACTTGTTGCATTACCGCCACCGCTGAACTGGAGTGTTTAACAGGAGATGCATATTTTCTATAAAATTTAATTCTTTTCAAAAGCCCTGTATTTTTTAAAAATAAAAACAAAAAATGAAAAATCTTCTCAGCACTTCTTTGTAAAATATTAAATTTAAAATATTAAATTCAAATATAATTTCATTGGCTTCTACTTGAGCAATAAGCCTCTGCCTATCTTGATAATATTAGGAAAATTTTAAACCTGCCTTTTGCAATCCACTTGCTAACTGTAAAATTTCCAGAAGAATGTCTTTCCTAGATCCTGAGTGTGAATTATTGATACTTAAAAGAGCAGAACTAGAGTCAGATGCTATAACTACTTTTCTATTATCCCTATTACTTTCTACCCATAACAGGGCAAACCATATAGATAAAAGCTCTGCCGTAAATACAGCCAAATCATCATTTAGCCTTTTACCTACAGCCAGCCCCAATTCAGGCACCACATGCGCCACTCCCACCCTTATATCAGTTATTTTCGAAGCATCTGTAAATATGATTGTCCTGTCTGTAATGTTCTACTATATGTCTACTAACTCTGCATTTGTCCACTTCCTTCTCCTGCTTTTCTTCAAGTATTCCTAGATTCACTTTTAGTTCCTCAAAAGTCCAAGGGGGAACTGTAGAGTATGGTACTGTAGTACAGATATTAAGTTCACTTAACCCCATATTTTCAACTTTTTGTTTAATAGACCACCCAAAGCTTTTAACTCTCTCATTCAGTCGCTCTTGACAGTTTCTTAAGACCGGTTGTGTAATATGATCATGATTATGTCTACATGAGATTAGCCCAGTACACTAGGGCAAGTTGATCTCTTCTCAAATTCAAGGGCATCTCCCCTACCTCCACTTGGATGGCTGCCACTGGAGAGGTTTTGACAGCTCCACTACATATTCTCAAGGCCTGGTTTTGCATTACATCAAGTTTATATAATAATCACTTGGAAGCTGACCCATATGCTACACATCCATAATCAAATACAGATCTCATTAGACCAGTGGAAATTGCTCTCAATGCTAACCCTGAAGCACCCCACTCAACCCCACACAAACATCTCATTACATTAAGAATTGTCTTACACTTTTCCACCATCTTCTGTATATGAAATGCCCATGTCAATTTCCTATCAAACCATACTCCCAAATACTTAAAAACCTCCGCTCTTTCCAGCTCTCTACCTGACAGGTGAATTTTAAATTCAGGTTTTATGTCCCCCCTAGAAAAGAACATAACTTTTGTTTTCTCTACTGAAATCCTATATCCCCAATGAACTGCCCATTTTTGAACTTCATTTACTGCAATCAGCATTTTCTTTACTATGAAGTTCAAGTTCCTCCCTTTCTTCCACATGGCTCCATCATCAGCAAACAAAGCTACTCCATCACGCCCCTGCACATTTTTAAATATCTGATCTACCTCCCCAACCCGATCTAACAATGGTTTAAATACTCAAGTTTCCCGCCAAACACTAGTGGGCCGTACCATTGTCACGGGGTGGAACCTTTCCCCGTAACCCTCACTGAATTTCACAGCAAATCACTATCACACCAACACAACTAATGTTCGTGAACTCATTGATCATAATACAAACATGAATCAATAAACATAATACAAACATGCACAACATACAATGACAAACTCAAACATTTAACACCTCACAGCACTCATGTCTCCCTCCATCTTGGAACACTCCAAAACACTGGCTCAGACAGGTAAGCTCTAACATGTACTGTAATATGCAAATGTCCACAATAAAGATAGTTTAAAACAATCAATGACTCAGTTATCATTTGAAACCTTTACACATTAAACACTCAAAGTTGGAATTGTCCATTCATCAAAATAGCACCAGGTTGGCACACTAGTGATGAAGTCCTTGACCTGGTTCATCATCACAATGCGCGTATGTACACACCGTTAAATGTCCGAGCGAAACGAAGCAAAATGTAGATCTACATCTGGGGAGCGATATTTTTTCCTAGGATGGTAGGGGAAGACTCATAAATGCTATTAACCCCAGTGTCCTCATCAGAGTCAACAATGCTTTCATCATGGAAACTCTTACATGCCGAACACCATAGGCTATATGTTTTGAATCTTACACGAAATTCATCTTCTTAACAGTGTAAATGATGGCAATGGAAAAGCGTGTATAATGCAACTTGTTTTTAGCTTTGCCTTAGGCTATAGATGATTAGCTCGTTATCAATCAATAAATATATATTTAAAACTTTAGCAATAGCTTGATGCTTGATAGTGAGTACTAAAATACATCTTATTTGTTTATCTTCATAATAATAAAGTTAGATTTTTTATTACATGTGATTCTGACATGATGTCAGTCACTACATGCACTGTGCTCCTTCCTCTCCGCTCATCTCAGGTAAATAATGCGTCTTCAGCTCAGCTGTCGGAGTTCATGTGTTTTGGGGGCGTGGCTTTGGAAGGAGCCCAGAAGGGAGGGTGTGGAGTGAATGTAAATAATGAGCTGTCTTTAAAACAGTCTGAGAGGTCTACAGACACTAAATTTTTATACTTTCTTTTTCAGAGTAATTATATTTTAATTATGCATTGATATATACAGAAAGTTTAAACAAATTTGGAAAAAAGTTTTTTTATACAATTCCAGCCTACAATACCTTTAAGTCTGTGCTTCCAAGCTTTTGGGATTTTTTTATGACAATGAAATGCCATTACAAAGCTGTGAAGAGCCAGGATATTTTTTTTAAATGACTTTGATTGTGTTCGACTGAAAGAAGGCAGGCATAAACACCTATTACTTGAGTGTGAGTAAATTATGGGATCATTTTTGGGCAAACTATTCCTTTAGTAGGGCAAACGTGCCTTCACCCCAAAATTAACCCATAATTTACATCTATTTGTATTTGTCTACACGGCTTCTTTACGCATTAAATTTTAATCTAAATATCTACAAATGTTCATGTATTATGTCTTTAAAGGGGGGGTTGACTGCGATTTCACTTTTTTCATTTTAAATAGTGTGCAATGTTGGTGCATGAACAGTATCTGCAAAGTTGCAGCACTGAAAGTTCAATGTAAGCAGAGATATCATCTTTTAAAAAACAGGAAGTATAATTGCCTACAAAAACGACTCAATTGGGACTACAGCTGGGTTATGGAACGTCACAAACCTACACATTTGCATCAACTCCTCCTCCGGAATATGCAGGAAAGGGCATGATCATATTTCAGCAGCTCCTCGTCGAGTGTGTTGTTCACGCAGCTGTCAGGTTTTCTGTGTTCGAGCTTCCCATGGACGCTATTCTTCCTCAACAATGGATACAATTTATGTTTGATTATGTTCCTGAAAATGACGATCGTAATCTAGCGAGTTAAACACTGGATTCAACAAGATACTGTTACTAAAACATGAAGCAATTCCGACTTTAAAACAAGAGGCAGCAGTTGTTGGGCCACAATCTGTAGTAGGCTAAGACTGAATCATTTTAATTGTATTTGAATGTATAATTCAAGATGTAGCCTTGTGTTTTATTTGTTTCAAATGCCAGTACTGCCTTTATAGCCACTACTAGTTAGACTATGCTATTTTGTGTCTACGACAAATGCGTACAAACATTATGGACCTGAATTTTCTATAAGTACTAATGTTTTAAATGTATTTTTCATGTATATATGCTTTATGATGTTATTTTCGATTTTATCAAGAACGTAAACATGCCAACGCTGTTTGAGTATAACATTAGTAGCCAGTCAGTTGCTATTGTTGCCAGTCAGATGCTATTGTGTAAAACAAACGTGTATAAATTAAAAAAAATAGTAAATTATTATTCAGAAACGTTTAGTACGAGCCGTGTGTGGTGAGGTTCTGTTTGACTCACAACACACCGGGCCAAACTAACCAATCTGAGCCCACCGCCCGTTTCTGAGGAAGTATTTTCATAGAATCAGGAAGTGAACCGCTCGTTCAGAGGACAGAGGAGAGCGCGGCTTACAATAAAGGTGAAGTTTATAAAAAATAAGACATTTAAAAAAGAAAAACCACGAATACATTATATTTTATACGTTATTACATACAATATTATACGTTATATTGCACCCCATAAACACAATCATGCACAGAAAAAAAAGCAGTCAACCCCCCCTTTAATGAGGAAGGCTCTTAAGCCAAAACACATTGGTATTTTTTTGGAAACTTATTAAATTCCCAAGCATTGTTGGATTCCCTTTTGTACTTTTTACATTGTCAACTTCCAGACACCTTGTGAGCTGGTAAATCATGCTAGGTCTAACCTTACAAAATGTTGTAATTTGAAAATATGATATTCCAAAGTAATTATTTTTTGTTTGTTTTAATTCAAGAATAACCCAACAAAATGTTTATTTAAGTAGTTAATGTTCATGGGTGACTTAAAAAAAAAGAGTTCCTGCGTGACTAACACAGTCTCGACAAGACGTCATACAACTGACGCTTTTGACCATACGTCAACATCCGCCGTTTTAGGGTACCCTTTAACGTCTAGATGATGCTATCTAATCCTAACCCTACCCCAGACCTAAACCTACCCCATCACCTAACTGACGTTAAAGGTAAAGCCTCAGCTGGATGGCGCCCCAGGGTCGTCATCAAACTGACGTTAAAGGGTACCCTAAAACGTTGAAAGTTAACGTATGGTCAAAAGCGTCAGTTAGTTGACGTCTTGGGATGAGACTGTGTGATTTACGTAAATATACCCTAATGCACCAATGGGTTAAAGAGAGAGAAAAATAAATCTTGCTGCGTTGTGTTGAATCAGCCATAACGTTTTCAGCCTATTTGTTATTTGAGTGACAAGTTATCACACTAAAATACTGTGAAAGC
Source organism: Hybognathus amarus (assembly GCA_030378365.1). NCBI lineage: Eukaryota > Metazoa > Chordata > Actinopteri > Cypriniformes > Leuciscidae > Hybognathus > Hybognathus amarus. The sequence goes on from JAQIUQ010002107.1 coordinate 50,948, forward strand.
ATAAAAACAATTAAAAGAGAACTCCGGCGTAAATTGAACCTTAGGTCTAATTACACATTGGCACCTAGTCAACCATTCTTTGAGATTTGTTTTCATGATAATCGAATGTGAAGAGTTTTATCTCTAAAAACTGTTTAGCGTGCCGTGTAACGCTAGTATATGAACGCGTTCTCATCCTTTAGCGTCATATAGAACGTTATATGACAAAACGGCGTTATACTACGCGCATGGTACCCTTTATCGTTTATATAACACACGCTGTGATGGTTAGGTTTAGGTGTGGGGTAGGGTAGGGTAGTCTCATATTACGCTAAAGGATTTATGACGCCTTGAGTTCGCGTGTTATATAAACGATAAAGGGTACCATGTGCGTAGTATAGCACCGTTTTGTCATAAAGCGCTTTATGTGACGCTAAAGGATGAGAACGGGCTCGTATATGGGGGCAAATAATAAATAAAAAGAAATTGCTAATTAAAGGGATAGTTCACCCCAAAATAAACATTCTGTAAGTGAATTCTGAAAAATCTATAAGTGTACAGACCGTTTAATAAGAACATATTTTATAAAGACAGTCCACTTCGTGTATACAGGCAGGAGCCATCTTTAGGAAACTCTCGACCAGTCGAACAGTTGAAGGTTCATTTTGCGCCGGAGTTCTCCTGTAAGGAAATTACAATCAAATGCAAGTATTTTTTATGTTTTATTCAGAATAAAGTTCAAACATAAATCAGACCAACAAAATGAGCTTTTGCATATGTGGATTAACAAAAAGTTTCACAAACACATATAATGTTCACTTAATCTTTAGGAAGGACTTTCCCCATCTGGTTAAAACACAAATTATACAGTCATACCACAAACATGAATTTTGAAATTACTTTTTAAAAGCATAATGACTACAGTGGTTGAAATGGTGAGATTTATAGTGGTGGTCACAATCATTAAAAGACTATGTAGAGTTTTTCTACATATCTAAAAATTAAAAAGAGTTTGTCTTGTCCTGCTCATCCTCTTGCATCTGTCTTCCTTTAAAGTCTAGATGATCTTCAGCAAACGCCGTCTCCAACACCAGCAGCAGAGACTGTTTAAGCTTCTTCTTATAATCATCACACATGAACACATAGAGAATCGGGTTCAGACAGCTGTTTAGAAAAACCAGATAGACACTGTATTGCAATGCTTTCCAAAATACTTCACTCAATTTATCCTTGTCTGCAGTTACTAAACATAAACGGCAAGCATAGTATGGGAACCAACAAATGAAAAATGTCAGGACAACAGCAATAATGACCCTGTACGATCTGAGCTGCTTCCCCATTTTGAGGCGTTTGATTCGTACTCCAACAGCAATGTGTGCAGATGCAATGATCAGGAAAGGGACGAGAAACTCCACTAAAAAATCTAATTTAATCTGAATCATAGGATTCACATTCACAATGAAGATGGTGCAGCCGATGGATAAAACCCACACGATCATGCAGATGATCCTGGCTCTAAAGAGAGTTCGATTATTTTGAGCCCAAACAACCATCCACGTGCACAGGCAACGGTCCAGACTGATGACTACAAGGAAAAAATTGCTAGCACACAGATTTAGGTTTATCATCATCATGTTCCATGGTACTCTCGATGCACCATGCACCACATACCTTAATAAGTTCGAAGAAAAGTTTTGACTACATATTATAATGGTTACGGATAATATGAAGATAAAGTCTGCAATCGCCAAATTGAGAAACCAAATAGAGTTGACTGTCGTCTTCATTCTGCAGCCAGCCAGAAAAATGACAAGCCCGTTTCCAATGAAACCCACTATAAAGCAGACAATGAAAGCGCATAAATCAAAAATCTCAAAGCTTGAGTCCTTAGGCTGAATAGTGGTATAATCTGTCGTGACTCCGGTAACGTTTTCAGGTCCAAAACTTGTGGCTTCTACACAAAGAGAAAGAGAGAGCGAGAGCGAGAGCGAGAGCGAGAGAGAGAGAGTGAGAGAGAGAGAGAGAGAGAGAGAGAGAGAGAGAGAGAGAGAGAGAGAGAGAGAGAGAGAGAGAGAGAGAGAAACACAGGTGAGTGCTGTTGTTGGGTCTGTTTTGGATTTTAGGGAGATTTGTGAAATATTACAAATTGTGATGTGACGGTTCATGAGTGAATTGTAAATCAAAGAAATGAGTCCACAAAAAGAGTTTCTGTCTGAGTTTTGAAAACATACTATTAAAGAATATAACAAAATCACTTATTAGCAGTTACTATACTTTATATATTTTTATTTCTTCAAATTGCTTGCACACTAAAAGTGGAACTTGAGGCTCATCTCAGTGAAACCATTCACTAATTAACCAAATCTTCAGACCAAGTCTGCAAAACTACAAGCTCATTACGTGCTTTACACTCAGTTTTCAATAGAAAAACAAACTTTTTACAAAACTCTAAACACAGTTCTCTACATTAGACACATCATATCAAAATTAACAGCTCTTTTCTTTTATTTGGGAAACACTGCCATTTAAAAGCCACACTCAATTGCTAATAACCTACACCCAATGATCATGTGTGAAAACACTTATACATAAATGGATCACTTAGAAATCAAAACTCAGTGTTAGGGTTAAACCCCCTTGAATTTCTGTTTATAGTGTTCAATATATATATATATATATATATATATATATATATAAGAGAGAGAGAGAGAGAGAGAGAGAGAGAGAGAGAGAGAGAGAGAGAGAGAGAGAGAGGTTACGTTAGTAACCAAGTATGTTGTGCAAGTTTGGTCTGAACATTTGGTTACAGGAGTGAATGAGCCTTAAGTTCCACTTTGAGTGTCCAAGCAATTAGAAAAAAAAACTGTAATTTTTACAGTTTTAGCAATCTAAAGGTGGTTAGATGCAATAAAGAAATGGTAAATGGACTGCATTTATATAGCGCTTTCATAGACCTAATGGCCACCAAAGCGCTTTACATATTGCCTCACATTCACATTCACACACACATTCATACACCTACGGCGGTGTCAGCCATGCAACGGCGCCATCCAGCTCGTCGGGAGCAGCTGGGGTTAGGTGCCTTGCTCACGGACACCTCGACACTTGGTCAGGTGGAAAAGTTTAGCATTTACTGAGAGGTGTTTTAAAAACAAAACATGTCATATGAATAATACATATATTCAGTTCTTACCCATTTTTGAGCTGTTAATGCACTGCGACAAGCCAAATCTTGATCTTGGTATATCTTCTCAGTCTTGCTGACAGATTGTTGGCTTTATACCATATCAGCAGACTTGATGTAATCATTACAGCTACTTGTATCATTACAGTGTGAAGTGGGCATGCACAGCAAAGCATTTCCTGCCACAGAATGTTCCTGTAACTCAAGCACAGACGGCATGATGCTAGAATTCAATTCAAATACATGAACTGATAAAAATGTATGTACCGTCCGCTGTTTTAAATAACTGCCAATGTGAAATGAATCATATAAATTATTTTTCATTGATTACAGTTTTTTTTCTAATTACTTAAAGGGATAGTTCACTTTGAAATTATTTTTTGATATGTTTTAGCTTACCCCAAGGGCATCCAAGATGTAATAGGTGTCTTTGTTTCCACAGTATTTTCAATTTTGATATTTTTCAGACAAACCGTTCTTGTCTGTCAATCATATAATGGAGGTTTAGGGGGTCCTCCTCTGGTTCACCTCAAAGAGCATGCACAGAGAAGTCAAAATTAAACATGATTTATTGACTCGTAAATGTAAGTACACTGCGACTATGTTTACATGCAGCCAATAACCCGTTCAAAACCAGGATATTAGCAATAACCCGGTCGTGAACGGCCATGTAAACACCAGCAAAAACCTGAATATGCTCATATCCCGGATTTTAAAAACGGGATATAATACCTGGGGTACTCTTTTCTAACCCCGGATTTTTGCTCATGTAAACGTGTATCGGCATATCCCCATAGTGATTTGTGTTCTGCGAATGTTCTATTCGCAAGGAATCTTTGTCTTTTGAGTAGAGAAACTTCTCGGCGCATACCAAAAATCCGAGTGCAGTATACCGGAAGTAAGCATGGCGAGACACAGCACAGCATACGAGGGCATATGAGGTGTTGCCATCAGGGAGAAGGTTTAGGTTACCTTATTTCCAGACAAATCGAGCCAGTAAGTCATTTATTCCAACTAGCATCACTTTGATGAACAAGAAGTTACCTGCAGGACAGCACTTTAAATAGCACTATTTAGCACTTTAATAGCACTAATAGCACTTTAAATCGGTTTCTTTGAGTTTTTTGTCCTGATGCTGATGTATAGTGGTGTGGTGGGGATGAGTGAGGGGGGTGGTTGGGGTGAGGGAAATTCTGTGTAGTTTGTATTCTGTTTGTAAAATTGTCTTTTTATAATGTATCAGACGTACTGTAGGGGCAGAACAATTTTCCGAGAGGATAAATAAACTTAATCTAATCTTAATCTAATCTACTTTTTGGAGCGAGGTCAATAACGTTACCAGCATCAAAGCGCAAACAAAGGCGATCGCTATCTGCCCCGAAACTATTCATTATCCGCATGCTGCTGTTGTTGTCTTTGGATACAGGAAGAAGAATCGGAAATGACGCATTTTGCGTCTTAAGGTTGTCCATACGTCTAGACGCTGAGCCGCGCGTCACCGTTTACATCGTGATATTGCAATTCCATGTATACAGGAGAAACTCTCTCTGCTCACGCATGTAAACGGGTTATTCCTAATGTTTCAGAAACCTGAATAGTGACCTTAACCCGACCATTACCCGAAAATTGGCTGCATGTAAACGTAGTGATTGATGGCCTAAGACAAGAAACGAGCGGTTTGTGTGAGAAAACGAACAGTATTTATATCGTGATCTGACAGCACGGGCGCTTCGGCCTGCGCATGCGCCGGAAGTGATCGCTTGCGCATCTACGTCACTCATTGTTTACACAGAGATTCACTGAACATATTTAGATATACCTTTCAGTATGAAGACAAACCAATGGAAATTAGATACAAATACCATCATGGTGCAGGCAAGAGATGATCTCAATTGCAGCAGATTTAGTTTATTTACAAAAAAAAGGCAATCCAGGAGACATGATAACAGCTTCACAAACATAAAACGACAGTGTAAGACCAAGAGAAGTACCAAAATGAAGGCTTAAAATAGGCTTAAAATAACAAAATAAAGGGAAAAAGAACAGGAAACCGGAAGGAAACATGGGAACCCAAGGAAAAACAACTTAAGAGTCAATTTAAAGAACATAACTCATACAAATGCACAATACAATGACCAATTTCTGGTTAATCTCCATATTTGAATCTTTATAAACTATAAATTACTGGCTTCCGACAAAGGGGATGCATGTGTTCTCTAGAGAGTTATGTGGTTTTTGTGAGCGGTGTCTACTCTGAACTAAGCTTATGCTACGTCTACGTCATACGTAAGGGATAATGTGCGGTGGTTCAGCCGGTGTTGCTCTCAAAATAATAAGACCCCCATCTCTCTGTAGGGAAGGGCGTGTTGAGCTGGTACATGCTTACGTCTCGCCGTACCACAACATCCAATAGGAAAATTCAACTGCAGTAGTCACTGTTCAACCTGAAGAGAGCAGTTTTTACACCATATAGCCTATTGTAGAATTAAAACCCCTTATACCCAAATGCATACAAAAAATTTATTTGAATCAATGAACAGCGTTAATAAAGCCCCTGTCTTACAAATCATTAACTAAAAAAAGGTTTTAGGGTTTAGTTACCATTTAAACGCAAAAGCTTCGGAGAGAGCAGTTGCTAGCGCGGCAAGTTCAAACTTGACTGATACGGTATCCATACATTTATTTGCCTGCACATCATTTTGCCACAAACATAACTATGGGGTAAAATATATTGATTTCAGATTAAACTGTTTAAAAATCGTACCTGTTTGTATCTTATAATTCAGTGTACAAAACATGAACATGTCCACGATACTGGATGTGGATGGCATAATTAATTCACTGAACACAAAACACTGATTTGACTGAGTTTAAATACTTGTAAAACCGGGAATCATCTGGGAATCTGGGAATAACATACCGCTGGATGGCTGGTACTTTTATTTGGATTGAATTAATGGATTACTTTTATGATCGATTTTTGAGCTCCAAAAACTTAGGCACTATTATATGTTATTACAAAGGTAGGAAGAGGGAGGGTATTTTTTAATATATATTTTGTGATTGGCGGAAAGAACAAAGTCATATACACCAGATTGCTTGAGGGTGAGTAAATCATGGGATATTTTTCATTTTTGGGTGAACACTCTTTAGTAAGGTATGCATTCCAGTTATTTACATTTATGACACAATAAATCTACCGGTATTTGGTTTACCCTCAAAAAAAAAGAAAAAAAGAAAAGAAAAAAAAACACTTGGTATGGTAACACTTTACAATACGTGTGCACTAATATGCATTAATTCATGCTTAACTAATGCACTGATAATCATGAGGTAATGTATGACTCATGAAGAACTAAACCATTAATTAATGATTACCGCATCAGCAACTAATAAAGAGTCTATATGATTAGGAGATTAAGTAATACATGAATTGCTATTAATTCAATGTGTCATTGTGTATTAATTCCTTAATAACATATTTTATTAACTAATATTGTAAATTAATGTGTTAATTACCACAATTAGTCAAAGCTATGCACCTCAACTTCCAGTTGTCTGCTTTAATTAATCATTAGCTAATGATTTGCAAAGGTATCATAATGTTATGACTTTACTTGTTGAGGCACATCATTATTAACTAGTCATTTAGTAATTGTAGTAATTTGCACATGAATTTGCACTAACAATGAAGTAATTAATCCTATATTCATGCATATTAGTGTACCTGTCATATTATCTGGAAGTTGAAATACAAGGCTTTGGCTCATTCTGGTAATTAACATATTAATGAACACTATTAGTTAAAAAAATGACTTATACTGGAATTAATCCACAATTACATATTTAATTAATAACAATTCATGTATGAACTAATACATTAACCTTACAGACTCTTAATTAGTTCCTAATGTGGTAATCATTAATGAATAGCTTAGATAATCATTAGTTACACATTAATTCAGTATTATTTGTGCATTAGTTAAGCATGAATTAATGCTTATTAGTGCACCCGTATTGTAAAGTGTTACCAAAGTTATATTAACATATTGTTTCATTTAAACTTCAAGTGTTTAAGACAAGTGTCATTTCCATTCCTGTTCCACCCTGAGAATGAGATATGCGTTTGGATTGGGAATGTTTTGAGAGGAGAGACAGTTGTTCCTCTGCGAATGCACTCTCGAACACCTTCACTAAAGACTGCTTGAGCTTTTTCTGAAAATCTTCACACATGAAAACGTACAAGAAGGGATTCAGGCAGCTGTTCAAGTAGGCAAGACTGATTATGAAGAAGCGCAATCTGGTCGTAAACCTCCTTGAAGCTGGTCAGCTCGTCCGATGGGTTTGTCGCGTTCATTTCATGCCACCACACCTCAATGAATTTGTGAACATAATAGGGAAGCCGGCAGAAGAAGAAGGCCAGGATTACTGACAGGATAATACGGTAGGGTTTTAGCTTATTGTTTTTCTGGAGGCGCTTAACTCGTACTCCGATCGCCACATACGAAGCAGAGATTATGACAAACGGGAGGAGGAAACCCACCACAAAATGGAACACTGACATCCTTTTGTATGTTTGGAGTTCCTTAACGTCAAGAATGCACAGCGTTTTTTCTGCAGAATGGGGATACGTTTTCCGAGAGATGACTAAAGGCAGGCTGCAAGCGACTGACGCTAACCAAATAAGCAAGCAAGTTATCCTCGCTTTCAGGACAGTTCGTTTGTTCCGGGACCACACCACCACCCAGGTGGACAGGCAGCGGTCCAGACTGATCGCTGACAGCAGGAAGGTGCTGGCAAACATATTCAACATGGTCACCAGGCTGCCCAAGAAACACATGAAGTTACCAAAAGGCCAGTCGAACTCACGGTATTCGGAAATTATGGTAAAGATCAGGAATGATGTAAATAGGAAGTCTGCTACCGCCAGGTTCAGAAACCAGATGGTATTGACAGTGCTTTTCATTTTGAAGCCTGTGATAAAGATGACCAGTCCATTGCCAACAACACCAAGCACAAATATTACACAGTGGAGGAAAATATTGAATTTCATTAAGGAATTCACAACATCTGCATTGCTGGTTGTTGTCGTCATGTTGGATGGGACTACAGTTTGATCTGAAGTAAAAAAAAAAAAAAAATAGAAAATGTCTAGAAACACACAAATAGGACATGGGCTCATTACATTTCTACATATTTCGTTAAAATGTGGAGAAATGCAAAAGGATATTGCACACTTAATTCTTTGAAACTGCTATATCATTTTTAGTTAGAACCACAGCTGTACTTACTCATTATGACTATATTTGTGGAAGAGGCTGAAAAAAAAAATACACAAAACAAATTATATTCCACTTAATTCATTTGGAAAGAGTCAAGGAAGAAAATGAGAGAAATCTAAGAAACTTCTTAACAAAAACTAAAATACAAAGTGTAAATGAATTAATGCAGAAACTGTTGAACATGCTAAACATTTAAACTTAAGGTGAAATGCCAATAATCTTACCTTTTGTCTCTGTAAATAATTGATTGGAAAGCGGTTGGTGCATGTTTCATTACTTATATATCACAGTTAAATATCCTTGTAAGGGTAAGAGAGAAGGGGATGGTCTTTTCGCTTATCATTTTACATGGAAACTCAGAAATTGCGATTTCATAATCACTTGCGTAATGCTTTCTTGAAATCTGTCCAAGGTATCTCTGTCATGGCTCATTAGCAAGAAATTCAGCACCTGCTTTAGTAGCATTCGCCGTAAGAGGAATTGTATTTCAGCTATGTATTGTATATCTCAATGCGTTGTTTATTTTTCTTCACAAACACACTTCAGACTTGGTGATTTATAGTCAGAGTTGGTAAACACTGCTCTCGCACAAGGAACCCAGGTTTCTCCGTTCACTGTGCAAGTCTGAAAATAAATGGTTCTAATCATGTATTATGGATGGATAGATGGACGGATTTATGCTTCTGTATTTCATTTATTCTAATTAATAATTAAAATTATTAGCCCATATCATATAGTCAGTCTTTGAGCTCCCCTTCAGAATATAATTATTTGCAGGCAGTGTTGGGGTTACTTTTTAAAGTAACGCATAACAATATTGTGTTACTCAAAAATAAGTAATTGCATTTTTCAGTTACTTTTTTATGAAAAGTAATGTGCTACATTGCTTATTTGCTTGCTTATTTGTCTTTGTTATTTTTTTCAAATGTAGAAGTGCAAATGCAAAAGGAAATGCAAATTCATGCAGCAGACGGCACAGGTCAAACAAACCTTTTAACTGTGCTGCCATTCTTGGGTTTCAGAAGAATGGGACATAAAGATCAACACTAGCAAAAAAGAAAGAAAGAAAGAAAGAAAGAAAGAAAGAAAGAAAGAAAGAAAGAAAGAAAGAAAGAAAGAAAAAGAAAGAAAGAAAGAAAGAAAGAAAGAAAGAAAGAAAGAAAGAAAGAAAGAAAGAAAGAAAGAAAGAAAGAAAGAAAGAAAGAAAAAGAATAAAGAAAGAAACTTGCATTGCTTATTTGAAAATGACCTGTTGTAAATTTAAAAGTAATGATTACTTTACTAGTTACCTGATTACTTTTCTGATTACTTTTTGACTTGCGTTACACCCAAAACGTATTATTTGTCATAGTAAAAGCATGGCAAAGTTTAACACTGTGACTTTGTTTTCTGTCTAATAATAAAGGTCAGACAGCATAAGAATGTTCTTTTTATTTATATACAATAAAGAGGAAGAGTACAAACAGCACGTTTCACAAAGAATTCCTTTAGGTTTGATGAATAAATAAACATAGTACTAAACATATAATAGTACTGAATTAACTGTAGCCTAAATTAATGCATCACAATATTGTGTAACTCCATAAAAAAGTAAAGAACTGCATTCTTTTTATGAAAAGTAATGTGCTACTTTTCCATTACCTGGGCTGGGCATTCTTGTTTGTCTTTATAATTTTTTAAAATGTAAAAGTGCAAGTGCAAAATGAAAATGCAAATTCATGCAGTAGACAAAACAACCATTTTAACTGTGCTGCCATTCTTGGATTTCAGAAGAATAGGACATAAAGGTCAACACTAACCTCAGTGACAAAATAGTAGTAGGCCTAACATATATAAACATAGTACTATATAAACATATTGTAGTACTAAATTAACTGTAGCCTAAATTAATGCTTCACAATATTGTGTAACTCCATAAAAAAGTACTTTAAATAACTGCATTTCTTTTTATGAAAAGTAATGTGCTACTTTGCATTACCTTTTCTCACCTGGGCTAAGCTTTCTTGTTTGTCTTTAAAATGTTTTCAAATGTAAAAGTGCAAGTGCAAAAGGAAATGCAAATTCATGCAGTAGACAAAACAAACCTTTTAACTGTGCTGCCATTCTTGGATTTCAGGGTAGGGTTGCACCAGCTGTTCGTAAGTTCTTACTTAAACTGAAACGTAAAGTCCACACTAGAGGCTTAGTAACTACTAGCTAGTTTGTAACTAACTCTTTACTTTATTCCGTTGCACCATTCGTTCGTAAGGCAAAACGTAGCTAGTAGGTCGTAAACTCTCCGTAAAGTAATGCGTTGACGCATAGTAATGACGTCTATTTTTTAAGCCAATCACAAGCCTTCTTATAGGTAAACAGGAAATAGTCTGAACAGCGCGGAATTTCAAACTCATTCCTGACTGAAAGTTTAAAAAAGACGTTGAATATCATGTTGAATATCAGCCGCGATCATGTCCGTTATCCGCATTATTCCCTCTCGTTTAAAGCGCAAACGAGCAAATATGTCGACATCATCATAAATATCCAAAGGATGATGTCGGTCTCGTAAAACTCGTCGACGAATTTGCGGTTCTTCATTATCAATTACGAGCTCATCGATGTAATCTAATCTGGCTGCCATCTCATTCCAACCGTTATTCATGGGCAGAGCTGCCGTAAATATTTAGGTGGAACGTAGAGTTACGTTTAAACTAAGTTTAATGGTGCAACAGAAAAATATTTAGTAGTGCGTAAGTTGTAACTTAGAGCCCATTTGCGTCAAAACTAGGCTACGTTGTAACTTACGCACAGCTGGTGCAACCAGCCCCAGAAGAATAGGACATGAAGGTCAACACTAACCTCAGCGAAAAAATAGTAGTAGGCCTAACATATATAAACACAGCATATACACATATAATAGTCCTAAATAAACAGTAGCTTATTACAACATGGTTTAAACAAGTAAATGGAAAAGAAATGCATTAAAAAATTTTTTTTTTTTTTTTACGTTGAAATATGTCTCCAAAGCCATGAGTATACAATTAAACATCTGTAGGTTTTCCATAAAATGCACACAAAAAAAAACCTTTTTATCATCCCAACCTGTAACAAGGGGAATGTTGGTAGCCTGAATACATCAGACTTCGTACTTCCGCACAATTTCAGTTCGCTTCTGTACACAGTCTAAGACAGCGACCTATCTCTCAGTTTTCCTCTGGCTTGAAAACAGCCGGCCAATCAACGAACAGAGGGCGGGCAGATAGCCGTGACGTAGACGCTGAAGCGCCGAGTTTAAGATTGTATTTTAGGTTAGGGAAATAAAAAAACTACCGTGGATATGGAGATACGGATGCAGTTTGCTCTGTTGTGAATAATATTCCCAGCATTTGCAAACTGAAGCCCGAACAAGAACCCCATTGAGAAAGAAAACACTTTTCAATTATGCCATTCGAGCCCGTTCATATACGATATACATTTTGCCAAAGCGTAGACATCCAACGCACATAGCATCCTTTAGCGTCAAATGAGACGCAGATATATATGGGGCAGAAGGCGCCTCCTAGTGGTCTAACCCTAACACTACCCCATACCTTAACCTACCATAACCGAAACGTCTCATTTGACGCTAAAGGTTGGCATGTGCGTTGGATGTTTATGCTGTGGCAAAAGTGTTGTATATGACGCCTTGGGATGAGAATGCGTTGGCCATTCCAGACTCTTTCTAAGGCTGCATTTACACTGCAGGTCTTGATGCCCAAATACATTTTTTTTTTGTACGACACGCTTACAACATCTTTTTAAAGTGATCCGTGTCCGATTTTTGCATTTACACTACACACTGCTGAAACTACCAAATGTAGAAGTTCTGACCCGGAAAAGGAACTAAAACTACACGAAATGCAATGAATGCTGTTTTGCTTTCCACGGTATTTTGAGAAATCAGCAAAAAAGTCAGCAAAACATTGGTCTCGTACGGCAGAGAAAAAAGATGAGAGCACATATCCCCATATCTCCTAAAATGTCTTCAAACACAGACTTATTTCAGTAACAACCCTCTTTATTTTCCTGCACTGTCTCTTCACCCCATTGCTCCACTGTCTGTATCCTTCATCCTCCATCGCACCTATAAGTCATATGATCTCAGTTGGTGGTGTCCACCTGTGTTGACATCACTTTTTTAATGACGTATGGCTCGCATTTACTGGGAAATATTTGATTTGTCTGCTTACACGGCACACTCAAATGCACGTATCCGATTTATATCTGATTTATGGTCCCACTTTATATTAATTGTCTTTAAGTACTATGTACATACATTGAAATTAATAATTTGATACAATGGACTTATTGTGTACATACATGTTTTTACATTGTACTTATATTTAAAAAATACCAGCATGTAATTACAGCTGTAATTAATTTATGTAATTACATTTGTAATTACACAGTTGACCCATCCCTCACACCTTAACCTACCCTTAAACCCTTAATATCCTTACCCGTATCACACCTCAACAGCAGCAAAAGTGTTTTACAATACAACAGGACCACAATAATACATTGTACTTATTTTTCGATGTAAGCACATTGTACTTAAAGCCACTTAATATAAAGTGGGACCCGATTTATTACCACATATGAGTGAGGCCTGAATCCGATCTGAGAAAATCCATGCATTTTTTTTCCTGCTTAGACCGGTCGAATCCGATCTGTGCCACATGAGAGGAAAAAATCAGATTTGGGTCACTTGAACCATGCAATGGGGCCTAAGAAGCAAAGCGAAGTAGCAGAGTTTGGTATTACCAGGCTAGCGTGTTGGAGAAACCTGCCCGAAATGTATTTTAATGGTGCATGGATTGTCTTAAGAACAAATAAGTCTTTGAACCACTGCTTATCTGGCATGGGATGGAGGGTTTCAAATCGGCAAAGGGAAAGAATATCTCTAGGACTGATTTTCTATAAGCCTGTTTTGTTGTCCTGGCTGCTGCCGGTTGACGAGACGTTTGTGTCGTTCATCTTGACACCCTGTGATTCTGAGAGGCCCGAGCAAGTGGAAGGGCGAGGTGACAGGAAAGGCAGATGTTCTTCAGCAAACGCCGTCTCCAGCACAAGCAGCAGAGACTGTTTAAGCTTATTCTTAAACTCGTCACACATGAACACATAGAGAATGGGGTTCAGACAGCTGTTGACATGAACCAGGCAGTTCACAAGAGGTCCTATCTTTTTTATTACCAGTAAAATTTCCCTCCAACAATTCTCCTTTGCAATTACAGTGGACAGCTGTTGAACATGAAATGGAAACCAGCATATGAAAAAGGCCATGATCACAGCTATGATGACCCGGAAAGGCTTTAGCTTCTTTCCTCTTTTGAGACGTTTGGCCCGCACTCCAATAGCAATGTATGAAGATGCAATGATCAGGAAGGGGATGAGAAAACCCACCATAAACCTGTATATGACCAGATGTTTGAAGGTACTTTGAGGGTTTGTATTGTACGTGCATTTGTTTTCATATACTAAGCGGTTGATGACAAAAGGGATGCTGCAGAGGATGGATAAAACCCACACAAGTGCACAGATGATCCTGGCTTTGACCAGAGTTCGTTTGTTTTGAGCCCAAACAATCACCCAGGTGGACAGGCATCGGTCCAGGCTGATAGCGGTCAGCAAAAAAATACTGCCAAACATGTTTAGCACTGCCACGAAGCTGACAAACTTGCACAAGAAGTCACCAAAGTGCCAATACATCTTGTTAAAGGCAGAAACAATGTAGAGGATGATGATTAAGATGAAGATGAAGTCTGCAATCGCCAAGTTGAGAAACCAAATGGAGTTGACGGTCGTCTTCATTTTTATGCCGGTCACATATATGACAAGCCCGTTTCCGACGATACCCAGAGCGAAAACGACAAAATACATGAATATATTAAATATTTCCATGCTTGATAAGGCTTCATCGTTGGTTGCATTGGTCATAGTCAGTGCACAAAAGGTTGCATTCTCTGCACAAAAAAAGGAGAAAGGAAACAGTAAAAGAAAGTCATAACATTCATTCTTTTGATTTTGAATTGGTTGAAAACTGAAGGATTCATTAAGAAATCCAACTGATTCAGCAATCCGGTTGCAGTGGTCAACAGCTCACTTGAGTTGGATCTGAATGATTTTCAGATGCGCATACAGCTGATGTTTGTCTATAAAATAATTTTGGGATTGTTATTACAGCTCTGATTTTAAGTATGAATCGTATTATTGTTGTTCAAATTAGAAACTTAGCCTAAACAAGATTAGGCTAAATTTTATTTAATGAATACTGTCATTTTATTTGTCAGAATTATGGGGATAAATGTTCAAATTCAGATAAAAGGAGTTGATCAGCCTTATCATGACGCCACCAGGGGGCATCATGTCCTGTATTCTCTATATTGTGTATAAAATGCATGATGTGTGTATCTTTAAATATATTACCTAAAAAAATATATGTTTTTTTCTTAAACTGTAAGAATAAACAAGAGCACTTATAACCCAACAAAGTATTTTTGCTGTCTACGGCTTAAACTGTGGCTGGTAGGTTAAAAGACTGTGTCAGCTAAATTTGCTTCTGAATTCACATGCAACATAAGACCACACAATTGAACATTGCAAGGACAATGCTGCAACTCAATAATACACTTTTCCGGCTGTTCTGGTATCATTAATGCTTTCAAACAGTTTTGCATTTAAGCAAATACATTTTGCATTAAGCAATAAATACAGTTGCAAATGATGCATCCTGTTTGACCAGCTTTTTAACCACTATTGACTTACACGGCATGTATTGCACATGTGACTGAAGTCTCAAAAATACAAGAGATGCAATATGTTTTTTCTTGCTTTATTTTATAATAGGGGTAAACACTGATAAACAACAGCAGGGATGGATGATGAGGTCTATTTTTGACTTCTGTTAGATTAGAGTATAATCTTTTAACTCGATGCCTACATAATCTTGATCAAATCAACAATTCAAAGAAGTCAAGATAATCAGCTCAACCAAAGGGGTGGAGGAATAAAAAAAAAATTAATGCATGTAATTTCGAAATAGCATTGCAGGAAACATAAACTGTCCACATCACCCACTTCTTTTCAAAGGACATCTGTCTCAATAAAACACAAATTAGGTTGCTATATTATCGGTGTAAAAACATAGTCATAGCTACATGAATGTTGTGTAGATGTAGATTCTTACCCATTTTCAGTCCTTTTCCTCTGTTCTTTCTGCTGGTGTGTGTTATCAAACCTCACATACAACGTCTTCACTTGAACAATTGGTGGTTGTTTCCCCTTCATTTGAATGATCGAGAAAGTAGGGTGGAGTAATGATGCATCAAGGCAACTATGCTTCAGAAAAAATAATAGTTTGAATATCAGCTTTCAAAGGATACAGTTATTGTCTTCCATGGTAACCTAAAATAGAATTATATTAACATAATCCACAAAAAACAAGCAACTCCCACACATTCTCTGTACTTGTAAATGAGAATCACAATTTGATTAGCAGCGTTTCGATCTCACTACCTTCATCAGGCATATACAAACATTCAAACTCAATCCCATTAAAAATAAATAATTATTATTTTAATTGATTGAGTAATTATATGGTATTGACTTTGAATGTATATCAGTGTATATCATCAGGCATACACAAACATGAAAACTCAAGCATGATTGTATAATATTATGTAATACATTTGGTGTGCCACATTCTGTTGATGACCTTTCTTGAGTGTTTAAAAGTTGTACAGAGGGCATCTTCTAGAGCCTATAATCTTCACTTTATATTTTTTTCTTCATAAATAAATCTTTCTTTTGCCTATTTAAACAAATAAATACAAATATTTCTGCCTGCTGTATCTTTTACATAAGCAATTTTAATTTTTGAACTTGGCATTATAGTAGGCTACTTCTCATGCTAATGCAAGGATGAATAGAATAGCTTGTTGTACTGCTCATTTGTAAGCCCGTTTCTTTAGCTAAAAGCTTCTGCTGAACGAATAAGTGTGAACTTCTCCAATGGCCTGGCCTTTTAAGCCATCAAGACTAGTTTATCATTTATCTTCGAAATGGACAAAAAGCACCATAAATGAGGTCCATATGGTTCATGCACAGTTTTAAGGTTGTGATGGATAAAAGAAAAATGTGTTTTGTCATGTTTACATAATGCTTTAGCAAACTATTGTGTCACATTTCTTTTTTTTCTTTTAAAGTAATGTGGTTTGAGGCTACTAATGATTTAAACTTGCACTATCATCAAGGATGCTAATCCCAAGCCACAGAGTCTTTGTTTTGAGCAGTATTGCTTTAGTCACAAACTATTAACTTTGCACTAGAGAAAATGCTGTTGAATTTGAATTGTATGTTTTTTTTGTATGCACATACATTATTTAAGTAAAAGTAAAAATAGCCTAGTAAAATATTACTTATGAGTACTATCTTTTTCAGCTACTTGAGTAAAAGTACAAAAGTAATTGATTTTTTAATGTGTTTTTGTCCTATCCTGTACACCTTGTACGAAAGCCCAACAATGCCCCCTAAAGGTATCTTTATGTATGTTACTTTGTTGGTGCTTGCATGGGCATGGACAAGTCAGGGCATGTCTTGAACTAGTATCAGAGGGCAGTTCATAGGTGGAGAGACACAAAGCGGGCTGTAGCATGTTTGTTGTTGCCGTGAGTAACTGATTAAAGGAGGGGTTGACTGCGATTAGACTTGTTCGGGCTTCCCATGGACGCTGTACTTCCTCAACAATGGATACAATTTATGTTTGATTATGTTCCTGAAAATGACAATCGTAATCTAGCGAGTTCAACACCGGATTCAACAAGAAACTGTTACTAAAACATGAAGCAGATCTGACTTTAAAACAGAGGCAGCAGTGTTGGGCCACAATCTGTAAGTAGGCTAAGACTTCATCATTTTAAAGGCATGTATAATTCAAGACGTAACCTTGTGTTTTATTTTTTTCAAATGCCAGCGCCTTTATAGCCACTACTAGTTAGCCTATGCTATTTTGTGTCTACGACAAACGCATACAAACATTATGGGCCTGAATTTTCTATAAGTACTAATGTTTTAAACTTATTTTTCATGTATATATGCTTTATGACGTTATTTTCGATTTTGATCAAGAACGTAAACATGCCAACGCTGTTTGTGTTTAACATTAGTAGCCAGTCAGTTGCTATTGTTGCCAGTCAGATGCTATTGAGTAAAACAAACGTGTACAAAGTAAAAAAATGTAGCAAATTATCATTCAGAAACGTTTAAGTGCCGTGTGTGGTGAGGTTCTGTTTGACTCTCTTTATCGTGGCTTTTTCGGTTGGATTCTACCTCAAACTGATACTGCAGTTCAACAGATATTTACATCTGGACCGGAGCTCATGACAAGCCCATAAAGGTAATGGGCGTTAATCTTCTGAAAAACGTGAGCGACAGTTTAGCCAATCACAACACATCGGGCCAAACTAACCAATCTGAGCTCACCACGTGTTTCTGAGGGAGTGTTTTCATAGAATCAGGAAGTGAACCGCTCGTTCAGGGGACAGAGGAGAGCGCGGCTGACAATAAAGGTGAAGTTTATGAAAAATAAGACTTTTAAAAAACCACGAATACATGTTAGATTGCGCCCCATAAATACAATCATGCAAAGAAAAAAAGCAGTCAACCCCCCCCCCCTTTAAGAAGTAAGTTATCTGTTTTACATTATATGCTGTTCAAACTAGGCCTGGGCGATAAATCGATTAAATGAATTAATTCGAATTTTTTGTTGCGGCGATTTAAAAATAAGTAAATCGAGTTTTTGTGTAATGTCACATCTTTGGCTCCCCGGAGTTTCCGTAAGCGTTAGTTTCACTCACTGTAGCAGTATGGCAAGCGACAATAACAACATCATAGCACACACGAAACATCATACAGCAAGCGACAACATGAGAGCGGGCTACCGGTGATGCCACACATTCAGATGCTATGGTGTGAGGCAGAGTCTCTCTGTGAAAGTGCACTGTTGGCCCGCACTCGCATTGGAAATGGGTAAGGACATAATCAAATCAAGAAATGACATTATTAAAAATCAAAACATTAACAAAATAAACTCATTGACTAATTTTGTTATGAAGTACAGTTGTATGTTTGCATAGAATTCATTTTGAACGCTATATTATATGCTTTCAAAATCTGAGGTAAATTATCCGTTATCGCTTGTGGCACAGTGACCTATTTTTAATTAAAAATAAATAATGTGTACTCATAACCAGTGTAATTTCTTCATTCTGTCAGCCGCGACGTCGCAGAAATAGGAACCGTTTCTAAATTAGAAACTTCGGGACTAGATTTGATGGCTGAACACGGGCGGTAATGCACTCACTAACTATGTGTGTGCGGTTTGCGGGAGAATAAAATGATTCGCGGGACTCCCGCAAACTAGAAATATCTATGATTAAAATGTAAAGTAATAGATTTGTATTCATCTGTTGCAGAAAAGCATCAAGAACAACTAAAACAAAATAGAAACGATTTACAGGCCAGAATTTCTATTTATAACATGTTTGTAGCGTTGAGCGATGTGTATGTGTTGATTTCTTGAACGCAATGGCCAATTTAAGCATTTAAGAGACTGCCCTCAGCGCTCAAAACATACTTTTTCTTAAGTGCTGAATTCTGTATGCTGGCAAATCCTCAATTTTCCTCAGATTTTAATGTTTTGGTAATGCTTTAGAAAATGGTGCTATTCTATCAAGGTGAATGTTTGTCTCCTTTTAGTCTAGACTACAAAGTGTGACTTAAAACACAGCTGGGACTGATTCCTAGAGGGTGTTCATTTATTTATTATTCATTTCAGAAATGGGGGTTACATTTGTCTTGCTTTTGATTAAATAAATCGTTAAAAAAATCGTAAATTCGAATTAAAAAAAAATAAAACTTGGAGATTTTATTTTTAGGCTATATCGCCCAGCCCTAGTTCAAACTTTAATATTCTGTGTATTCAGTTACTGTCATCCGTGAAATGACAGAAATAAAGAAATGAAATTTCAGAAATGAAGACATGAAGTGAAACAAACACATTACGGGAGCGGGCGGTAATGGTCAGAAATTCGTCGGGCGCTGGCTGGAGCGGGATGAACAAAACAGTCTTGTGCATGGTTCTACAGGACACCCATAAAGTTGACAAATTTGGATCACAATCTAGCATTACCAGTAACTCAACAGAGAGCTGCTACTAGTGATATTTTCATATCATCTGTACAGGAAATGCAGGTACACCCCATGCCACAACCTTTCTTACATCAGAGGCATCAGTATTTCCTCCTCCAGCACTGAACGTGTTACCAACCAAAGCCTTAGCAACTGAAACGCCATCCTAATGTAGTGACATGGTCATCGCCCGCTCTTGCAGCAGCCCAGTCCACTCTCACTTTTCCTGCACCCAGCTACAATGCAGCCAACCCCTCATGTCACCTCGGTAACCCATCATCAGATACTGGCTGTCAGTGTGCCTCCCTCAATAGCTTCACCTCTGAACCCTGTAGCCTTAGGTGCTTCAATACATTCTCAATCATACCATGTACTGGATCTTTACACTCAAATGGCATTCCAAGCCACTCACCCATTTCCATTTTATTTCTTTCCAGCTCAGATATCAATGTATATCCCTCAAGCCAAGCCGCCAAGAATAGAGATGTTAGCTGCTTCTGCCTATGGTGTCCCAAAACCTGTCATACCGACTTTTGAATCTGGACATGAAAGTCACTTTGCACTGCTCAAAATGGCACTGGACTATCTAATTAACAACCAACCAATCATACCGTGACAGTTTTGTAGAGTACTGCTTTAGCCATTGCATTCTCCAGACTGGAACAGATTGCACCTACACCTACATCTGATTTCTCTGTATGGCCACAGCTAAAGTCTCAGACTATGCACATTACAAACAGAGCAGCAGGGCTTTAATCAAAGTGAGATAACCAGGACCACTAAGAAGGATCCACACACCACCTTATCATCCTTCGGACAGATCCCCCTCAATCCTTTACTCCGCTAACAGTACCTCACCTGCTCAAGGACAAGCAGGAATCAAGACACTCAAGTTTCGACCGTACTGTCCATATTGCAACAATAAGGACAGTTTCCTGAACTCTAGCTCTAAATTTAAGCTACTAACCATAGAGCAAATACTGAAGTGTTTAATGGATGGAAAGCATTGTTTGAAATGTGGAAGGACACATACTTCCAGCAACTGCACTCTGAAGCGAGGGAGCAAGACCTGCAAAAGAGCTCCACCTAACCATTCTCCATGAAGCAGTCCTCCAGGCAAAAAAGAGTGTTCTTCTGGTCAATGTTCTCAATTCCCAGGTATACTTAGATTGTCCAAACCGATCTCCAAAGGTGATGCTTAAGGTAGTTAAGCTCCCACTTCATAAGAGAGATAAAGCCATGGAGACATATGCAGTGTTAGACGATGCCTCTGAGCGTAACATTGTACTGCCACAAACCGTGGAACAGTTAAACAGTTAAAAGAAACAGTGCCTGAAACTCTCACATTACGTACAATATGTCAGGATGTACTTCAATTTTATGGAGCATCTGTTTCCCTCTCTGCACCAATAGCTGTTAACAGCAGACTTGGTTGGACTCTTCTTGGTAGGGTACAGCTAAACTGCTCCCTGTGATCAACAATGTCTGAACATTTCTATAGATGCTCAGAATGCTGAGTTATTCAAGAACGTTGGGCATCTACAGAAGATTGACATCCTGCCCTACCTTAATAAAACTGCAGCCACTCGTTCTAAACAGGATCAGCATTGGTCTGACAGTACTCCAAACATACACTTCTAGGATAAAGGTGGACCACTTTCTACTATATGCCACCCCTTTGCTCAGACGACCAAATGTTGTCACCCTTTAAGCCCCAAAAGTAGCAGTGGTGGCAAGCCTTTGCATCACTGAAAGGAAACTAGCCAAAGATCCAAACCTCTCTGAATACTGCATTGAGATGAACAAATTAGAGCAAGCTGGCTACGTGGCAGAAATCTCCACTCAGGAAGCTGAGAAGTCCACTGAATCCTGGTACATTCCACACCCTATGGTGGATCACAATGGCAAAAACAGGATTGTGTTTAATTGTTCTTTCCCCATTTCAGGATTAATCATTGAATGAGCTCGTCATTCCTGATCCCATTCTTGGTCCATCTTTGCTTGGAGTTCAGCTTCAGTTCAGACAACACTGGCTTAAAGGGAGTGCTATTGACAATCTAAATGATAGTTTGTTTGTTTTTTTACTACGGCAGCGGGTTTAGTCCAAAAACGTTCTTTGGCAGTTGAGACTGTTTGAGGTCGGATCACATTCTCACCATAAACGAATCGCTCCAGAGTTCATTTGAAAGGGTACCTACGCTCATTTGGTCCACTTTTGGTGCGCACCCGAGTGCAATTGCTTCCTTCACACCTGCCCAACGAACCGCACCAAGGGGGAAAACGAACTCTCAGTGCGATTTAACCGAACTAAATGCAACCCGTACTGCACTGATTATCTTTAGCACTTATTTAATAAAATGTGTTGACATAATAAGGAAGGCAGCATATGAAAAAGACCAGGTTTGGGTCTGGGGTAGGGTCAGACCACTAGGAGGCGCCTTCTGGACCCAATATATCTGCATCTCTTAGTAAGGCTAAAGGGTGCCATGTGCGGATGTTGACGAAATGTCAAAAGCATCAGTATATGACGCCTTGGGATGACAATGGAAGGGTAGTTTGTAACACATATTTGAAAAATTAAAAACAACTAAAAACATTTTTTAAATAGAGATAGTTGAAAAGAACAACAGATGTGTGCCAGCCAGTGTTTTTTTTTAAAAAGAGGAACTGCAGATCAGTTGCGACAACAATGTTGAAAGCTAGGTTACACCGCAGACAATGAAAACTTTTACATTGTCAATATGAAGCCATTTGAAAACTCAAAGCTAAAGGAAGTCTGGGTAAAATGTGCCCTTTGCAGTCTCTGGGCCCACCAACACTGGTCTCTAGGCAAAGACAGCAAAAGATAAAGAAGAAAGAAAGAAATCTCTTTTGACCATCAATTAAACAAATAAAACGTGTAAACCAATCCCTGGGATATAGTTAAGGACATAAAGTATGTGAAACATCCTTTTGAAAATCTTTCTAATCTCTAATACAATTTTAGCCTTACTACAGAGATCCTCACACCTATAGACTCTCATCAGGCAACAGATATGCCTAATAATCTACATTCTTACCCATTTTCTGTATGGCTTCAGCCCCATAAAAATCTCTGCAGGTTCTGTCATAGTTGAAAATCAGATGCTTGTAGAAAAATATGCTTCAACAGAAATCTATATCAACTAGACACTTTTGAGTTCTATTTCTCCAATCTGAAATATTAATTGAATGCAGAGGAAGTGTGTTCCCTGTGCTGACAACACTATCACGTGACAGTTTGAAACTGCAGTTCATGTCCAAAGATTAATTTTTGGACATTGACATTATCTAGATGGCTTGCCTTATACACTCACAAGACACAAGTCACATTTGACTCTATTTTATTTACAACACAAAACAGATTAACTGTTGTATACAATATGCTACCAAGAGTCTAGTTTTCTTTAAGTGTTTCCTTGTCTCGGCAGCTGATCAAGGAGCTGTTGGTTTCTTTTTGTCGTCTTTGTGATTAAGAGAGTCCAGATGATTTTCAGCAAATGCCGTCTCCAGCACCAGCAGCAGAGACTGTTTAAGCTTCTTCTTATATTCATCACACATGAACACATAAAGAACGGGCTTCAGACAGCTGTTTAGAAAAGCTAAGCACACCACAAACTGTCTTACTTTAGTAATTACTTCTCGAGCATTAACATTCTGCTTATTTTCCACTGCTTTTAATGAAATGAAACAGAATTTGTGAATATGGTAAGTGAGCCAACATAAGAAAAAGGCCAGAACCACAGATATAATAAGACGGTAAGACCTGAGATGCTTCCCCTTTTTGAGATGTTTGACCCGCACTCCAATAGCTATATATGCAGATGCAATGATCAGAAAAGGGATGAGAAAGCCCACTGAAAAACTTGTATGTGCAAAGAGACTGCAAGTCTACATACTCGGTACAGAAATTGATTACAAAAGGAATGCTACAGCCAATGGATAAAACCCACATAATCATGCAAATGATCTTAGCTTTGACTAGAGTTCGTTTATTCCAGAGCCCACACGATCATCAGTGTGCACAAGCATCGAGTCCAGACGGATAGAAGTCAGAAAAAAATGCTTGCAAACATATTTAGCTCTGTCGTGAAAGAGAGACGCTTGGACAAAAAGTCCATTGCCAAAGACCAAGACAAAGTGTATGACTGGGGCAAATGAGAAAAAGAAGTCTGCAATTGCCAAGTTGAGAAACCAAAGTAGTTGACTGTCATCTTCATTTTGTAGCTGGTCACAAATATGACGAGCCCGTTTCCAATGAAGCCCATGACAAAGATGGCGACGTAAAAGCATAAAGAAAAGATCTGGATGCTCGACAATCCCCTTTTCCCCTGTGTCACAAATATAGCAAGGGGATATTTTAATTGTTTATTAATAAACAAGGTTTTTTGTGTTTCTTGCCATGTTTCCATCCACTTTTCAATCGAATTATCTGAAGTTCAGTTAAAAAACTCATACGAATAAAGCTGGTGAAAGTGTGTTTCCATCCAACGGCTTTTAAGTGAATAAAAACCTGTACGTAATGACGTCACATGCTGTTTTGTGATCAAATTGTTACATTGAATTGATTTGAGACATTTTAAGGTGTTTCCATTAATTTTTGCACTGAATCGAACAACATTCAAGCAAACTTGTGCGAACAAAGTTTTGTTAGACAAAACGGATCGCCATCTACCAACAAATGATCAATATTTCACAAGTTGTAGACTAATAATGCTTATGTACCAGCTGATAGCGACATATGTTAGGGATAATGTATATGCGAGGCGGTTGTTAGCCTGAAGGAGTTGTATTTGCTATAACAACCGCCTCGCTATCTGCTTATTACATGTAAATCAAATAAATAAATAAATTATTTGACACAAAATATTGACTTAAAAACGAGTTTATTGATTTAAAAACGAGGATTGCTTCTGCTAAAGAAAAACTGTAGTATGTTCCGTCTCTGAACTGCACCCATGGCAACGGTGTGTAGCAGCGCCGCAGTCTGTTAACAAGAAATAACAGACCACATTCTACATTAAAATTCAACCAAGCCACGTGAAACCAAGCAAAACTAACCTAAGAAAACAACAACGCTATAAACATTGCTATGATGATGCCGATGCACGTAAATGCCTGACGACAGCGGAGGGGACTGTAGTGTGGGAACGACAGCGCTCCATCAGT
Source organism: Hybognathus amarus (assembly GCA_030378365.1). NCBI lineage: Eukaryota > Metazoa > Chordata > Actinopteri > Cypriniformes > Leuciscidae > Hybognathus > Hybognathus amarus. The sequence goes on from JAQIUQ010002107.1 coordinate 75,782, forward strand.
TCAGGGAGATCCTGGTTCTGAGACACTTCATGGAAACCCTGTGGTTGAAGCATTTTTTTACTTTGTCACTTACATCTGTCTTTGTTGACATCCGCCATGTGTGCGCAAACAGAGTGGGACTGGCCGGAAATGAACTCGTCTTCTGGCACGTTGCAACCATAAAAGGGCCTAAAACTTAATCGCAATTCTTTATTTATTCGGTAAATAACGTTTCCATCAGCTTTAATCGACATTAGCCGTATATCGATCAAGAGAAAATCCGATGAGAACGAACGTATTTAATTTGAATCGAATATTCATGAAATTTCATCGAATTTTACTGTTTCCATAAGGTGTTTTTCATTCGATATCACTTAATTCGGATAAAAACGTGTCGAATGGAAACATGGCTAGTGTGTCGGCTTTACTTGACAATGATGACTCACGATCTTCACAGTAACGCACTAGATTTCATACGGATAGTACTAGAGTTCATACGGATTGCTTGTGCTTTAAAGTTATGCTGGGTAAACATTTGATTGGCATTCTGTACATAATGCACTTTTTGTGAGCATACTGAAGCGCGCGCACACTGTCAAACAGCGCCAAACTGGACTTTTGTTGAGTCAGACCCATCTGATAGCAATGGGGGACCGAGACCAGAGAGAGCTACAAAGATATGCACCAAACAAGCCACTTTGAAATTTTGCTGTTTTCATGAATACAAAAGTTGGGTGACCCTCCGCCTAGACTAAAAAAAGTTGAATGACCCTCCCTCAACAAAGAATAAAAAGACATGACCCTCCGCTGTTTTCCTCTGGTGGCCCTTTCCATAACGGTCCCTAAACAAAAAAAAGGATGTCTTGAAAATAACAATAATGTTTTCATAACTGATTGGGAACATTTTATCTGATATTTTTGAGATGCTGCAAAAGCTGCGGGATGCGAATATCGGTCTATGCTTATTTAGACCAGCATTTAAACCATTAAATTAGGTTAGGGGTTTTCAGATAATGGTCCTCTCTTTGACACAACATACACAATGGTGCCTTCCCCCACACTCAGTAATTTAAAAATGACATGGAAAAATTTAAAACATCAGAAGTAAAAAGTATTAAAAACAGAGATTTAAAGGACAAACAGGAGAATAAAGTTTATGGAACTGAAATAGGGATAAGTCTGTTATATGACCATATAAATGCACATTTTAGAAACAAAAATTTAACTATTTTAATCCTTGGAAGAACACCAATAAAACATAAATTGTTTTCATAGCTAAAACTTTATCAATGCAAAAAAAAAATAATAATAAATGAAAGTAATTCTGCATAATTTCCCCTTGAAACCAAAGTTTTTCTTTGGAAAAAACAAGGTTTTTCAACATCCTCTGATTGCAGCTTCTTTGCCCTCAGGCTTCTCAATCATAATGGTGATTCCTATTTGGCTGCAGTTCACAGGTGTTCTAATCATGCTTTCTCTGATTTCTTAACAGATGTGGCTGCTGGCCAATCATACTTTGATGCATTCATTTACTCAGTCATCTTCTAATTAGGTGCTACATTTAATAATTTATTTATGAGTTATACACTGTCAGGTTGCTAATTGGGTCTACATTAGTATTAATAATAATAATAATAAAATAATTTATAGAATATTGCACAGATGAGACTCTTACCCATTTTCTGTATCTCTGCAGCAACAACTGGCAAAATATTCCACAGCTGGTAACAGGATCCCCTGTTCTTATGCAAAAAAAAAAGTGTGGGCTAAGGAAAATATGTTTCCGTTGAAAACTATTAGCCTGCTAACTTGTCTGTGCATGTTGCATATACATATTGTGCCCTTAATGTAGGCATGCATGTTTTTCCTCAATGATATCATATTGTGAAACATATATTTGTGTATAGGTGTTTGTGTTTATAGAGTATACTGTATAATATGTGTGTGTGTGTGTGTGTGTGTGTGTGTGTGTGTGTGTGTGTGTGTGTGTGTGTGTGTGTGTGTGTGTGTGTGTGTGTGTGTGTGTGTGTGTGTGTTTGTACACAATATGATAAAATGAGGAAAAAATATGTGTGGTGTTTTTCCTGCTTAAAATTGGAGACTAACAATATCAATAAACATTTTCATTAATTATTTAATGTTTGTAATTTTAAAAAGTTAGTTGCCTTAAGACAGCATTGTAGGCTACCACAATGGACAAATTGAAACATTTGACATTTTCAGTGTAGTTCTACTACAGTTACATATACTTTCCTCTTTTTTTCACATTTTTTTTATACGCATAGAAACGTACTGGCGTATTGACACCACTAAAACAAATTATTTACACATGAACAACTTTACTGACGGATACGTTTGTGCATTTTCTAGTTTTTGCATTTTGCAATTTCTAGTATTGCATCTCCTGAGCATTTAGTATTTTTTTGTACTTTTGAGTGTGTGTTAAATCTCTTTTTTGGCCCATTTTAACTGTAAAAGAAAACTAAGATTTGGCAATGGTCAACATGGCACTTTGTCCATAGTGAGCAGCCAATAGCAGCATTGCTGATCATTGTTTCTATCGATACATATCACCTTTTAAACCAGCGCATGAACACGCAAATATAACGCAATCCAACTATACTAATCATAACCGGCAGGTGTGTTCGAAAACCTGATTTGCCGGATCATGATAAGAACGATGATATTATCTTGGATGTCTCGTTTGATCTCAGATGTTTTAAGCAAAGTATAAAGAATGGGCCCCTGGTCTCCAGCAACTGCACAACATGACAGTAACATAACCAACACAAAGGATACTGTATTTACATTCTGAAGAGTTAAAAGAAACTGCTTTTCCAGTTTTTTAACTTACCTGTCTTTTTCTTTGACAGTTCTTTGCAAAGTTCTTAGTGTTTCAGGCAATATTAGGAATAGTACAGTATAAGAATACTTCCTCTACTGTTGTTGCGTGATGATTTCTTGACCATGAGACCACAGGGATGTGTGGAAAGTCACACTTAAAGGAGGAACAGATCATTGAAGTTGTCATTCTCATACTAGGTTTGATATGACACAGAAAGAAGCATTGACATTTGACACAATTGCAGTCAAACATGATGAATTTAAAGGTTTGTCTGTTTATAACAGCAACCAAGAAAAGGTGGGGCAGATAAAAAAAAAAAAAGATGGTGGTCCTGAACCCCACGCTATACCCCGGCAGAAGAGCTGGCCCTTTAAGTTAAATGTGGGTTGTGATGGCGCAGAGGATGGATTGGCCCCGTCCACACGAAGACGTGTTTCGCTGGATCCGTATAAATTTTTTATCGTATTGGCGTTTCGTCCACACCGATCCGGCGTTTTGCGAGAGTGAAACCGCTATTTTTTTAAACCGGGTCCCAAGGTAGCCTCGCGGAACCATCCTGATCTCGCGAGCTTCAAGGTTTCACTCGCAGATCAGGTCTGGATACTTTCCGTTAAAGAAAATTTGGGAGCAGTTTCACAAACGACGTCCAATCAGCGTTGGCTTTGAGGCGGGTTGAGGTGTGTACAATGCAGGCGGAAGCAACGCGATCTACAAACATTTTCAGACAGCGGTCAGTCCTAATTCTTTTAGCCGCTCGCTAATGCTTTTTTCTCTTGCATCCTTCTTGTGAAATATGGACCGGGCAGCTGAAATGGTGCCTTTTATTCGCAAATTGTAGTTACATAAACGGCAAATATCCTTTGCCGACATGTTGCTTATTTGCTGAGCTAATCGAGGTTTACCTGTAGCAGCAAGTTAGTACGTCATGTGCTTCGTTGATCTGATTGGTTCGATTTGGCCCGTCTATCACCAACATAGGCCAATCAGCTAACCAGTACTTTCGCCCTTACCAAAACTACTTCAACGGAAGGTTTCCAGATGGATATGCGAAGCAAATCCATCTGGCGGAGTCAGGTTAGTCCCAAGGTGGATAAATCTGAAAACGTTTCGTGTGTACGGCCAATCCGTATATTTTTGTGAATCGATGCTGTCATCACCCCACCTGTTCGACTTGTCAGACAACAATAACTGCCGAACTGCTTGTATAATAATAATATAATATAAATGTGGCAGAAACTTCTGAGCCTCTTGTATTCCTTTATTTATTATTTACTTGAATGTTATTTTTTTAGACACATGCCTTTGGTGTAGAGACCAGGGTTCAAATCCACTGTGAGACACCAATGTGTCCCTGAGCAAGCACTTTAACCTCTAGATGCTTCAGAGGCATGCAATATCTGACATATATAGCAATTGTCAGTCGCTTTGGATAAAACAATTCAGATAAATGTAAATGTAAAATGTGTGAACGAGACCCATTGTGGAGGGCATCACTGGGGGCAGCTCTTCCTTTGACAAAAAGCAAGGGGACCAGTAACAGAAACACCTTCATTACAGGTAAATAAGTTCTCTTCCGAGGGTACTCTCGTGTTGCATAAGATAGCTTTACGCTACAGAAGAAAGACAGCTGCTGTCTTCTTCTACGCACTTCTCTTCTGCACTGCCGCTACATGCGCGCCAAATCATTTCATTCAATCCACAATAACACTATATATTAGGGGTGTAACGGTACATGTATTCGTACTGAACCGTTTCGGTTTAAGGCTTCCGGTTAGTACGCATACAAATCAAACGAGTGCTTGAACCATTTTTCCTGCCAGCAAAATCCGTGCTGGACAGCGCCAACACAACGTTGCGCAACATCAAATGGCAAGCGTAACTGCTTGTATAATAATAATATAATATAAATGTGGCAGAAACTTCTGAGCCTCTTGTATTCCTTTATTTATTATTTACTTGAATGTTATTTTTTTAGGCCTATACTTTCTTTCATATGCTGCTTGTCTGTTGTCTGGTAAAGACATTTTCGTATTTTATAGGGATGGGGATTTAAAGCAAAAATTATATTCGACGATCGATGGGAATTATTTGATTATTTTGGCTATTCAAAAAACGCACCCTGTGTTCCACTCCGACATTACATTTCTCTGTAGGTTAGGCGTAGGCTACGTGTTATATCCATTAAAGAATGTATTCAGTTTAATATTTATGTTTAAATATGTTATTCTTTATTGAATCTATGTTGATTATGAAAAGTGAACCACGTGCATATGCGCAATAGGCTATATCGGGAGACCTAATTTTGACCACATTAAGTTTTGTTTTGTATAAAGCCCTTCTTTGAAGTGAATTTTGTTTTTTTAACAATTTTATCTTTATTTTAATAAATGTTTCATCAACCAGTTACTTGGATTCAATAAATAAGAAGCAAATATATAGCAGACAATAGCCATAATCAGGACGTGGACGCCCCGGCGCGAAATAACTTGCATTGCTCGTGAACTGGAGCTCGTCTCATAAATGAACCGAAAACTCAGAAATATATAGAAATCTTGAAATGGCTACGTTTAAACAACATCGACAAACAACAATTAAATACGAACAGAAACAGATAGCTCTCTTATAGCCTAATCCGTATGAAGTGCATTAGCCTACGTTACTCCATAGGCGCGTTCACAATACTGCGAAGTGGCGAGTCAGCAGCATCATCAACTTCCTCTTTTCAGTCAAGAATGACACAGAAAACATTAGTTTATTAATAACCAATTAAAATGTCTATATTTGACACATTCGTTACTTTTGCCGGTCTTTGTGGCAAGCTTTCTGAGTCCGCTAACTAATCGAATATCTTGACTCCCTATTTTGTACCAGGCAATTTATGGTTGTTCAATAAAGTTCTTGGTAAAAAAGAAAATAAGCAACTGTGCATAATATTTCATAGCCTTTTATTTTACTGCCTACAGCGCGCAAGGTTTTATGCGCATGCTCTAAGTCTTCTTCTCGCATTTTTAGTGGATATCTATGGCAGAATTACAGCGCCGCATACTGGTCTGGGATGTCTACTACATCGTTTTCAGTCTGTTTCAGTGGTTTCGTGTGGACGCAGATATTTCTCGAGACGCCGCCGTGTTTACAGACTTTTTTTTAGAACGAGGAAAAAAATATCGAATAGGGGAAGCTCTAGCTTCGTGTGGATGAGGCCTTAGACACATGCCTTTGGTGTGAGAGACCCGGGTTCGAATCCACTGTGAGACACCAATGTGTCCCTGAGCAAGACACTTAACCTCTAGATGCTTCAGAGGCATGCAATATCTGACATATATAGCAATTGTCAGTCGCTTTGGATAAAACGCGTCAGATAAATGTAAATGTAAAATGTGAACCGACCCATTGTGGAGGGCATCACTGGGGGCAGCTCTTCCTTTGACAAAAAGCAAGGGACCAGTAACAGAAACACCTTCATTACAGGTAAATAAGTTCTCTTACGAGGGTACTCTCGTGTTGCATAAGATAGCTTACGCTACAAGAAAAAGACAGCTGCTGTCTTCTTCTACGCACTTCTCTTCTGCACTGCCGCTACATGCGCGCCAAATCATTTCATTCAATCCACACTAACACTATATATTAGGGGTGTAACGGTACATGTATTCGTATTGAACCATTTCGGTTTGAGGCTTCCGGTTCGGTGCGCATTACAAACCGAAACGATTGCTTGGACCATTTTTCCTGCCAGCAAAATCCGTGCTGACGCACCCAACACAACGTTGCGCAACATCAAATGGCAAGCGTAATGAAAGCAGAACGAAACTGCGCTACTCGTTATGTGCTTTCACGGATCGTTTATCAGTTCGGACCAGCAACATCTGTGCAGCGCGAGCCGATCTCGATCAAGCAACACTGTTACCACACCGCGCTAAGAGATACGGTAAAGAAAACATTTGAATTCGAGGTAATAACATCGCTGCGAGATCTAGTGAGATGCATTCACATTTCTCCGTTATTAACCGTAGATCTCTATTAGATCAAACAGCGCTGTCATGGAAACCAGGAAAAACAATGTGCCGTGAATGAACTAGTAATACTTTACGTCCACAGACCAGCAACATTCACCATGGATTTAATACAGTAACACTAACTGTAAGTTTGGCTGGAATAGTGGAATGCTCTCAAGTACTTCACATCTTTTTCCAGCACTTCAAAATTCAAATATTATATAAATAAATATATATTTATATGTTATTTTTAATGTGATGACCAAAACATTATTTGTTCATCCTTCAAAAATGACCCCCATTTATAAACTTGAAAGTTTCAAGATCTAGGAAAACTTAAAAATATTTTTTCTTTAAATAAATAGGAAATTTCTCTGGCATTTCTTTCTTTTTGCTGTATTGAAAACGTACCGAACCGTGACTTTAAAACTGAGGTACGTACAGAACCGTGATTTTTGTGTACCGTTACACCCCTACTATATATATTATAAATATGATTAACTGGCTAAAATCAGGGAAACTGTCAAGTGGGGCGTCTTGTGATAAAGTTGTCAGTCACGAAGGAGGAGAGGACCAAGAGAGAGTGAGGATTTGGAAGCAACAGAGACGGAGAGAATAGTGACAGAAAATGAGCAAGAGTCCTTCAGCGGAAACCGAAGAGGAGGGAAGGAGATGGCAAAAAAGAGATGATGAGGGTGAACACCAGACGGGAAAGAAATAAGGAAATATAATGACAATTATTTGGGTCTTGGATCGGCGATACAGATTGCCCGAAACCTTGGTGCGTGTTGTGCAGTGAAGTTTTAGCAAACAGCTGTCTGAAGCCGTCTTATCTCTGTCCTCACCTGCGCATGAAATATGGCAATTTAAGTCAAAAGCCCCTTACATTTTTTAAAACAAAGTTGGAGGAGTTGCAGAAAAGCCAAAAAAAATGTTGTTTCATTCATGCGTTGGGTCTACAAAGAGATGCATTACGGGCTTCATATCTGCAGAGTAGGGAGAAAGGGCCGCCGCACACAATTGCCGAGGACGTGTGTTTGCCAGCGGCCAAAGAGATAGTCGAGTGTTTGATTGGAGAGAAAGAGGCAAAAAAGTTGGACATGATTCCTGTGTCCAATAACACTGTGTCGCGCCGCATTGATGCCATGGCTAAAGACATCCTGGCTACACTCAGTCAGCCGTGTGAAGAAAGCGAGTTTTACTCTTTGCAAGTAGACGAGTCTACAGATGTTGCAAATCTGGCCAATCTTCTTCTTTATGTCCATTAAACAGTGAGTGCTCTTGCCATCACGGCTAATTAACTGTAGCAAACGGCAAATACCAGTCTATCTGGGTTCCCGAAACCATTCAGTCACGGAGTCAGTACGGTGAACACCACTGTATGTACACGGAGATATATCATCCATTATAGGACAGTTTCTGACTAAAAATGAGCTTCTCGTAAAACTTGTCTCGGTCAGACTCAGTACTGAAGAGTGACGCACTCCACTGACTTCACTCCTATTGGTTGTTGCTCACGAAAATCGCCCTTCATTTGCATAAAGTTAAACTTTTCTCAACTTTGTCACATCGCTGGACACGCCCCACTGGTCGCCAATGGTCACTGGTGCGCATGTCACCGAAAGTCGCCCGCTCACCATTGATAATGAATGGTATCGACGTTGCTCGGTCACGTGTCAGTGTGAACAGGGCTTAAGACTCAGATGGAAAGCTAACAACAATGACAGGATCAAAACACTACTTTCTTGACAAGACTTACAGATTACTCACAGCTTGTTTCAGACAAGTACAACCATAAATGTAGCACAAAGTTTGACAATGAACCGACACTGGACAGCAAACACAAGGGGATTAAATAGGAAGAAACTAATGATGGGAACAGGTGGCGCTAACTAGGCAATAATGACAGGACGAGGTTAACAAGGGGACGGGGTATGAAACGAGACAACAAGCACATGGCCCAAACAGGCCATGTGCTTGTACATAAAACATGGTTCTGCCATGATCCTGCCACAAGACTAGGAAAAATCAATGACATGATGGCAGAATCATGACAGGAAACACACAGGGCTTAAGTTTAGAGAGGTGCTCCAGAAAAAAAGTTCATGGAGACAGAAAGGCAGAACGCACACTATGTTTATTTTCTTTATTTTACAAAAGCACAATATTTTATTTTGATTGTAGATGGGCACAGAAAAAAGTAGACATTTAAAAGTTTATTTTTTACATATTTATTAACTCTGTATAAACAGAAATTATGGAGAACTATTTTTCTGCTATGTGAAAAAAATCTGCCAAAACGCCTCTGCCGAAACGCGTACGATTGTGGTTAACCATAGTATGCAAAGTCTGGAACATTAACCCATTACAGTTTACAAGAAAACATAAACCAAACCACATAAAGGAAAATCATGAGATGGAACATTAGGTACATTGGGTTGAGAACACCGAGATCTGTCTCATAAAGTCTCATAGAGAGTCCATCTACACTTACCTAAAAGATTATAGGAACACCTGTTCAATTTCTCATTAATGCATTTATCTAATCAACCAATAACATGACAGTTGCTTCAATGCATTTAGGGGTGTGGTCCTAGTCAAGACAAACTCCTGAACTCCAAACTGAATGTCAAAATGGGAAAGAAAGGTGATTTAAGCCAGGGGTTCTCAACTCCAGTCCTCGCAACCCACTGCTCTGCATAGTGTATGTCTCCCTTATTTAACACACCTGATTCAGATCCTCTGCTCATTCAGAATAGACTCTATGTCCATCCTAACGAGCTGAGGATCTGAATCAGGTGTGTTAAATAAGGGAGCATACACAATATGCAGAGCAGTGGGTCGCGAAGCACTGGAGTTGAGAACCCCTGATTTAAGCAATTTTGAGCGTGGCATGGTTGTTGGTGCCAGACGGACCGGTCTGAGTATTTTACAATCTGCTCAGTTACTGGGATTTTCAGGCACAACCATTTCTAGGGTTTACAAAAGAATGGTGTGAAAAGGGAAAAACATCCAGTATGCAGCAGTCCTGTGGGTAAAAATGCCTTGTTGATGCTAGAGGTCAGAGAAGAATGGGCCGACTGATTCAAGCTGATAGAAGAGCAACTTTGACTGAAATAACCACTTGTTACAACCGAGGTATGCAGCAAAGCATTTGTGAAGCCACAACACACACAACCTTGAGGCGGATGGGCTAAGACAGCAGAAGACCCCACCGGCTACCACTCATCTCCATTACAAATAGGAAAAAGAAGCTACAATTTACAAGAGCTCACCAAAATTGGACAGTTGAAGACTGGAAAAATGTTGCCTGGTCTGATGAGTCTCGATTTCTGTTGAGACATTCACTGTCAGAGCTGTCTGTGCTATTTAGATTGGATCTAGTTTTGTTCATCTAGTTAGAAATGCTAGTTATGTTGACAGATTGAATAACTTTAAAACTTTCTGAAAGTATAAAATGTATCAAAACGTGAACTTTGGTTCAGAACTTTCAGGTGTGAAAACGCCCTTAAGAGAAGACTTACATATCAAAATATTAATATATTAAATATATGCACAAATACCCATAAAATAATAGAATAAAGTAAAATAAAATAGAGAATAAAATAAAGAAAATGTATCATAGTTTCCCCTAAAATATTAATCAGAAGAACTGTTTTCAACATTGTACCTAATGATAAGAAATATTGGAATGATTTCTGAAGGATCATGTGACACTGACGACTGGAGTAATGATGCTGACAATTCTGCTTTTCCATCAATGGGATAAATTAGGCTAATTTATCTAAAAAAGTCAATTAATTGTTTCGCAGTATTTCGTTTTACTGTATTTTAAAATGAATTCAGCCTTATTGAGAGCAAGAGACATCTTTTATTATTTCCCTGGTGTTGTTGTGTATTAGTAATAGTGCGCTTTAACAATGTGTTTGTATTTATTTGATTGTTTCACTATCAATTCGTTGACACAAACCCATTCACATTTATTTTATGAATCCTTATCACCTTTAAAATGATTTATTTTATTTGCTTGAGTCATTACCCATCATCTTTAGAATGTGTTTTAAGTATTTTTATTGGCATTCTTTTCAAAAAGTTCTTCAGTTGGAGGCGACGATCTGGTCAATCCATTGACGGAGGTAAGAGGCCCGCGCGTAGACGGCTGGGGTGCGAACATTGCAGTCGCTGGTGCCCCAGGACACGATGCCCACCTGATACCAAACACCTGAGCTCTCACACACCAGAGGACCACCAGAATCACCCTGTAGTTGATAAACAAACCCATATAAACACATCAGAACTAAATAACTGTATGTACATATTCAGGTATTTGTCCACATATACCTGACAAGAGGAGACACCAGAGGCTCCAGCGCAGATCATGGCATCTGTGATTCTGCTCTGACCCCAGTACTGCCTACATTGATCCGGACTCAGAAGCGGCAGTGCGGTCTGCTGCAGGATATTAGGACTTGCTGTAAAAACAAAGCAAATAGAAGAAAACTATAGCATGTCCAGTCATTTTAGTCATGAATAATTGTTTTTGACATTAGTGATGTTGATGATAAATGTACAGGTGGTTCCAGTTTTGCCCCATCCAGTGGTGACGCAGCGAGTGCCAGAGGGGATACTGGTGGAGGAGGCAGCCAGACACACAGGAGAGATACGGGACGTCAGCTGGGCTGGAGTGGACAGTTTCAGCAGGGTAATGTCGTTGTTGAAGTTCTGACTGTTGTAGTAAGGATGGGTAATGGACTACAATGGGAGGAGAAATTAACTCATGAGATTATTTATTATACAATACATAAACATATTATTTATTATATACAATACATACAACGTTCAGAGATTTGGGGTCCATACAAATTTTTGGTTACACTTTATTTCGATAGTCACTTTAGACGTTCTACTAATTATAAGTAACTATTCAACTACGTGTCAACTAACTCTCATTAGAGTATTAGTATATTATTGTAGACTGTCAGTAGACTGTTAGGTTATGGTTAGGTGTTAGGCTTTGGGTTAGGAAAATAAGTTTACTTGTAGTTGCCAAGTTTCTTATAGTCAGTTGAATGTCTGTTGGGGGACCAACAAAATAAAGTGTTAGCAGATATTAAGTTGACAGTCTACTAATACTCTAATGACAGTTAGTTGACATGTAGTTGAAAAGTTACTTATAGTTAGTAGAATGTCTAATGTGGACTATCAAAATAAAGTGTTACCAAATTTTTAAAAAAAGAAGTCTCTTAGGCTGCATTTATTTGATAGAAAACACAGTAAAACAATTTAAAATCGCTAATTACTATTGTAATATATATTTTAACTTATTCCTGTGATGCAAAGCATCATAACTTCCGTTTTTAGTGTCATGTTCCTTCAGAAATCATTCTAATATGATGATCTTGGCATTTCTTATCACTGTTAAAAACCGTTCTGCTTTATATTTTTATTCAGTTTGAATCTATTGTAAACAGAAATCTTTTGTAACTTAATAAATGTCACATTTGATCCATTGTATATGTTCTTGTTAAATAAAAGCATTATTATTTTTTTTAAATACTGACTTCAAATTATTGAATGATAGGGTCTAATAGCTAATATAGAACCCAACATATTAGCCAATATAGCTAATAGACAACGACCTGAAGTTTTCTTACCGACAACTAACTAGGGCTGTCAGAGACTTGTGATATCTGTCAGATAGTAGGGGAAATTACTCACAATATTAAAATAAAAACTCACATTAACTTTAATCGTGTGGTATTTACGGTAACGCTTCTTTTTACAGTACAGTACTTACAGTGTACTTACCTAGAAAGTACTGTTAATATAAGGTAAGTACATGGAACAGGGGTAGGTTTAGGGGTAGGTTCAGGGTTCGTACTAGTTTTTAAACAGTAATTGTAGTTATTAAAATAAGTACATAGTATTTACATGGGTAACTGGACTGTAAAAGGAAGTGTTACCGTATTTACAATCTAAAAATAGAGCAAGGCGTAGCGCAATGGACAAACGAGTTGTCGCAGGTATTTGTAAAATCCCGCCCCAAGTAAGCAAGTAACACTTTGGTTTTAACCATGGCAGAATGACATAATCCTGTGGTTTCTGAGGTAATATTGGAGAACACAGCAATGCAATCAGCAGATAGTGACTCAAAGTAAAAGGAATACGTAATGGGTTATTGTTTGCATGATTAAAGCATGATACCTTGGCAATTCTCATGACTTGAACAGCTTCAGTGCTGGAGCCACGGTTATGCTCTCCAAGGATAACATAGTGATATCCAGCCCTAGGGTGAGAGAAGGAAAAAACACACAAAAAAACAGGAAAGGTTGAAAATAGAGAACCAGGTAGGGAATGTGTATAACCAAATTTGAAGGTTCTTACTGAACACGACAGTGAGCAGCAGTGAGGACCCAGTACTGGTTGATCAGCGATCCTCCGCAGAAATGGAAGCCATTGGATTGCTGGTTCATACATTAACAAATAAACATGATATAACTAAGTGAGTGATTTATACATATCAGCTTATTGCTCATTGTCCAATTCTAATACTGGAGGGTCACTGTAGAGTTCTGCAGAGTTTAGCTTCAACTCCAATTAAACACACACAAACCAGTTAATCTAGCTCTTACTTGGCATACTAGAAACTTCCCGACAGGTGTGTTGAGACAAGTTGGAACCAAACTCTGCTTGACAGTGGCCCTCCAGGAACGAGTTTGGACATTCCTGCTCTAGTTGCTTTGGAACAATAATTGCGGAATTGAAACTAGTCACAGTTACCTGGAGAGAGACCTGCCAGGGCCAAGAACCGGAAACTGCATTCTCTCCATTCACAATTTTGTTGTAGCCACTAATTACTGGTCTAATGGAAGGCACTCCACAGCCTATGGTAAGGAAAATAAATACATGCAAAGACATGAAATCATGGGTAAACCGGTTTAGCTTGAGTATGGTATATCATATTTTGAACCTAAGAAATGTCTCTGTTCTTTATTACAGGTTTTAAACTGGATTCAGTTACCAGTTTAAGAGTCGCACCACCCTAATTGCAAGTTGCAGCAAAAGAAACTCACCCAGAGTGGAGGCCACCAAAGCAAAACAGCTAATGATCCAGAACATCACGGAGACATGCAACCTAATTTCCTACTGTGGCTCCCATTGAGCCTGACGCCTGCTTTATATTCTCTTTAGCATCTGATAAAACTGGGAATCTTCAAGGTGCTTCCATACAGCTGGAAGGGTCTCAGAGCTCATATCTTGTTCAGTACACTTGTATGACGAAATGTATGTTGAAATATTGACAAGAACAAATAGGTCAACTTGTGAAAAAAGGGGTAGGCCGCCCACCTTTGTTAAAACTAATGTTTTTTTGTTAATGCATTCAAGTGCAGCTATGAGACGCTATTCTTTCACCTGTAAATATGTAACCCGAAGTTCTTATCAAAACCATACAAGCAGCGAAAAAGGGATAAGATCTTTTCTCTATTCTAATACACTAAATCATTATTTAAATATATATATTTTTCTTTTACAGGATGTGTTTTGTGATTTCACACAATAGAACACTAGCCCGTGTGGTTTATATGATGAACAAGTAAACAAGTCAATCACTTTAATGCTAACACCTTGGGAATACTCTTCGTCTGCACAGGTTCTGTACTGTAACCATGTTCATGCTCTACAAGGACAACATAGAGAAGAGAACAGGACATGCATTATAGATGCATAACAAAACGGTTTTCAAAAGTTATTGGCACTGTGCGTGTGTAAACAGGCAATCATGAAGCTCATCTGTTTTAGATGAATTTGAGCATCATGGTATATTTATTTGACCTTGCTAATCGTATATAATGCATAATACAATTTTTATATAAAAGTTAGGAAAAGATATGGGAACTGATTTATACATCCACTAAAAATCAAATCATTCCAAAATGGAGAAAAGGACCAATTGATATAATTATATATTTTTCTTTCATTTTAAAAAGAAGTCATTGACTTTGTGTGAAAATAAATCTTACAAATGTATGTGGAAAGGTGGGCCTTTTACCACACACATGGGGTAAAAGCCTCACCAGCATGGGGCAAAAGCACAAAGTATTGTTACAAATATCTTTATAATCATATTAAAGTTAATTCTTGTTCAAAACCATCACTTTAGCAAAGCACGTAATATGTTCTGTTTATTTTGATAATTAAAATAATTGGTAACACTTTACTATAAGGTTCATTAGTTAACTACACTAGTTAACATGAACTAAGAATGAACATTTCTTCAGCATTTATTAATCTTAGTTAATAATTTCAACATTTAGTAATATGTTATTAAAATCAAAGGCTGCATTTGTTAACATTTGTTAATGACATACTAACATGAACAAACAATGAACAGCTGTCTCTTATTATCACCAATACTGTTTTTTTATAACAAATACAGTAAAAACAGTAATACTGTGAAATATTATTATAGTTTGAAATAACTGTTCTCTATTTTATTATATTTACCAATTCGTCACGAATTCGATGCAAATGTTTAAAAAGTGACAAATTCGTACGACCTCACGAATTCATACGCATTTGTCTAACCCACGTGATGGTTGGGTTTAGGGGCGGTGTTAGGGGTAGGTCATTCATACGAATTCATACGAATTGGCCAATTCGTAAAATATGTACGATTTTGCACAAATCATACTAATTCGTAACGAGTGAGGTCGTATGAATTGTTACGAATTAGCCACCTCGTAAAATTCGTACCTCGTTAAAATTCCCGTGAGATCGGGATGGAATTTTCAGCATTATTACTCCAGTCTTCAGTGACACTACTATCATTATAATATGATGATTTAGTGCTCAAGGAACATTTTTATTAATATCAATGTGATACAAGTTTTCGTAACTTGGAAAAATTAAAGTTTTATTTATAATATAAAATAACTAATGCTTATTTCTGTTCAAGATTTGGTCATTGTGTTCTAAAAAATACTCAAAGCATATCATGATTAATTTCATATTTATTGGGTAACAAGTGTAATACAATTAGTTAATTACAATAAGATGAAAATAGTTCCATTACATATATAAGTGTTTTTAATAATTGAATTGGCATCGTCATGAAGTATTTTCAGTTTTGAAAATAATAGCATGTTTTGATAACAGGAAACCTTGACTAATGGCTGAATGTTAAGACACAAGCGAACCAGAAACAGTGAACAACAAGAGACAAAATGTAACGATGAAAGACGTATGTGTCCTCTGGAGGGTAAATACTCATGCTGGTGCTCAGTTGAATTGAACAGTTCTATCAATCCAATTGCGAAAATTAGAGACACGGGTGTAAACTATAGGAATGTTGACATTGCAGGATATTTGGCCCAGGACACGATGCCCACCTGATACCAAACACCTGAACTCTCACACACCAGAGGACCACCAGAATCACCCTGTAGTTGACAGACAGACATCAGTGATTAACACAGTGTGTTTTTAAATATTGAAATGAATAGTTTGTGTGTAATATGTTTGTGAATCTGTATATATACCTGGCAAGAGGAGACACCAGAGCCTCCAGCACAGATCATGGCATCAGTGATTTTAGTCGGATCAAATACTTGCCTACACTGAGTCTGACTCACTATCGGCAATGTTGCCTCCTGCAATAACCGAGGAATCACTGTAAGCAAAAGATTAATGTGAGACAGTGAGTGTCTAAATGGTTAAGCAAAGATCAACTGCTGTTTTTTGTTGTTGTTTTTTTTTCTACACAATTGAAAATGTACAGATGAGAAGAATTGAAGAGTTCAGATGCAAAAGGCTCTAAATACCATTTGAAATTTTCTTCTAAAATGACCATTTTTATCAAGCTTGTATATTTAAGTTCAGTAATTTCACTTAAATGACAATTAATAGGTAATCTTCATTGCCATTTAAGTGAAATTACTGAACTTTAATATACAAGCTTGATAAAAATGATCATTTTAGAAGAAAATTTCAAATGGCACTTTTGCATGGAGGCTTTGCATCTGAACTCTTCAATTGCAGACTTACACTCGGTTTGAGTTTTGCCCCAGCCAGTGGTGACACAAATAGTCCCAGGGAGGATGGTGGCGGAGGCGCCAGGCAGACAGATGGGAGAAACACGGGACGTCATCTCCACTGGACTGGACAATTTCACTAGTTTAACATCATTGTTAAATTTGGTCTGTTTGTTGTAATTGGGATGGGTGATGACCTATAGATGAAGGAAGAAAAACTCTAGTGTCAGCCCTGTTTTATGTTTTTAAAGAAATGGGTAACACTTTACAAAAAGGTTAATTTCTTCAACATTAGTTCATGCATTAACTAACATGAACTAACCATTTGTTACTGTATTTGTTATTCTTTGTTAACATTAGTTAATACAAATCTAGCTGTTCATTGTTTGTTCATGTTGGTTCACAGTGCATTAACTAATGTTAACAAGATTTTAATAAAGTATTAGTAAATGTTGAAATTAATATTACCAAAGATTAACAAATGCTGAAGAAGTATTGTTCATTCTTTGTTAATGTTAACTAATGTAGTAACTAATGAACCTTATTGTAAAGTGTTACCAATAAATTAATAACTGTATTCAGCAAGGACACGTTAAATTGATGAGAAGTCACAGTAAAGACATTTATAATTTATGACATTTATTAAAAATGCTCTTTTTTACTTTCTATTCATTAAATAATTCAGCAGCACAACAATAAGCAGCACAACACTTATTTTGAACTGAAATGACATTTCCCAATCTTATTGTTTTTACTGCATTTTTGATCATGCAGCCTTGAAGAGACTTTAACTTTGAAATGATATAGTGCAATTTAAAAATGTAAACTTCTGTGTTAATGTAATAATCATATCAAAGATGATACCTTGGCAATGTTCTTGGTCTGAATACGTTCCCTATTGGAGAAACGGTCAGTCTGTCCAAGGACAACAAAATGTTTTCCAGGCCTGAAAAGACAACGGGAAAAGGAAAAGCAGGACAAGTTGAATACATTTGTATCAAAATCTAAATACTTGGATAGAATGATATATTAAATGACTGACTGACAGACAGATAGATGGATACATGGATATATAGATAGGATACTTACTTAATTAGACAGTGGGCAGCAGTGAGGACCCAATAATTGTTGATCAGGGATCCACCACAGAAGTGTTCACCTTGGGAAGTCTGGTTCAAATATAAAGATCTTCATTAGTACATGATTGAAAACAGAATGAGGCCCATGGCCATTATGATATGATAAAACACAAAAACTTCGGTAACACTTTACAATACGTGTGCACTAATATGCATTAATTCACACTTAACTAATGCACAGATAATAATGAGTTAATGTATAACTAATAAAGAACTAAATCATTAATTAATGATTACTGCATCAGCAACTAATAAAGAGTCTATATGATTAATAGATTAAGTAATACATGAATTGCTATTAATTCAATGTGTCATTGTGTATTAATTCCTTAATAACATATTTTATTAACTAATAGTGTAAATTAATGTGTTAATTACCACAATTAGTCAAAGCTATGCACTTCAACTTCCAGTTGTCTGCCTTAATTAATCATTAGCTAATGATTTGCAAAGGTATCATTATGTTATGACTTTACTTGCTGAGGCACATCATTATTAACTAGTCATTTAGTAATTGTAGTAATTTGCACATGAATTTGCATTAACAATTAATTAATTAATCATGTATTAATGCATATTAGTGTACCTGTCATATTATCTGGAAGTTGAAATACAAGGCTTTGGCTCATTCTGGTAATTAACATATTAATTAACACGATTAGTTAAAAAAATGAGTTATTATGGAATTAATCCACAATTACATATTTAATTAATAACAATTCATGTATGAACTAATACATTAACCTTACAGACTCTTAATTAGTTCCTAATGTGGTAATCATTAATGAATAGCTTAGATAATCATTAGTTACACATTAATTCAGTATTATCTGTGCATTAGTTAAGCATGAATTAATGCTTAATAGTGCACACGTATTGTAAAGTGTTACCAAAACTTCTTGCTTTGGATGAAACTTAATGATTGTGTATATAAAACATGTAACAATACCTGGAAAGAGACCTGCCAGGGCCAAGGGTTTGGCCAATCCCTTCCATTTATGACACCATTTCCCCCAACTAAAGATGGAGCGTTGTCCCCAGGTATAAATGGTTTTTTCTCCCTAACTATAGTTGGAATTTCGTCCTCAACTATAGTTGGAATTTTGTCCTCAATCTATAGTTGGAATTTTGTCCAAAACTATTGGCCTACTCCTGGCAGCAAAATCAAACGGCTGAACGTTGAGGCACTCCACATCCTGTAAGCAAAGTTCATAAAAAGACATAAGAAGACCATCAAGACTAAACATGTTATCAAGCTTGTATATTTAAGTTCAGTAATTTCACTTAAATGGCAATGAAGATTACCTATTAATTGTCATTTAAGTGAAATTACTGAACTTAAATATACAAGCTTGATAAAAATGGTCATTTTAGAAGAAAATTTCAAGTGGCATTTAGAGGCTAAATATATATATGCATTTAAAAGTAAAAACTCACCTTGAGTGGAAGCCACCAAAGCAAAAACGCTAATGATCCAGAACATGTTGTGTGCCTTGTGTGTCTTGCTGTTGTTTGCTAGGTCTCTCTCCAGCTTTATATTGTCTCCAGCATCTGTTAAATTTCACAATTCATACAGGTGTTTACATGCAGTTAGGAGGAGCTCAGGAATGTTTGTATTTGTCACATGAGGAAAATGACAATGTCATTTTTAAGGCGATAGGTGAGCCAGTCAAACAAAAACAAAGGGGCATGAGACAAGATATTGAGGAAATAATATGCTTTATTTTTATTGAGTCATAGAGGAAACAATAAAACAAATGCATTGTAAAAGCAGATGTGTAAAAACCTCACCCTGTGTAATAATTATGGATGATGAGTATAACGGCTAAATGAACAAGTTACAAGGCCTCACCTCAACTGGGTAATTTGTTGTAATTTTAACATGACTAACCTAGTAACCACTGAATAATAGCTTACAGACAGAAAAACAGATTTGCACACATGATGCCAACATAGGCTAATATGTTTTTGCTAATGCTGTTTTGTAAGTGACATATTGCTTTGGTCATAAGCTGTAAGTTGGTCTCATGTGGCACATCAATGTAAGTAAACGCTAGTTGACATGAAGCCTGTTTGAGATGAAGCAAGTTGACATAAATCAGATTCTGAGTTGGTTTCTTATGTGTGAGCCTGGATGTTCTGGTGTCAACATTAGTCCACTTCCTCAATGGTGGGACCAGAGGAGGAACCACTTCCAGGCCCTCCAGGAAATCCCCAGGCATTCCACCCGGCATGCCACCCGCACCCTGATAGAGCTTGGTGATGATGGGGTTGCACACTTTTTCCAGCTCCTTCTGTTGGTGCTCGTACTCATCCTTTTCTGCGGTCTGTGGCATAAGACATAAGAAAAGATGCTCTTTGTTTAATGAGGCACACCGAGAGCTGGGTTCACAGAGTTTAAGGCACACCTTGGGAAGTATGTGCTTTACTACTCCCATAGTGTGCAATTGCAGAAAAAAATACATATTGAACATTGATGGAGCAATTTTGTGTGAAAATAAATCTTATAAATGTATGTGGAAAGGTGGCCGCACACATGGGGTAAAAGCCTCACCAGCATGGGGCAAAAGGAACAAAGTATTGATACAAATATCTTTAGAATAATATGAAAGTTAATACTTAGCATAGTAAGCACGTAATATTTTCTGTTTATTTTGATAATTAAAATAATTGGTAACACTTTACAATAAGGTTCATTGGTAAACATTAGTTAACTACATTAGTTAACATAATACTTCTTCAGAATTTATTAATCTTAGTTAATATTAATTTCAACATTTATCAAAACATTATTAAAATCAAAGGCTGCATTTGTTAACATAGTTAATGAACTGTGTACTAACATGAACAACAATGAACAGCTGTAATTTTATTAACTAACGATTATTAACTAACTTTATTAACAAAGATGAATAAATAAATGAACTCATTATTAGTTCATGTTAGTTAATATATCACCTTATGTTAACTAATAACCTTATTGTAAAGTGTTACCAAATTTCGTTCAATAAATACCGTTATTACATGTTCCTTTTGAAAATACAGAAACAAAATTATTTAAAAAGTAAAGATTCTAAATGTATTGAATGAGATCCCATAATAATTTAAAATATTTTCAAGATTTGTTATCACAACATATTTTCTTTTGTCAAATCAACTTTATAATAATTTATTTAGTTGAGATAACTTATTATTTTGAGTTTCTGATGGTTAAATTAATCTCCTTCATTGTCTTAACTCACTTTTTCCAGTTCCATCAACTTAAAATTAAGGCAACCCAGGTTACTTACTTTTTTAAGTTAAACCAACAATATTTTTTCAGTGTAGTAATCACAACATTTTTTCTTTTGTCAAATCAACTTAAATAATTTATTTACTTCAGATAACATATAATTTTGAGTTTCTGATGGTTAAATTATTCACCTTCATTGTATTAACTCACTTTTTCCAGTTCTATGAACTTAAAATTTTAAGGCAACCAGGTTACTTACTTTTTTATGTTAAACCATCAATAATTTTTTACAGTGTAGTAGAAACAATAAATATGACATTTTATTATATGATTAATATAATTTGTTAAATATAATGGTTTCATTATAAATATGGTGATTATCTCTTAATCTCTTACATTAATATACATTTTCTATCTGAATATAACAATGTTATGTCAACAAATGGAAAAATCTGACAGTTGTTTATTATCATGTCAATTATTGTGCCTTTCGTCCCAACAGCAGGGCCGCCTTTTACCCTAAATACAATACTTTTACATATTATTCCAGAATTGAAAAACTGTTGCTTTAATTACTTTGAACAAAACTGAAAAACATTAATGAGACCATTGTTTGTCTCAAAATACAGTCAATTATTGTATCGATTTGTCATTTGCTTTACAACCCTACAACACTTATAAAAAAACACATTAAATAGTGAATCGACTTTGTGTTAATGTCAGCGATCGGCCAAATTTCCACTTGCGACATCAAATGTGGTTGTTGAGAAAAGCGTTGATGTAAATTTTTGTGCCATCTAGTAGTTTAAAGAGTAAAGTCAAATGCGCCTTTTACTCTGGTGCGTCTTAACCCCGTTGTACCCTTCATATTTTTTAACATTTCCTCATTAAACACACTTGATTCAACTCATCAGCTCATTAGTATTAGCTCCATTACCTATAGAAGGTTGGGGAAACACTTGAAATACTTGAACACACACACACCCCGGAAAAATGTAATCCTGTCTTATCTTGTTTTTTGTTTCACACTGCTTATAATTTACCCAGGATTTACAATTTACACTGTCCATTCCTAAACACTGTGTTAACTTTCTTATTTACATATTTGTATGCAGTGTCAATAAAGGCAGAACGTGACCTGTTTGCTGAAAGGCATTAGTATTTCGCGACCTCATTTTTTATATTGCTGACTCAACCATCACGTTTTTTTAATGGACTTTTTTAGACTATAATAAGGAAAGAATTACAGGGTTTCTTTGATACTTTGATTTTTAGTTAAACCTATTGTTTATACAACAGAGTTCCTGTATTGTCCAAAGCACATGAATATGAGGCACACAATTGGGTGTCTATTGCTAAACATTTTAACACTACATTGTTTCACACGGTCCACTTTTGTCACCACAATGCAGAGCAGGCTTCATAACCTGGGTTAGCGCTGCTTCTAAATATTGTTTTTCTGCTTGGGGTTAAAATCAGGGTGTATATAGATGATAACCCAGGTTTAAGCACAGTTTGAAAGGTCAATTTGTTGGGTGAAACACTAACACAAATGGATTTCACTTCCTCAAGGTGAGATATCATATAAAGATCCTTCAATTAATCCTAACCGAAAGGGATAGCCTTAATCATGTAAACAAGTGTGACCTGTAGATTAGCAAGTCGTGCAGTTTCAATGATGTCACCTACCTGGTTCCTGTCCAGCCAGGCTATGACCTCATTGCATTTGTCAGTAATAGTTTTTTTGTCCTCTGGACTGATCTTGTCCTGCAGCTTGTCATCCTCGACAGTGCTCTTCATGTTAAAGGCCAGGGACTCTAAAGTGTTCTTGGCAGTGACCTTCTCCTTCTGAGCTTCATCCTCTGCTTTGTATCGGTCGGCCTCTTGTACCATACGTTCAATGTCTTCCTTGCTCAAACGACCTGATAGAAGCAGAAGAGATTAGCGGGAAACTAACGGTAGACCATTTTTTGAAATCTAGAGTTCTCTGGAATTAATGAGTATAAAGTCAACTCTTTATCTAAGGTCAGAACAATTTATTCTACCTTTGTCATTAGTAATAGTGATCTTGTTTTCTTTGCCAGTGCTTTTGTCCACTGCGGATACATTGAGAATGCCATTGGCGTCAATGTCGAAGGTAACTTCAATCTGTGGCACACCACGAGGAGCGGGTGGGATGCCAGTCAACTCAAATTTTCCAAGTAGGTTGTTGTCCTTTGTCATGGCTCTCTCTCCTTCATATACCTAGGGTTAGAAAAATCTAAATGACTAAAACAAACTCTTGTTGGATACAAATGCCTCAATGGCTTTTGGAAGAATTGAAAACATCTTAATTGTTTTAAGGACCTTCCGGAGTATCTCAGCATTGCTGGTCAACAGCACATGTAATGTTTTAGACATTGGTTTATTTGGTGCCCTTACAAGGCTTTTTTAACAAGCTTTACCAGCAAGCCTTTCTTGTTCGGACAGTTTCATTATAAGTCCATGCTGGTTGACTATAATTAATTGCTGGTGAAGAGAATGACTACGATGATCAACCAGCTGGACCTGTACCAACCCTTACGAAAAATACTGTAAGTGTATAAAAAAGTATAATTTCAGTATACTTTTTATGTATATATCAGGAATTTACTTTAAATTGCACTGAAGTATATACTGATACACTTATGGTGTGTTCACACCGAACGCGAATTTAATTTGTTGCGCGAGTAGATTACATACAAAGTCAAGGCAAAGACGCGAATAGACGCATCATTCGCGCCGGGCGTTGCAAATGACGCAAATTGGGCGATGCGTTTGCCGCGAATGTGTTCCACGCAAGTTGAAAAATTTTAACTCGAGCGAATGTTCAAGCGTCTTAACTGAGACGCGATAGACGCGTATTGACGCTGTATTCGCGTTCGGTGTGAACACACCATTATACTTATACTGACAGATAAGTAAGTATGTTTGACTTATATTCAATCTTCTGATTCGAGATTTTTGTATAGGCTAATCCACTGGTAGTGTACACACACATTTACTTCAAAACTACTTCACTCTTTTGAATGCATTTTCCCATGTAGGTATAGATGCAGGCTCCAAAAGAGGGCAGGGTCTTCATTCACAAAGACTTGCGCCAGTGGCTCTGGCTTCAGCCAATTGTGACTGACTTAGATTTCAAATGTGCTTTAAGTATGAATGAAGTATACTTATATATTATATACTTATTAGGGGTGTAACGGTTCACAAAATTTACGGTTCGAGTTCGATATGATACACTTGTGTCACGGTTTCGGTTCGGTATGGTTCGATATGTTTCAAATACAGCAAAAAGAAAGAAATAGCAGAGAAATGTATTTTTTTTGTTCAATTATATTTTTATTAAAACTAACATCATAAAGTATGATATTTTTTTAACTTTGAGAAATGATGGAACTATACTTGACTTTTCTTAGGAGCATATAAAACAAATCAGCTCCTTGGACAAAATTAAATGTAACATTGTAGTAGTTAACAAAGGTTTATTTTAGTTTAGATTAACATTTGAGGGCAGCAATTGTATTCATAATGTCAAAATACAACCGACCTGATCTTGAAAGCATTATAGCCAACTATTCCTGCAAAACTTACAGATAGTAGTGTTTTACAGTAAATCCATGGTGATGTTGCTGATCTGTGGACACTGGATGGTTCATTCATGGCACAATGTTTCTTCCTGGTTTCCACGTCAGCGCTGTTTGATCCGTTAACAACGGAGAAATGTGAATGTTTCTCACTAGATCTCGCAGCGATGTTATTACTTCAGTAGCAAATTTAAATGTTTTCTTTACTGGATTTGGCTGTGTAGTAACAGTGCTGATGATGAAGATCGGCTCACGCTGCATTGGTCCAAACTGATAAACGGTCCCATCATCCAAACAACCACACAATAACGAGTAGCTCAGGTTTCGTTCAGCTACATTACATTTCCCATTTGATGTTGGACAACGCCAATGTCTCTCACATTATGAACGCGCTTGCCACGTGCAACGCGCCTACATTTGAATAACGAAATGTTGGTCAGCAGGAAAAATTAACCGAACGAACCGTTCGGATTCAAAAATGCGTACCGAAAACTGAACCAAAAGCCTCGTACCAAAACGGTTCAAATACGAATACGTGTATCGTTACACCCCTAATACTTATATATTCTATTATAATTTTGTAAGAAGAGACTTGGAAATGGATGTTCATGCTGATTCAACCAGGGATGTTTAGAAGACAAAAGTATGTATGGGTACAACAAGCCCTTAGATTTACCTGGATCAGTACACCGGGCTGGTTGTCTGAGTAAGTGGTGAAAGTCTGGGTTTGCTTGGTGGGAATGGTGGTGTTCCTCTTAATTAACACAGTCATGACACCACCAGCCGTCTCAATGCCCAGAGAGAGGAGTGACATCCAACAGCAAAAGGTCTTGGACATTCTCAGATTTATCACCTGCTAAGATGGCTGCCTGGACAGCTAGGTGGGAAACGAGGAAAGATTAGTATGTCAAAAAGCAAAAAGTGTCTACTAATTCATCTACAGTGGAAATCAACCCTCTTACCAGCTCCATAAGCTACAGCTTCATCAGGATTGATGCTTTTGTTAAGATCCCGGCCATTGAACAAGTCCTGAAGCAGTTTTTGGATCTTGGGAATGCGAGTGGAGCCACCAACCAGCACAATGTCATGAATCTGAGATTTGTCCATCTTGGCATCCCGAAGAGACTTTGCCACCGGCTCCAGCGTTCCACGGAACAGGTCGAGCGTTGAGCTCCTCGAAACGTGCTCTGGTGATGGAGGTGTAGAAGTCGGAACCTTCGAACAGAGAGTCGAATCTCAATGCTGGCTTGCGTGCTGGAGGAAAGCGTGCGTTTGGCCCGTTCACATGCTGTCCTCAGGCGACGGACTGCACGTTTATTGCCGATGATGTCTTTCTTGAACTTGCGCTTGAACTCGGCAATGAAGTGGTTGACCATTCGGTTGTCGAAATCCTCACCACCCAGATGGGTGTCACCTGCGGTAGACTTGACTTCAAAAATGCCATCCTCGATTGTTAGAATGGACACAGTCAAATGTTCCACCACCCAAATCAAAGATGAGGACATTGCGCTCACCACCAACCTGTAGTGAATTATGGGCATAAATTAGTAGTTTAACCCTCCTAAACCAACCCAACTCCATCCACACAAGTTTACAACCAGTTAGGCATGTTTACTAGGGATGTAATGAGATGTCATGCCTCAACTGTTGTTTTGCTGGTTTTATAGAAATAAAAACCATTGTAATCTATTGTAAACGTCTGCTCTGCTCATCCAGCACGAGTCGCAGTCACACACAGTGCATCAGGAAACACAGTTCACTGATTGTGTGATGATAGCAGAGGTTTATTTGCGCAACAGACCCTAAGAGTCTGATAAATGTCTTATCTTGTAGAATGTGCGCTCACCTCAGCACCACGCTTCCTATACACAAACGCAAGCTCCTTGATGCATGCAAATTAGACTTTATACAATAGCCTGTCTCCCGATATCAAACCGATCTCTGGACTGTGCAGTTGTGGCTCTGGTCTCTGTTTGCACTTTTAATACTGAGAGTTATTTATGCTGTTTTTTTATTTATTTCTATGTTCAATTTGTTGAAAGGAGTTGAATTCAGGAGGTCATGGACAGCCTAAATCCCAAGTTCTGGAAGCTCATAATTCATGTACAGTATGGTCTGAGAACTTGTGTTAAACGGGAGAGAGGTAAGTCAGTTGTGTCTGAGGCAAAACATTTTACAGTGCTCATATATTGTCTTTCAATGCACATGATAATTCATACTCATAAAGTAGAACTCAAATGACATTCATTACAATATTATTAGGCCATTCATGAATTTTGCCATTGAGGATTTATATAAAATATTGTTGTCTCGTCCAGGGCCGGATTTAGAGTTCAGAGGCCCCTGGGCACAATGTCTTGTAGGCCCTCTCTTAAGCAGGCCAAATGTATATTTGGTCCAAGGACATTTTAATATGGCATTTACAGTTTTACTGACTTTGTTGAACTATGCTGGAGTAAAGTTCATAAATGGTTGTTCTTTCCTATAGGAAATTTTTAAACTATGTTGGGTGGACCCTTAATATAGCATTTATAGTCTTACTGATTTACTATTCCTCTAGGGGGGTTCAGGGGCATGCTCCCCGCAAGAAAATTTTGTACATTTTAAGGTTAAATGCATCAATCTCATGTTCTTTGAGAGATCTAAATTAAGAGCTTCAACCCATGAACTGCTCGTTGAACAAAGAAAACGCATTGATTTGTACCAGGACAATAAACAGGGCTCAAACATCTTTTTAGTTGAGTCTCAGTCTACATTACGTTATCAATGTTTTAGTTTTAGTATCCCAAACAATTATTATAATAATGTAATAATTATTTATATAATTATTACTATGACGTAAAATCCATATAGCCTATACTATATAAATGCAAATTAATATTTCAAAAGTATAATAGGAAAATTTAAATACTTTTGTATTTATTTCTTCACTTGCAAGAAATAAACCCTTGAGCTTGTATTTAGGAGAAAAGACCATCCTGATCGCCAGAGCAAAGTGCACACTTTTCTTTAAATCACCCAGCACTGATGCCTATTCTTAAAGTCTTGTGCTGTTTTATAAACGCAAAAAGCCATGTCATGAATTCGATTTTAGTTCGTTGGCAAAATAACATGCTAGAGACCTATGTTAGGTTAAACATTTTACATCTCATATGTGTTGGGAAAAGGGAGAAGAGACTTCGCAAAAGGCGGATTCGAACTCGAGGTCGAGCGCTGCGGATCAAAAGCTCATTCAAGCACTCAGCGCGTTACAACCTACGCCACTTTAGCTGAGACCTGATGGCGTCTTTTTAAATGAAAAAGACAGGTACTTAGTGCAAACATATTCTCCGTTTTATCGAACCATCCCTCGCGGCCTCGAAACACTACCGGTGTGGTGACGAGATGGGTCCGCCCAAAGAAATGAGTCCCCCCTTAGGACCCAAGCGATCCGATTGGTTCAAAGCTAGATTTATGGGTAATCGCTTTAGTGCCTGGTTACAAATCACTTTATTATAAGAGACGTTTGAAGTACGTTATAACGAGTCATTAATTTATTCTAACTTATATGTTTCATATACTAGTATATAACCAAAGCTGTAGATTGTAAATTTAAACATTTCTCGTTCTTAATGTTTTTTAGTTAGCTTAGCATAGCATTCAAAGCGCTAAACAAATAAACGTTTTACTTGAAAAGCGCTAAACAAATACACGTATTACTTGATGGCAACAAACTGCTTTTATCAAGTTATCACGAGAACATATTTAGATCAGGCATACTACTGGCATACTATGGGGTCCTGAGGGGGACTCATCTCGTCGGGGGGACCCATCTCGTCACCACACCGGCCCACCGGGAAACTCCCGACTCTTCCGATTGCCACTCTGCCGCTGGTGTCCAGGGCCCCTTAGGCTACGTTCACACTGCAGGCTGAAACGACCTAATTCCGATTTTTTTGCCCCTATGCGACCTGTATCTGATTTTTTCATGACAGTCTGAACGACACAGATGCGACCCAGGCCACTTGGGTATGTGGTCCAAATCCGATATGTATCCGATCTTTTGAAATGCGACTTCAATCTGAACGGCCAGGTCACATATATCCGACCTGCACTCCAACTCCAATGCGTTTCTGCACTGTTATGGGCCGCCGCAGACGTGTCTCTTTCCGTGACAGAGTTGATCGGAGGCGCTCACAAACATAATCGAAGGTGGATCTGGTCATTCGGAAGTTACTGATGAATTCTGTATCAGTGAAGCCACTCACATCAGTATCCCACCACTCCTGGCTGTGACTCCGCACCCACACGCTTCTCTGTTTAATTTTCTTCTTAAAACGAGAAGATTGTAAGTGTGCTGGCTCTGTTGTGAAAATAACTTTAATATTGCTAAACGAGCTCCACTGTAAGACATCCATTTAGCTACTTCTGCAAACAACAAGTGACGTCGTTGACCGTTGAGTACTCTTCTGCGCATGCGGGTCACTTCTGGGTCATTTCACGTTCACACAGGAGATCACAAAAGGTCGCATTTAATTGGAAATGTGAACGGCCTTGCAAAAAAAATCACATTTTTTCAAAAAATCGGAATTGAGCATTAAGCCCTGCAGTGTGAACGTAGCCTTAGATGTCGTGGACCCCTGGGCAAGTGCCCAGTTGGCCCAATGGTTCAAACAAGACGGAACAAGACGAGACTCTCGTCTTGTTCTGGTGAACCCAATCTCGTAATCCCGTCCCGTCTCGTGAGATGTCTCATCACACCTCTAATGTTTACCAAGTTTATATATAAAGGATGTCAGGTGTCTGTTTACCTTTTTGTCCAATCCATATGCAATGGCAGCCGCTGTTGGTTCATTAATAATACGGAGGACATTAGAGGCCGGCAATGGTTCCAGCATCCTTGGTGGCTTGGCGCTGCAGAGTCATTAAAGTATGCAGGCACAGTAATGACCGCATTTGACACTGCCTAAAATAACAAGAAGATCAAAATCAAATGGCATACTTATTTGCAAAACCACCAAGTTTGGCTTCTGGACCAAGTCCATGTCTTACTCAGATATGTTTTTTTTTGTGTGTGTGTGTGTAAAAAATTATGTTGGCTTTGATTCTGATAAACCCAGTGGCTTCTACATACTAGTGTATATAAAAATTGCTTAGTGATTTTTTTGTAGAGGAGAAATTTTTGTAATTAAGGAAAGAGTCTTTGCATTTGCATTTGTTCAATGTAATTTTGCTCATAAAGAAAGAGTAGATGCTTTCAGGAATATTGCCGTTTTTTAAACAACACAGGTTCATTAAAACAACCTTGTTGACACTAACGACTGAGGCCAAGTTGACGTCCTTCCTGGAACCAGTGTTATCTTCAAATATCTCTCAAAAGTTGAGGTAAAATTCAAAGATCAAAATGTTTCTGAACATGAAAAGTGTGCTGCGGAATCAGATATTAATCTGTGGTTAATTTTCAACTCAATTCTAACTGTAGATAAAAAGATGCATGAAGCTGTTTTTGCTAAACTTTGCACTTGTGCAATAGATATGTTAGTCTTCACAACAGTACTTGGGTTTCTCTGTTTTGGTTTGGTGTGT
This sequence comes from Hybognathus amarus, assembly GCA_030378365.1. Classification (NCBI taxonomy): domain Eukaryota; kingdom Metazoa; phylum Chordata; class Actinopteri; order Cypriniformes; family Leuciscidae; genus Hybognathus; species Hybognathus amarus. Next base: position 106,170 of record JAQIUQ010002107.1, read on the forward strand.
TCTATTAAAGTATGTGATCAATTAAAGGCTTTACTTCCATTATAAATTAGGCAGGATTTCTTTTTTTTAATTTACTTTGCAAGTAGCAAGATTCAGGGAAAGGGTTCAAATGTTGTACACCCATTTTCTCATGAATTTAATGACAATTTGATCTTTAGAGCGATTTTTTCTCTTTAGCTTGGTCATCCATTTTCTGTATGCTTGAATGCACATTGGATTGAAGCAAAAGGGCCAGAATATTTCCTGCAATATATAACAACCTAAATATTAAGAATTAAAAACACCTAATTCCGATGCTTTTGGTTGTAATCACCTTTCCCAGGTAAGCCTCAGAGATCTCCTTCATCTTAGTGAGGACCATAGAAGACACCTCTTCAGGGTAGAAGGACTTTATCTCCCCTTTGTACTCAACTTCCACCTTGGGCTTGCTGCCATCATTGATCACCTTAAAGGGCCAGTGCTTCATGTCAGACTGAACCACTGGAGTCATCAAAAGCGTCGACCAATCAGGCGCTTGGCATCTGTTGAACGAATCAGATGCATGTAAAATGCACAATGGCAACAGACAAGCATTGCTTTAAATCTGCTGCTGGTTTCTGCTGATGCGTTATAAATGACTGGATTACAGTATTAGCATTATAATAACTGCAATGCCTCTTAATGGAGAATAGTAACAGTTAAAAGTGTCAGTGTCAATCTCTCATTTTTTCCTCATGTAAATCGCATCACGTTCTGGTAAATTCTGTTATGGGCTGTCTTACCGAACACTGTGTTGGTGGGGTTCATGGCAACTTGGTTTCTTGGCTGCGTCTCCGATCAGTCTTTCGGTGTCTGTGAAAGCGACATAGCTGGGGTCGTTCTGTTCCCCTGGTCATTGGCGATGATCTCCACCTTTCCATGCTGGAAGATTCCCACACAGGAGTAGGTGGTGCCCAAATCAATACCCACTGCTGGACCTTTTGACATCCTGTTCTGGACCGGGTGAGACCAATGGTAATTTTAGTTAAGTATCTGAATAAAGTATTTTTTTAGAATGACAGGGAAACAAAGTTTACTTCTTTTGTATGTGCAAGGTTATAAAACGACACCTAAAATGTGTGTATTTTTAAAAATAAATTAATAAATTAATTAAAAAATAAATTAATTAATAAATAGAGATTGTATAAATATGTTTAAAATGTATATATATATATTTATATATATTATATAAATCTGTCAAAAAATAAAAAAATAAGACAATGCATATTGAACATGAGTAATCTGCCAATCATTAAAAAACACTGGTCAATCTATATATATATATATATATATATATATATATATATATATATATATATATATATATATATATATATATCATATGTATAGACTGTCTGTGGCATGTTTAGTTACATCCACATTATGCTGGCCTTTGCTGGCAGCTGCTTTAGAAAGCACTAGATTGCCCGCTGGCTGCATGCCATGACCAATACTGTGTGTGTGTGTGAGTCTACGTGTCTGTGTGTGTGTTTGTAACAGCAAGCTGTGAATTTGTCACCTCATACTGCTTACTCAACAATTAATTGTAATTCATTTTAGAGATATAATATTGCCTTATTTATCTTTAAACATTATAAAATGCAAAATCAAAACGAAGTTGGTATACAAGAATGATGAGGTTTTACTCCTGCTTAACTCGGCAGAGCAAATCAAATGAAAGATTTTAGGAAAATCCTCTGAGACGAAGATATAAGCCTGACAAAGAGGCAGACTGTTCTTAAAGGAAAACTGATGTCATGAGACAAGAGCACATTGGAAGTTAAGAGATGCAAAGGGCCAAGAGACCTACAATATACACATGATTTGATGCATCTGCATGTGTGTCAGATTTTTTTAAATGTAAATTTTAGCCATTTCTTTTTGTGCTTTTGTCATTTTATAATATATATATATATATATATATATATATATATATATATATATATATATATACACAATATATTTTTATATATTGAATCAAAGAATACATTAATATTTTATTTTATTTCAGCTTGATTTATTTAATCAGCAATAACCCTGTCTATAGTACACACACATTTTTTAAAGACTAAAACTTTAATTATTTAATTATTTTAAATATTTTAAACTTTAAATGAATTCATTCATATTAAAAAAAATGCATTCTAGGATGCACCTAATACATTTTTAATTACCATACTATATTTGTGTTACAATTTTTATTACTATTTTCTTTTTCAAAACATGGGTACCCATTTAAAAAAATGGGTAGGTGTGTCAATATTTTCAACTGTGTATTCCATACATAAATGCCTTTCTTCTTCTGGCACAGGGGTTTTCAGATGTTTCCTGTAATCTCCAGAAATCAATATTTTGGAAATCTCATGTCTTTCCTTTTATTTTTTATCCCAAAGTACATAATAAGCTTGTTATTTTTCTTCCGTGAATTCCTTTTGGCACCTTTATATATAGTTTCACATGCTCAGTTTAATGTGGGATTTGATGGATAAAAGCATAATCACCCCAATTTGGTCAAGAACAAACAACTTTGTTTTAGCAGTGTGTAACTCACACACACAAAAGGGAAAATATGAATGCAGAACTAGCAAAACGGTCCATATCTAAACAGACCGAACAGAAAACCAAGCCAAACTGCTTGCAATGCTTCAGAGAAAACTTTTACCTTACTGGAAAAGTTGTACTTGAGAGATAAAGAAGTGCAACGTGTGTCCTGTTCCCTTCAGCACGGGGTCCGCCCTCTGCCAAAGCTCTGCTAGAGCGAGTTCCTGGTGCCTTTTGCACTGCTGGACTCAGAGGCAGAAGCCCTGGACTGTCCTGCGTATATAGGGATTCCAGCTTGTGGTCACCTGACCCGCAGAGAAAGTTCCAGGCTGCAGTTCTCATGTGCTTCAGTCTCGCCAGCCAAACGCCTGCCATTCAGAACAAAACACAGTGAGTTAACAACCAACCAAGGCAGCGCAACACAGAATACACTGGTTTCCATTCATGGGGAAATTCAGTCTTCATCAAGTACGACACAAACTCAATAAGTGCAAAGTACTCACCTTTTTATATTGCAGATTTAAGCATTTTGAGATATTCCCGTGATGCTTTTGCCTCAAAATGTCCACTTGTGCTGTAGCATGCTAGATAAACACATGCTCTCACAAGATAAGTTCAACCGAAACACTTACCAATGAGACTTTCTTTGTAGGGATATATCTGCTAAGAACAAAGTTAATCCAAAACAATGTTTGTGCATATAACACTGCATGCAAACGTGCTATTTTCCACTGATTGCATACAAAATATTTAACAAATGGAGATACTTAACTTTCATAAAATGTTAGTAATCAATCTCAGGGGGATGAATTCATTATTTTATGAGTGGTTTTGAATTATATTTCATATTGTATGAGGTTGGCCATTTTTCCTAACCTTGCTACCATCAGTAAATGCAGTTGAAAACCTCAATTTGTAAGATTAAATAACAAAAACATACCACATTTATTTCAAATATTGGGCAAAGGGGTTGCAACTTTAGCCAAAATTCATATACATTATACAGTTTCGATGAGTCTCTTTCTCTAAGAAATATTTTTTCTTGAATTAATAAGAAATGTAAAATATAATTCAATGTTAATGTTTTTCTTGATGTTACTAAATACTAAAGATTTCTTATTAATTAAAGGGCAAATTCTCAAATAAATATTTTCTTAAAATAACTGGTTAAAAGGTCAATCCTGAGCTTGCTGAATATGGCCAAAACCAAAATATTTGTAAATAAAACATAAAAAAAAAAAATCGAGACCATGTACTTGTGTTCCCATCATGCTTTAGAAAGAGTCAGTCACTGTGTGTCAGAATTTCAAGGAATATTACACATTTTGTAATAAATCAAGTGGTAACTTAGTAGTTACACTAATATTGTGATTTTTTGTGAAAATTGCCATGTATCATACCACAGCTTCAACAGTAAAACTAATTAATTAGAGAAATAAAAGTCATATTCAAATCTTAATACTTTATTTCACAAGAATATTTAATAGATAACACACGAGTCTATTCTGTATGAAGTGACTCACTAAAAACTGACAGCTTAAATGTCGCATAGTAATCTTAAAATAAAACTCCTCTCTCTCTACACACACACACACACACACACACACACACACACACAAACAACCACACACACACACACACACACACACACACACACACACACACACACACACACACACACACACACACACGTCACTTGACTAAAAATACACAGCTACAGTGGATTCATTCATTCGGTTTAACATTGCAGTGTCTCAAATTATTGCTACAAAATTAAAACATTAATAAACTGTGTAAACCTCAAAACATAATCCAAACATCAAAATTATAGCACCCGTTCCCCAAAAACTGTTGGCAATTCATTTAATTGTCTTAGAAACCGACTTTAAAATCACTCTCTCACTAAAAAATGTCAGTGTCAGTTATACATGAAAAACCACCAAATCTTATGTGCAATATTCCATTTCTCCAAGTGTCCAATCATGTTTTGTGCATCTTACATAATTAAACCAATGCAGTGTGGACTCACGGTGAGGGTGTCCTGGTTCAATGTGCTATTTCTGATCAGTAGATACTTGAACACTCCACGATTGGTAAGACAACACCGCCGAGGGTCTTCTAGAGCTTCTCAGAACCGAGCCTGTGTTTCTATTATTATATTGTGCAGTAAAATACGCAAGCAGTATTTTTCTACGAGTGATTAACATTCACAGGTCTAAGGATTTTCGGTTGTCTGTGTTTATCCAGCCATTGCACACAATAAAATACTGTTCGAATTTTGATTTACTTCAACAGACGAAGCATCTCTGCAGTCAATAAGTTTTCAGTACTATCAAAAAACTGTTAAATTCCCAAATGCTACTTATATTTTCAAGCATGGTCAGGGTAAAAGGTTAAATACAAGTCTTATTTGATTCTCTTAAAGTGGTTAAATTAGTGTTGTTCTCATGATTTCTGGCACCGTAATAGGAGCCTTAAAATATTAAATATTGAGGGAACTGTCTGGAAGGAGTCCATCTTGTTCCTGTTCAAAACTCTGGTTAAAAGCAGCATCGTTCTTTGGAATAAAATTCCCACTGGATTCCCAAAATCCCACTGGAGCATAAAGTAAACATTTTTTTCCACGAGTTTCTGTCAACAAGATTGTTTCTTTGACAAATTCCATGCTGGCGTTTTGGCCTCAGGAAAAAAGGTTACAGAGATGATATAAGAAATGCTCCTCTTTGCTCTTGCGTGTGCGATAGAGGCCATTCAAATAGTCCCAGGATGAGCGTTTGCAGTAGTTGTAAAAATGTTCCTCAGCTTTTCTCAGGGTGCTGTTCAGGTCCAGCTTGCCCTGCAAACTAACCATAACAGCACAATTAAGACTCTTGAGCTCCATGAATGAGGAAAACATGCATTATACAGTGGCCCCAAAATCAATTGGTATTATTTTAAAGAGATATAGCATTTTTATTTACAAAACACAGCACAACAATTGATTATCTACATTTCTTTCCTATTAAATGGATAGTTCACTCACCCTCATGTTGTTCCAACCCCGTAAGACCTTGGTTCTCGTCATTTGATAAACTTAAGATTGAGCCACTGAAGTCACTTGGACTATTTTAACGAATGTCTTTAATAACTTTCGAGGCCGGCAAGTTTCAAGAAGCCTATGGACTAGTATGCAGGAGTGATCCAGCTCTCAGATTTCTTCAAAAATATCTTAATTTGTGTTTTGATGATGAACGAAGGTCTTATGGGGTTGGAACAACATGAGGGTGAGTAATACTGACTGAATTTTTGGGTGAACTATCCCTTTAAGACAAAACGTATTTGACACAATACAATTTTCTAGACATTTTTCAAGTGACACTTTGGGGCCATTATATATGTTCATAAAGGTTTCAATGTGAAAATACTTTGTGCATTGTACTGCAAAATATAATAATATATCTCTCTCTCTCTCTCTCTCTCTCTCTCTCTCTCTCTCTCTCTCTCTCTCTCTCTCTCTCTCTCTCCTCTCTCTCTCTCTCCCCCCCCCTCTCTCTCTCTCTCTCTCTCTCTCTCTCTCTCTCTCTCTCTCTCTCTCTCTCTCTCCCCTCTCTCTCTCTCTCTCTCTCTCTCTCTCTCTCTCTCTCTCTCTCTCTCTCTCTCTCTCTCTCTCTCTCTCTCTACTCTCTCTCTCTCTCTCTCTCTCTCCCCTCTCTCTCTCTCTCTCTCTCTCTCTCCCTCTCCCTCTCTCCCTCTCTCTCTCTCTCTCTCTCTCTCTCTCTCTACACACACACACACACACACACATACCTGCTTGTAAACTGTATGAGCTGAACCTCGTTCCTGCAGCTGAGTAAATTGTCTCTGTTCTTCCAGCAAGATGGTGGCACACATGAAGAGTTCAAAGGTGAAATCTGTGTTTACGGCATGTAGCTCTGTCACAGGTTCCTCCTCTGGTGATCACAAAATCATAAATTGAAAATCATTTAGTAAGTCAATAAATTATCTAAACCAAGTCAAATTTATTTATAGCCCATTTAAATACAGCAGTGCAAAGTGCTGAGAAAAGTTAATTGCAGCACAATGAAAAAATGAGATACATAGATCAACTAGTGTTTATCTGCGTTTTTTATAATCAAGCATATAGAAACTTTTAACCATCTGTCCCTCTTTGTTTAGGGGTCACACTTGGCTCCTTCGTTGTTAAAATTGAACAGTCTTAATTAAAAAAAAAATGTTTTTCCCAATTGAAAATAATATATATTTTTTCTAATATATATTTTTAATTATTTGTCAATTAAAAGAAGTATTCCATGTTAAAACAGAGACAAAGCTATTTAAATTTTAGAATTTTAGAAGGTAGATTACTGCCACCTGGTGGGAGTGAAATAAAAGAGAAACTTATGTAATACCATGGTGCCACTAGATGCTTGTATAGTTCTATATAAAGTGGGGTATAAATTCTCCAGTGGGTTTTAGACATAAATACTTATTTTTATTAAGTTGTGGATTTGGATTTATACTTAGACATGCTCAAAGACTATAGTGTGTATTTGAGTGTGTGTGTGTGCTTGGGAAACCTCTTGCTTGTTGTTCTTTTTTTGTTTACTGCATGTGACTGAATTGCTGATTTTATTTCACACATTTGCAAAAACTTGCTCTGTGTTGTATTCGCAACGATTAATCACATACAAAATAAAAGTTTGTGTTTAGGGGAGAGCGGGGCACAACACATTTTGATTTTGGCTCAATTAATTAAAAAATAATTAGATTAGATTCATATTTTTTAACACGAGCAACATACACATCTCTGCTACAAATGAACACTAAAAGTTTTTTTCTAGGACCTACCATTTCTGTACAGTTGCATTGAAAGTGACAGAAGTGCAAATGTTACAACTTACCCCATATACGGAGTTAATTGTAACAGATAGAGGGGCTGGTCGTAACACTTAATTACAGTACTATTTTATTTGTATAGTTTGATATTGTTTGTGCATCTGTATAGACAGATATCCATACATCCATCCCTCATCCAATCATCCTTCTATTATGGATCAATATCATGGATAGAGACATAGAAAAGGGCTGCACAGTTTTGCAATAAATAATAATAAATAAAATTATAAAATATTGTAATTGCAATTAAATTAGATTTGTGTGTGGCAGCTGCATGTACAATTATTATTATTAATAACAATAACAGTAATAATAATACAAATGAGCTTAAAATAAAAATTTTAGGGGTTTATCGCATTAAAAACAGGCCATATTTTTAATAAATAAACAAGTGATTAGTGCATAGTACTAAATTTTAAAAATTTTAAATTCCAACATTGTTTGTGAAAGTCCAACAAAGTAAAATGTATAAATGATACTCAAACCTGAAAAGTTGTGTGGCTCAGTTTTTATTTGATTATCGTTGTACACTTGGCAGCTTGTTTGTAACACTGTGTTACAACTAACCCCGCTGTGTATTACATATTTTAAGCCTAGCTAACAGTCGCATGTTTCAAAACGGTGCTATGTAGCCAACAAGACAGTGATTAAGGCAATATAAAGTTAGATTTGGAAACCTATGATGAAAAAATGTACTTGCATGGTGTCAAAACACTCTTTATCCAGTATCCTCACGAAATATTACCAAAACTTTCCACAAATTCATGGAAGACTTCAGGCAGCGAGAGAAAAAGTAGCGTAAACACAACCTGATTGATCCTGACTAACTACGTAAAAGGTCCGTGTTACATTTAACCCGCGTTAGGTTGTGCATTAGACTGTGTATAATTATTTTGTATATACTATATATATATATACATATATATATATGTATAAATGCATTTACCCAGGCTGTGTTTGCGCGCCAGCCTCTTCCTGATATTGAAAACACGATCCACCTGCTGTGAGATGAGCTCCAGGTGATCACAGCTGAGAATCTCAAACAGACGCAGAGCATCGCTGTGCTCAAACTCCCGCTGGAAACCCAACAGAAGCCACCTGAATGGAAGACAAAGATAACATGTATAAACAGACAGAAAGGGAAGGAAAACGTGAAAGGAGGAAGGAAAACCGACACACACCTGTGACAAAAAGTGAGTCTTTCCATGTTATCTGTGACCAGATGAGAGTGAAGTTGAGGATCCAGTTCTTTTAGTAAAGCAGCTTCCAATTCTGATAAACACAACAGCAGAAATAGCATTTGACTTACCATTAAATCCAGTTAGAAATCAAGGGCCATGTTTATTGCTAAAAACAGATCTAAACATATGGAAAAACAAAGGAAACCCACCCATTTTGCGATACAGCCCATCAGCACGGAAGTCTTTGGAAAACTTCTCCATGTAGCAGGAGAAGCTCCAGTAAGTGTCCACTTCTGAGTCGAGAACCTCTAGGAAGCGACTGCACAGGTCATTCATACCCTGAGCGTAACTTACTTCTGCAGAGAACAGGGAAAGAAACTGCTTAAAGGGACAGTTTACCCAAATACATTAAATGATGTCATCATTTACTCACCCTTAAGTTATTCCAAATCTTGAAAAGAACAAAGTTTGTTGAACAAGCCCCATTCACTTCAATAGAATTTTTTTTCCATTCTATAGAAGTCAATGGGTGCATCAACTGTTTGCTTAACCATGTTCTTTAAAATATCTGGTAACACTTTATTTTACGACCCGCAAACAACAAAATTACGGTGTACGTTCCTGTAATTATAGTAAAATTCCGTGTAAGTATAAGGGAACAATATGTTAAGTTTTGGGTAATAAAGGGGTAACAAACAGATATACAACCTGCTAATAACTTTGTAAGTACACTAAAATTAAGGTGTACGTTTCTGTAAGTTTAGTGTACTTCTGTGTAGGTATAAGGGAACAATATGTTAAGTTTGGGGTAATAAAGGGGTAACAAGCAAATATACAAGCAAATTATTTAATTAGTTAAAAAATATATTAACATATTCCAGGCAAAAATTGTACGTCTGTTGTTTATAAAATGTATCACATTTCTGGCAAAATATGTTCTTGTGCAATGTTACAGGGTAATTTTGACATCTGTGGGTTGAAAATTAAACACACACACACACACACACGTCACAGTCTTCGTCTGCACCTTTCTGTCTGCATCTTCTTCACTACAGGATCTTCCCAGGATCCTCTTGTTTCCACACCTGAACTCACTCCCTCAATCAACCACCTGTACATCGTCTTCATCATCTGTGTCACCTGTTTTCACCTCGTTATGTTTGATTCCTGCTTGTATTTAGTGCTCTCTATTTCAGTTAGTCATTGTCGTTCAATGTAAATGTTACATTTGTTGTATGTGTAGGATTCTCCTGAGTTCATTAAAATCCTGTTTATAGTTATTCATCATCTCCTCGTGCTTCCTGCCTACACACCAGCGTGACAATATAAATATACATATATATATATACTATGATAAAAAATTATTGGCTTTTCTTACTAGATTACTTAATGTTAAGTCAAAATAATTTGTTTTTGCTATGATTTTAATAGACCGTACCATGTGGTAATTAGTACTTACCTTATCCCATTGAATTGCAATGACACTTAAATGTCAGGGCAAATATACTGTGTAATTAAAACGTTTAGTTTTAAATAGTGTTGTTTCGTATTGCTACATAGTAAGTAGCGTTTGTTACCCCCTTGTTCTGTGTAGTTACCGGGTAAGTGAAACCCCTGCGGGCTGTAAATTAAAGTGGTGCTTGTTACCCCTTTATTACCCAAAACTTAACATATTGTTCCCTTATACCTACACGGAATTACACTATAATTACAGAAACGTACACCGTAATTTCAGTGTCCTTACACAGTTGTTTGCAGGTCGATAAATAAAGTGTTACCAAATATCTTTCTTTGTGTTCAGCAGAAGAAAGAAACTTATATGGGTTTGAAATGAAATGAGGGTAAGTAAATGATGACAGATTTTTTTTGGGTGAACTGACACTTTAAAATTAGAAACACAGTACTTCACAATTTAACCACTAGATGACGCCCTTCATCAGAAAACAAAGGTCAGATCACAAACACTCAAATAAAAGAGTAATAAAAGAGTTCAAAGGTTTGGGGTCAATAAGGTTGTGTTGTGCTGCTTAACATTTTTGTGGCAACTGGAATATATATGTTTTCTTTGTATAGTCATAATGTATAATAATGCGCCTATGCTCATCATGCCTGCATGTATGAAAAATACAGAAAAATTTTGAATATTTAATATGCTGGTTTATTATCAATTTTGGAAAGAGTTGTCTAATATATATTTTTATTCTACAAATAAATTCTTTGATGAAAAAAAAGTTAAAGATTTATTTAAAATAGTAATCTTTTGTAACAATATACATTATGATATAATATATGTCCAAAACTTTTCTTTTTTTTTTAAGAAATGAATACTTTTATTTAGCAAGGATATGCTAAATTCATAGCAATTGATAGTAAAGATTTATATGGTTAGAAAAGATTCCTATTTTGAATAGGTATTAAAAGTTCTTTGTAACTTTTTATTCATCAATGAGTCTTCCAAAAAATATTAAGCAACAAACTATTCATTGATAAAAACTAAGTTTTAAATCAGATTCCAAAATTGATAATCTATTCTTAGCATATTAAAATGATTTCTGAAGGATCATGTGACATTGAAGATTGGAGGAATGCAACTGAAAATTCAGCTTTGTCGTCACATAAATAAATTATATTATAAGTATATTCAAAATAGAAAACCATCATTTTAAATGGTAATAATATTTCACAATATCACATTATTTGCTGTATTTTGAATAAAAAAATGCAGGCTTGATGAGCAGAAAAGACTTCTTTCAAAAAAATTAAACATAGTAATGATTCCTGATTACATTTTGACCAGTACTGTGTGTATAAATGTCTTTACTGTCACATTAGACCGATAATAAAGTGTTCATTTCTTTTATAAAGACTCAAAAGTGTATTTACAAGCACATACCTGGGTGAAAAGCAGCATATGTGATTAGGATATCTCTTAACACAAGCAGGTTACCCAAACCTTCATTCCTGTGAAGAAACACAAGAGATTAGAGGCTACTTATTCTTCAAAAGACTGATTTAATTAAGCGGGTGATTATTAACAATGATACAATCATTCCATACAATCATTACAACTACATTTAAAAATGTTATCTAAAAAAAAAAAAAAAAAAGATTAGTGCTGTGATGAAAGTTTGATGTTGCTGCTGCAAAATCAGCAAATTTTAAAAGTTTGCAAATTGCATAATACATCAGAAAGTAAAATACATATGCTTAAACTCTGTTTAAAAAGCATTAAGAGTTGATTTTTGCTAATACACTATTAAATATCATATTATGTTTTAAACGCCAACTCTGTCTTTGTAAAAGAGCTCCAGATTTCTGCTTTAATTGAAAAGTTTTGAACTTTGATATTCAAATCTGCTTTGAAAGTGAGTTGATCTGCCCACACTCAAAACTAGTTACTGTGTAACCGCAGTAAAACGGTGAGTGTTGTTTGCATTGAGCTCCAAGGTTGTTTGATGAATTGGTGTGGCAATGACATGTTTGCTTTGCGCTGGTATCACACATTAGCGATGCAAATTTATTTCACCATGTGGTTTGTGTAAACAACAAGGGAAAAGAAATTATTGACTTCACTTTCTTTGGCAGAAACGAAGAAGGAACTGTGCAATTTGACAAATAAAAAAACAAAACAATACATGCAAAACAAAATAAAAATATGAATAAAAAGATGTTGTCATGCAAAACATGCGATTATGCTTCCATTTTAAAAAGCTATTTTGTTGTAAATTAAACAATAAAATCGAGTATTAAAAAGAATCAAGTCGTGAAGATGGATAGACTTGTAGATTTATGTAGATCAGGATGCTATAGAAGAATTAAACATGGAAATCTGAACAAGGAAGTCTTGCTACATGTATAAGGAAATGAACAAATATAATAATAATGATAATGAGCACCATAAAGCCATTCCAATATGTGAACAATAAGACCCGAAATGAATATAACCTTCTGATGAAAATACCATATGAAAAGGATTTAAAATTGTTTTGCAAGACATAAGGTAACAAATTTAGTAGAAAACTTAACAGTTTCCATGCCTGTATTGAAAAAACACTTTTTTTTTCAACATTACGTCACAAGAGTGAGTTGTTTCCTGGGCTTTTGCTCAGTGCAGAGTAGGTTTGCATTCAGTATGAGCAATCGTGATTCAGTGTGTTGTCTATGGTTATTGAATTTCAGTTTTTCATCGTCAGGGTAAATTATTTGTGAATTATGCCCTGTCAGGACATTGAGTCCACAGGTTTCCGGCTATCACGGGAAACATGACGGTCATGGATCCGTCAGACATCACTTTTTTTCTTTTTCTTTTTTACAAAATGTGCCTTGTCTTAACCCCTTAGTGTCACGGGCCCAAATCCATTACATGTTTAAAACAGTATTATCCTATACTGAAACCTAAACTTATCTTGACAAACTATATAACATTTGAAAGCTTAGAATCTCTGGTTTTAATATCTGGTTTAAATATACTTTAAGGCGTGTTTAGACTTTTATTTTGAAATTGGGATGAACATGAAAAATCATGAAAGAAGGGTAGAAACCTGTTTATTTTCATGCCAAGAGTTCAAAAGACAGCCTCCATTCAATTATTTTATAATTATAATAATTATTATTTCATATGGAAATGTAGGTGCCCTTATATGGGCAGTAATGGAGTCTGGTTGTCATCTAGTGAAAAAGTTTGCCCAAACAAAATCTCACTGAAAGCTCATTTTTTGAGATATCAACCTAAAATTTGAAAACACAACTTATTCAGATTTTTGGCTTTGATTTTTCTGCAATTTTAGAGTAGCTCAGGTTTTGAAAATATATATTTTATATAAAATATGAATAATTAAATGTTTTATATTGTACATTTTCATAAACTCAAACTTCTATAACTTTTTTTTCTATTTCACATTCTTAATTTATTACACTTCTACAAAAATCTGCCAAATGTACGAGTAAACATTAAGGTTACAATTTCCTCAGCATCCAAACTGTCATTGCGATCTGTTGTTTTCCTATTGTTTACTTTGACGCACTCCCTCCTGTTACATCAGCTTGTAACCGCCATGGAATTGCAACTTTTCTGACAATTCTGACTTTTTTTTCCTCCTGCAACTGTTTCTCTTTCAAAATTATGAAAAAAAGTCAGAATTGCAAAAGTGGGAGTTTATATCACAATTCTGAGAAACAACAATCTGATGTTATAAACAGAAATTGTGAGATTGTGTCTGACTTTTCTTTTTTCATGGAATTGTGAGATATAAACTTGCAACCGAGAGGAAAAACATGTGAGATAAAAAATTGCAATTAGCAAATTCTTCGGTCATCATTTTCTTTATTTAGCATATTAAACTGTGCAAATTAAACAAGCTCTCACCGGTAGTAAGGAAGATCTCGATCAGTTTCGAGGAACATCTTTGTCAATGATGCGGATGGCTTCCTGGAGCTCTTCCAGGTCAAAGGTTACCCGTTCAAATAGCACCTGCACATTAAACTCAGTATGAAATCAAAACTGACCTAACATACTGTACATTCTTATTACACAATTGGGTCCCACTTTATATTAAGTGTCTTTAAGTACTATATACTTACATTGAAATGAATAATTTGATACAATGGACTTATTGTGTACATACATGTTTTTACATTGTACTTATATTTTAAAAATACCAGCATGTAATTACAGCTGTAATTAATTTAAGTAATTACATTTGTAATTACAAAGGTTACCCTCCCCTCACACCTTAACCTACCCTTAAACCCACCCATACCACCACACCTGTCCCTAACCTTACCCGTATACAATACAACATCCACACAATAATACATTGTACTTATTTTTCGATGCAAGTACATAGTACTTAAAGCCACTTAATATAAAGTGGGACCCACAATGGTCTAATATTGTTAACGTGTTTTTTTGGTATTTTTTTTTGGTAATAATTTATTGGTAACACTTTACAGTAAGGTTCATTAGTTACTACATTAGTTAACATGTACTAAGAATGAACAATACTTCTTCAGCATTTATTAATCTTAGTTAATATTAATTCCAACATTTACTAATATGTTATTAAAATCAAAGGTTGTATTAGTTAACATTAGTTAAGGCACTGTGAACTAACATGAATGGACAATGAACAGCTGTATTTATATTAACTAACATTAACAAAGATTATTAAACACTGTAACTAATGCTTTGCTCATCATTAGTTCATGTTAGTTAATGCATTTACTAATGTTAACTAATGAACCTTATTATAAAGTGTTACCCTTTATTTATTTATTTATTTATTTATTTTTTTTTTTTTTACAGTTTAGAGTTTTACCTGAGCCTGAAGTTGCAAAAAGGACAACTTTCTCTTTGGCCTCTTCTGACTGATACTGATACTGTTGCTGATTCTGCTCTCTGTCCTGCCTCTGGTCAAAAACTTCACTGCTGTCAACAGTTCAGCTGAAAAAAAAAAAAAATTATATATATACATATCAGAGTATATATACATGTATATACATGTATATATACATACATCTTAGAGCAGGGATTCTCAACTCCAGTCCTCTGGACCCACTGCTCTGCATATGTGCATGTCTCCCTTATTTAACACACCTGATCCAGATCCTCAGCTCGTTAGGATAGACTCTCTGTCTATCCTAACGAGCTGAGGATCTGAATCAGGTGTGTTAAATGAGGGAGACATGCACAATATGCAGAGCAGTGGGTCGAGAGGACTGTAGTTGAGAACCCCTGTCTTAGAGGTTTTCAATATCAAGACTAAACATTTTATTGCAGTCATTAAGGGACGGGTTGATAAGAGCAAACTGTTTTAAAAGTGTTTGTTCTGCCTTGGAATATGATTTACCATCAGTGCCATTAAGACGCAGGCGAACGGCTCCAGGAAGCAGGTGTTGCCACTTCCTCTTCATGACCTGATAGCGCACCGACATCTGTTCTAGCAGCAGGTGGCGCTCTAGAAATGTAGAGCTGCAGGGGTACATCCCAAACAGAAAACGCCATACCTGACCCCGTTGGTCAGGGGACACACCACCTGAATCACACAAACAGAACACAAGATAGACATTTAAAGATGATTAGCTGGTATAATAAGAACACAATGCTCGGGAATATTCGCTATTTCACAATGTCAGTTGCTTTTGTTCTACATGTATACTATTTTGAGAGCTGTACTTTACAGGAAATGTAAAATAATAATAATAATAATTATTATTATTAAAATATTATTAAAGTTAAAAATGTCCCTTATTTATTTATTAAAAATCTATAGTTACATCATTACTAATAATCCTAATAATCCGCAAGGCAAAACTATGGGGTCTTTGGAAAAGATTAGAAATTAAAATGTAAAAAAAATAAAATAAAATGTAACAAACTAAAAAACAAACAAACTAAATTAACACATAATTTGAAATAAAAAAAATAAAAAAAAAAATATATATATATATATATAAATAATACAATTTATTTAATTATTTTTTTAAATACATACAAATAAAAACACATTTAATAATGTAACAAAATAATATAATATAAAAATATTTAATAAAATAAAAAGATTGTATGCATATTCATATTGATTTATATAATTATTTGGTATTTATAAATGAAAATATATAGCTGCCTTTAAAATTTTAGGACTTGCACAAGGATGATTATATTTTTGGGTCTGTGGCATCTAAAATACAGACAACCCCTGAACTAACTGATAACCTGCTCAATCAGGAGTATCAATTGATATTGTCAGTGTCATCCATACAACTGATTGGAAAGGCAATGCATCAGTTTTAGTATTGACTAAACAAACAGAGCATCATCACTAAGATACCAACATTTAATTGCATTACTTTAAAGAAATGTCAAAACAAGTCAAACCTAAGCAGCCGTATCGTGATTAGCATCAGCAATTCAGCATTTCACAATGAGCTCGCCCAGCCTGTGCAGAGAGAGTTTGTGGCTCCACCACACAGAACAAAAACAACCTTAAATCCCCTTCTTACAGGACTCATTATGTAATTCATTCGCTTTGCATTTCATCGAATAGGAGGAATGTGTTTTGGAGATGAGAGGCCTTCACATGCACCGAAGGATAGTTAGTGAAATGCCAGTTCGGCTTTCAATCTTGATGCATGACTTTAAAAGTTACTGATGTGGACATGTTTGCATCACACTCTTGTGCCACATACTTGTGTTGTAATATAAGGGTGCGTTGCTGAATATCAAGCTTCAAATGGGACTGGATCGCATAAACACTAGTTACATGCAAATCTGAGTTACTTTAGAGACACATTGAGTGGATTACGACAAACCATCAAGGACAATCACAGTCTGATTGGATCATTATTGCAGTGATTAATATGTTTCTAGCATCTTATGTGATTGGCAACAGTTCTTCTGATCCTAACTGATGTGTACAGCTTTATTATTCCAGGATAAGTTGACCATGTCAAGATTAATCAGGCTTGCATTGCAAGATCTTGACCAAAATTGATGGATCTCTTGATGGAAATAACATCACAACATTTGTATTTTTCCATCTAGAGGTGCATCAATTTTGCAACGCAAGAGTCAAGCACTCTGTAAAGTCTCCTTCAGCACATCTAATCTAACCAACTGCTACATTTTAGACCTATATCAGGAGTTAGTAGTTGGTTAGTAGTTGCTCCATATACTGACATTGCTAATTCGCAGACATCATATGATACTGAACATGCTAATCATTTAATACTAAAACTAAACAGACCTACTGATAAAACTGATACTGATAATCCACAACTCTTAGAATTTAACCATGACACAGCCACTTGTGAGAGGTTTCTGTAAATTAAACCATCAACCATGCTGTCTGCCGGCCCGTCACATCTTAAGCATGACTAAAGTGAATCTTATGATTGTAGTTCTACAGAGCAGATACTATAGCTCTCTGGATTACTATGAAGCCATTCTTGGTATGGGAAACATGTCACTTGACTAGCACTTGACAAGAAGAGGGCCTTTGGGTAGACCAGTGATTCCAGACGATCATCCAGCCCTTTTATAAGCATGTTAAAATAAGACCTTTACATGCCAGTTGCTTCTCTTTCGAATGCAACAAAGATCACCTGATAGAGATAACAGATAATTAGATGACCTACATCAGCAAATACATAAACACACTTGAAGGTATAGGGATTTCCATTGACATCTGTTTTATAATGAGCTAATTATATTTGTATCACATTATAACTCTCACACAAACCTGTTTTGGCACTTTTACAGTTTAATTAAGACTTATTTATGTATATTAAAGTCGGCGTGAAAATGGGAGTTGCGATTCTTCCCTTTTGTGCCGTGTATCCAAGTGAAACAGCTTCTTAACAAGAAAATGTAGGGCTGGAATTGATTTTGTTCTTGGGGGATTAATTGGATGGTTGTGGTTTGCTATTGGTCAATATCATGTGAGTGACAGGTTGTTCCCACCCTCATGCCACTAAACATATCCTCGGAAAAGAGAAGAGATGTCGCTGCAAGAGGGAGGGCAGTTATTTTGATTAAATATGAATTAAGAAAAATAATGATGTGCACGGAATTGGATGAATCATTTATAATAAACACTTAAATATTCTAAAATATATATTTATTTTTTTAAGAAAGAATAATAATGAAGTCACAAGTCACTCCTACAGGCATCAAACAGTAACAAATAAGATTATATTGCATCAAATGAAATTCCAATTTTTTCAGAATCTCAGGCCATACTTCAGGAAATTGTTGATTTTAATAGAATTAACCAGTAGAACTGGTTTAAAAATTCAGAAATTGTATAGAATTCCTTTAAGATTTGAACAAGAGTTACTGCCACTATATATATAGACAAAAAAGTAGTAGAAATCTACAATTGATCTCAAAACAGTGTAAAGTAAAATAAAGTGTTAAGTAGCAAATATGGTAACACTTTACAATAAGGTTCATTTATTAAACATTAGTTCATGCATTAACTAACATGAACTAACCATTTGTTACTGTAATTGTTATTCTTTGTTAACGTTAGTTAATACAAATCTAGCTGTTCATTGTTTGTTCATGTTAGTTCACAGTGCATTAACTAATGTTAACAAGATTTTAATAAAGTATTAGTAAATGTTGAAATTAACATTACCAAAGATTAACAAATGCTGAAGAAGTATTGTTCATTCTTTGTTAATGTTAACTAATGTAGTAACTAATTAACCTTATTGTAAAGTGTTATTGCAAATGTAAAGTAATACAAATTATATAAATATAAAAAAAAAAGATTAGCATTAGATTAGTTTGTGTTTAGCAAAAATGTATCAGTGCTGGGTGCATTAATAAGTCATTAATTACTGTAATTGAATATCTTTTTCCTTGAAAGAGTTAAGTAAGGGATTACTCTTAATTTGGCTAATTGCATTAAATACTGTATATACTACATAAACTGGATTTAACATCAAAATTTAACGTCTAATGTTAAAATGTATGTTTTAAATGAAACATCTTTAAATACTTCGGTCAGTTTAGGAACAACTTATGCAACTCCATATTATTTATTTGAAAGAATAAAAGAGCAGTTTCATGTCTATATCCTTATTGTTCAACTGGTCAAGGCTGATATGGGATTTAGAAAACATAGCGCAATGCAATACTTTTTTAAAGAGAGTAATTAGTACAGTAATCTATTTGCACAGTTGAAGATGTAAGATAGTAATTAATTACTTTGTTTAGAGTAATTACCCAACACGGTGGCTATACTATTTTATGCAAATTTTTTTTATTCTTCAAATAGAAATAGGCCTACACTAAAAATGTAGTGATGCAATCCCCAGACATGACATTTCTAGTGATAAAGTAGATGCACGTTCTCTACCAATATAAACAAGAGAATCTGCTGATCCAGTAAGATTGTCACAATCAAATGATAATTCATACTTTAAAAACAGATATGTAGGTCTACTGTCACCCCAGGAGGACATTGGTCATGTTTAGTTATTAATTTCCAACAGCTTAAACTAAGCTGATTATGTTATCATATCTACTCTCCACAAACTATATGGATGATGATCGATTATTTACCGTTTTTAAATATATGCATTCTGAGTCTGGATTCGTCCACTCGCCCCTCAGCGTCCATCACACCTGGCAGCGAGATGCGCGCGCAGGCAGACTCAGGTGAGGTCACAGGTGCGACGGACCGACAGATGTTGTTATTCCCCGCAGAAACGCTGAACTTCATTCCCTTGTACTTGCCACAGGGTCCATTAATGTCCAAATGGTTTTTACCTTTCCCTTCTGCATGTGATTCGTCAGATGCGATCATCGTGTTTAAAGTGTCTTTCTCTCAGGCATAAAGTTGTCGTGAGGTCACGAGCTGATAAAATCAGTAGGTAACACGTCTTCAATGGTCTTTCTGAAAGTTCACTTTAGACGTACGAGAAAGTGTTTTGATTGTGAGCACACCCCTCATCCCTGTCATATGACCATCTCTCTCTCTCTCTCTCTCTCTCTCTCTCTCTCTCTCTCTCTCTCTCTCTCTCTCTCTCTCTCTCTCTCTCTCTCTCTCTCTCTCTCTCTCTCTCTCTCTCTCAGCCCTCGGAGCTGCAAACACTTTTTTTGGATATAAAAGTGAATGTCTCCCCCTTGTGGTGTGTTTTTTTACCCTGTCTTTATTTTCCATAGCTGTATATATATATACACCGGCCACTTTATTAGGTACACCTGTCCAACTGCTCGTTAACACTTAATTTCTAAGCAGCCAATCACATGGCGGCAACTCAGTGCATTTAGGCATGTAGACATGGTCAAGACAATCTCCTGCAGTTCAAACCGAGCATCAGTATGGGGAAGAAAGGTGATTTGAGTGACTTTGAACGTGGCATGATTGTTGGTGCCAGAAGGGCTGGTCTGAGTATTTCAGAAACTGCTAATCTACTGGGATTTTCACGCACAACCATCTCTAGGGTTTACAGAGAATGGTCCGAAAAAGAAACTGCACAAGCTCATCGAAATTGGACAATAGAAGATTGGAAAAACGTTGCCTGGTCTGATGAGTCTCGATTTCTGCTGGTAGGGTCAGAATTTGGCGTCTACAACATGAAAGCATGGATCCATCCTGCCTTGTATCAACGGTTCAGGCTGGTGGTGGTGGTGTCATGGTGTGGGGAATATTTTCTTGGCACTCTTTGGGCCCCTTGGTACCAATTGAGCATCGTTGCAATGCCACAGCCTACCTGAGTATTGTTGCTGACCATGTCCATCCCTTTATGACCACAATGTACCCAACTTCTGATGGCTACTTTCAGCAGGATAATGCGCCATGTCATAAAGCCGAATCATCTCAGACTGGTTTCTTGAACATGACAATGAGTTCGCTGTACTCAAATGGCCTCCACAGTCACCAGATCTCAATCCAATAGAGCATCTTTGGGATGTGGTGGAATGAGAGATTCGCATCATGGATGTGCAGCCGACAAATCTGCGGCAACTGTGTGATGCCATCATGTCAATATGGACCAAACTCCCTGAGGAATGCTTCCAGCACCTTGTTGAATCTATGCCACGAAGAATTGAGGCAGTTCTGAAGGCAAAAGGGGGTCCAACCCGTTACTAGCATGGGTACCTAATAAAGTGGCCGGTGAGTGTATATATGTGTGTGTATATATATATATATATATATATATATATATATATATATATATATATATACACATTCCCTCCAAGTGCTGTTTCTATAGCACATTTAAAAACAAACAGAGTTGCGCCAAAGTGCTGCACAGTACTACAATATGCAATTTAAAAGCATGGAAATAGACAAGGCAAAATACAGTATTATACATATTACACCTCATATAATTCATTTAATAGATTCGTATACAATCAATCAAACAGTTGATTCAAAAGCGCTATAGAATAAATACATTTTAAGAGCTGATTTAAAACTGGATAGTGTCGGAGCAGACCTCACAGCGAAGGGCAGACTGTTCCAGACTTTAGGAGCAGTGGCAGAGAAGATCCGACCACCCTTGGTTTTGCAGCAAAAGCGTGGGACAGTTAAAAGAAGCTTTTACAAGATCTAAGATTTCTTTGGAGAGTGTACACAGTCAGGAAATCACATGTATTTTGGTGCAGCACCGGATAGCGCTTTGTACACTAAAACTGCAATTTTAAAATCAATTCTGAACTTAACCAGAAGCCAATGTAAAATTTCAAGGACAGGAGAGATGAGATCTTTCTTTTTGTACCAGTCAGAAGTCTCGCAGTGGCATTTTGAATAACTTGCAGGTGAGTGATTGTAGATTGAGGCAGACCACAGTACTGGGAGTTACAGTCTGTTCGGGCTTCCCATGGACGCTATTAATAATAATAATAATAATAATAATAATAATAATAATAATAATCAGAGGTGGGAGTAAGTCACTAAATGCAAGTCTCAAGTCAAGTCCAAGTCTTAACATTGCAAGCCAAAGTCAAGTCAAGTCATTTTGTTGTAAGGGTCAAGTCAAGTCAAGTCTCAAGTCGCTACTTGGCCATCAAGTCATACCAAGTCGCACACAGGCTAGTTTTACATATTTTTTAACTCTGGGACTTTACTTTTAGACACAGAGAGCTGATGGGTTACAAAAATAAATATATCAACTTGTGTGTTATAAATAAAATATCATTAAGAAGCACTTTAAAAGCTCTAAGATAAAATAAAATAAAATTAACACAAGTAAACAAGAATTAATACAACTTTTCCCATCTTGTAAAAAAAAAAAAAAAGATATTGCATTCTAAATAGGCTACTGTGTGCCAAAGATTGTATGTTCTCATTCTAAATATCCAGGTGATTTGATCCAATCACACAAAATATCATATGGAATTTAAGAAAACAAATCTAAGTGTTAGTCACGATACCAAAATTATTGTTTTCGATACCGAAATCAATTAAGAATGAGATTTCGAATACTTTTCCTGAAAAGGA
Source organism: Hybognathus amarus (assembly GCA_030378365.1). Taxonomy (NCBI): domain Eukaryota; kingdom Metazoa; phylum Chordata; class Actinopteri; order Cypriniformes; family Leuciscidae; genus Hybognathus; species Hybognathus amarus. The sequence goes on from JAQIUQ010002107.1 coordinate 128,743, forward strand.
AAGTATTTCTTCCAGGGCGTTTCACATGCAACTCCTTTGCGTAGGTCTGTGCTCTTTAATAACCTGGTATAAATAAATCACTGACAAACATGCACATGCTCTGATTATAATCATATAGCCTATAGATCATTTTAGCTGATGTTTTGTATGCTTTATTTTAGCAGCTTGCAAATTATTTATGCTATGAAAGTTGGACTGAAAGTTGTACAGCTAATACAAAAATAAATAAAACATCTCCAGTTAAATAGCAGATCATTAATTTATTTCGCTATTAAATGAGAGATCTAACGCTAAAATCTGTTGTTTTTTAAATCAAGAGGGGCGCTCTTTTTCGCTGCTATCAGTTGCATGGGCTTTTGCGGCTCGTGCACCGTCTTTATTCGGACGCGCGCTTCATTCTATCACCGTCGCAGAGACGATTGTGTACAGGCCGCTGGATGAACTCAGACCAGTCCTCGCGGCCTCGGAACACTACCGGCCCACCGGGAAAAGTCCTGAATCGTTATAATAAGAGGATTTGCCAACATATAGAATTATTCAGCACTGAACAAAGTCCATTTCGAGCATAGGGGTTTTGAGCTGTGAGGGAGTCTATCGTAAATGCTTCTGATTGGCCATTGCGTTCCAGAAATCAACACACATGTCTGTGATTGGCTACATAGCTCAACGCTTTATTCTCCCTCAACCCGCACACACAGAAAGCATTACCGCCCGCGATCGGCGCTTCCTCTTTTGACGCATTAAAAAACTGAATTTTAGAGTATTTTTTTCCTCAAGTCATTTCAAGTAAATAGGCACAAGTCCGAGTCAAGTCTAAAGTCACAAGGAGCAAGTCTAAAGTCAAGTCGAGTCTTTTCAGACATCCAGTCAAGTAAGTCTCAAGTCCAGAAAATTGTGACTTGAGTCTGACTCGAGTCAAGTCATATGACTCGAGTCTCCCACCTCTGATAATAATAATTCATTACATTTATATAGCGCTTTTCTGAGACCTCAAAGCGCTTCACATAGAGGGGGAATCTCCTCAACCACCACCAATGTGCCTGATGATGCGACCTGGATCACCACCTGGATGATGCGACGGCAGCCATATTGCGCCAGAACGCTCACCACACACCAGTAGGCAGGGATGGGCATAAATACATGGTAATGTATTTAAATACAAATACAAAATACTGTGTGGAAAAATGTATTTAAATACAAATACAAAATACTGTGTGGAAAAATGTATTTAAATACAAATACAAAATACTGTGTGGAAAAATGTATTTAAATACAAATACAATATTTTGTATTTTGAAAATACAGAAAATACATGTGAAATTGGCGATTCAGATGCAGGCATCCCTATTAGGCTGAAATCTATCTGGGCCTATTCTGAATGCCAACAATTATTTAGATGTGTGCAACTAAAAACTTTCGTTTTCATTTTATATACCTCTTTCCTTCCCCAGCCCTGTAGGAAATACAAAACTAAAAATAATAATAATAATTTCAAACATCTTTTATTATGTTTTATCACCATCATTACCTCGCACTCAGTAGCAAGAACTCAATAACAAAAAGTCAATTATATTTTAAATAACTGATGGTGTACTCCTCCAGGTGGTGTACCTATGTGTTTCAGACATCCATCTATTCGATACCCTTTAGCACCACCAGCTTTTCAAAAAGTTTGGGTTTAAGGCGTCGTCTGTGTGGCCTATTGATTAAACCCGCAAAGGAAAACAAGCGCTCTATAGGAGCTGAAGAGGGAATGATTGTGTTGAACCTCACAAACAGCTGTCTAATAAGTAGATACTGGTTCAAGATGTCCAAATCCTTGATGCATGAAAACAGTACCCTGATAAAGAGGTTGACTGGCTCAAAGTATTTTGAGTATTTTGAAAATACAAAAATACTCATCTTAAATGTATTTAAATACAAATTACATTTGATTTTTTCCAAAGGCTTTAAAATACAAAATAGTATTTTGTATTTCAAATACGTATTTTAAATACATGTATCTGAAATACTGCCCATCCCTGCCAGTAGGGCTGTTCGAATTCCGGATTTTTGGAATCAATTCCCTGTTTTTTTTTATTTTTATTTAAACCGTGTCTACCGTTCCACACAGCGACAAACTTTCTACATCGCGTGTGACAAAGCGACCGTTGCAAATCCAGTTGTCCTTCCTATTAGACTATTGCGAGTGCTGCATGGTCATAGATATAACAAGGCATTTACTTCCATGCATGAAAATGAGTCTGGGGTGAAATAGGTTAAGGATATTACTAGGGGGGTCCGGTTGCATGCTCCCCGTAAGAAAATTTTAAATATTCCATATTTTAAAGCATCAATCTGATGCATTTTGAGATGCATTTTTTGCAAACAGGGGAGAGAAACTTAACTGCAGCTATGGGTCAAAATATGGCCTCCGTAAAGCGTATGCTGTGTTCAATGACTCGTCAATTACCAGCGCAGTTAAAAAAAAATAAATCAAGTAGAATTTCTATACCTCTGGTGTTGAACTGATAATCACTCTTTTGTGTGTTAAACACCATCTAATTAATACAGACAAGATCATTATAGCTAAAGAAAAACAACAAATCAAAAAAAGAAAAAAAAGAGATCAACCTATGTCAGAATTATATTATACTAGATTAGTGGATACCTCAGTAAAATTTAGTCTAGAAAAACAATAATTGTATAAAGTCTGAACATTTAGTGAAAAAAAAACATGTGGGGAACAAAATAAGAGACAATATGTGTACTAAATACTGGTAAACCGTTACACATTGTAAAATATACGTTCATGAAAAATAAGATAAAAATCAGTTATTATTACATTACAAAATGTATGTATGTATATATTCAGTTAAATATATAGTTAAGACATTTTTAAAAGTATAGCGCAGCTGTTTAATGAGGCAGCAACATATGTATGATAGAGAGGAACAGAACAAAAAAAAGGCTATAAATAATCTTTCATTGCGCAAAAGTAGCCTATGATATGATTATGAAAGACTCCAATACAGTGTGGCATTTTATTTTTCATTTTATGTGAAACCAGAGCTTTATCGGATCAAGTAGCCTTGTCAGGGAATAATAAACAGAAGATTCAATTGCAAGTAAAAGTCTGGATCTTTATTAGCACAAAGAAGGATGCACAAAAAGTCCGTGGGACGGCCGTATGGCAGCACAGGGACGCTGTGGGGACACACAGGACTGCAGGGCTGAATAATCCGTGAGTGCGGGTGAAAGTCCAATCCGGATAGTGCGGGTGAAAAGGGCTGACGAGACAGGCGGTGATCCCAGGACACGAAGAGCTCAACAGGACTGGAACGGCGGGGAACACAGCGAACAAGGACAGGTGGAACACTGGAACATCCAACAACGATCTGACAAAGACATGGAGAAACAGAGGGACTAAATAGGATTCACTGATCAGCCACAGCTGACGCGCCTATGGAGCGCAGCTGTGACAATCAGCTGTAGTGATCAGCGACTCCGCCCACGCACAACACAAAACAAGAGGAGACAGCGAATTCATTGAACCGTGACAGTACCCCTCTCTCTAGGAGCGCCTCCTGGACAGACCCTACCTGTTGATTGTAATCATCAATCAGGGCGTGATCCAGTATGTCCCTAGCAGGAACCCAACTTCTCTCCTCCGGACCGTAACCTTCCCAGTCCACCAGATACTGGAATCCGCGTCCCTCCGTCTCGAGTCCAGAATACGGTTAACCGAATATGTGGGTTCCCCGTCTACGAGTCGCAGCGGTGGAGGAACCGGGGCCGGCGGATTAAGATGTGAATGAAACACTGGTTTTATTTTGGATACATGAAAGGCGGGATGAATTCTCCTGTACGCCGGAGGAAGTTTGAGCGGACTGCCACCGGGCTAAGGATCTTGGTGACAGGAAACGGGCCAATGAATTTAGGAGCTAATTTGTTAGACACGGAGCGGAGCGGAATGTTCTTGGTAGAAAGCCACACTTTTTGACCCACGACGCATACGTGGAGGCTTTGACCGGTGGCGATCGGCCTTGGCCTTGGTGCGCAACCCCACCTGGAGCAGAGTCTCATGGGCTCTGGTCCATGTGCCGGTGGCACCTCTGGACAAAGGCGCAGCGGAGGGAACCGCTCTTTCAACTCTGGGGATGAAAACCCGAAGACAGACTAACCGTGGCTCCCAGTAATCTACAAAATTCTTGCCAAAATTTGGACACAAATTGGGGACCTCTGTCGGAAACCACGTCCATCGGAAGGCCATGTAAACGAAAGACGTGATCTACGACAGTCACCGCTGTCTCCTTGGCAGATGGTAATTTAGGCAAGGGGATGAAATGTGCCGACTTCGAGAACCGGTCCACAGCGGTCAAAACGACCGTCATGCCATTAGAAGGCGGGAAGGCGGTAATAAAATCTAGCGCTATGTGGGACCAGGGTCTTGAAGGGACAGACAGCGGTTGAAGTAAGCCCATCCGGAGGCCGATTAGAGGTCTTACCAATGGCACAAATCGAACAAGCCAACACAAAACTGCGAATGTCGCGAGCCATTAATGGCCACCAGAATCGTTGCTTGATCAAACAGCAAGTTCGAATTTGTTCCTGGATGACAAGCCACGTTGGAGCAATGACCCCATCATATAACGTCGGACCGTAACTCCTTCGGCACAAATAATCGATTCGGTGGGCAACCGGGCGGAGGCGTTACCCCTTCTAAGGCCGTCTTGACCTTCGTTTCGACCTCCCATGTGAGTGTGGAGATAACTATCTTCTCGGGTAAAATACACTCGGGAGTAACCGGGCGTTCGGATGGATCAAAAATACGAGATAAGGAATCGGGTTTGATGTTTTTAGACCCTGGGCGGTACGAGAGAGAAAAGTCAAAACGTCCGAAAAAAGTGCCCACCGAGCCTGCCTGGAATTGAGTCTTTTAGCAGATCTAATATATTCAAGGTTCTTGTGATCAGGTCCAGACGATAAAAGGTACCCCCGAACCTTCTAACCAATGACGCCACTCCTCCAACGCTAATTTGACTGCCAACAGCTCTCTGTTACCAATGTCATAATTACGTTCGGCAGGCGATAGACGATGGGACAAAACGCGCAAGGATGCATCTTGTCATCTGCAGAAGAGCGCTGAGAAAGAACTGCACCTACCCCCACCTCCTGACGCATCGACCTCTACCACGAACTGACGTGATGAATCAGGGCGACTGAAGATGGGAGCTGAAACAAAGCAGCTTATAATAGCCTATAATAATAGTAGGCTAACATTGAATCATCTTGGAGAGAGTTCTATTGACTGTCGTAACCGAACGCGACGTGCTGTTTGAACACTGGAGAAGGACTGACAGGGAAAAGTTTACATGAACTTGAATTTAATTACTTAAATATTCATTTCTATCTCACATTAAACTATAGTATGGCTTCATATATTATTTTTTGTGAACGTCCCGAAGATGTTTTATCATTAGAGATGTTGTTTTGCTAAATTTATCGCAAATTTTTGTCGAATCTCAACGTAGCACCACTCTTGACCTTGGATGCATTCTTCATCGCGTGAGTGTGATTGATTTTTGTCGACTGATTTAAATCAGATTTATTACTTGTACTAAATTACAACGAGTGAGATAAAACCCTGGAACGGAACCGATTCTAAAGATTTCATTGAGTCAGTCATTACACTGATTGCCCTAAACCATACTCTGTATCACGAATGGATCCATTTATTTAGTCTGAACTTTATTTATTTACAGGTGACGTGATTGTGTTGACAAATGAAAATCGGTGACAGGCCGCGCTTTGTGTTAAAAAAAAAACTTAAAGGAGGAGTCGATTCCCTTAATGGAATCGATTCCAACCTTTGGAATCGACTCTCAATTCCTAACGCCTCGGAATCGGTTCTTTTTGGAATCTATTCCCAGCCCTACACACCATCTTACTGGTGGAGAGGAGACAGTGATGAAGCCAATCAGTATGTGGGGATGATTAGGAGGCCATGATGGACAGAGGCCACTGGGCAAATTTGGGATTTTTTGTGACCACAGAGAGTCAGGACCTCGGTTTAACGTCTCAAATGAAGGACGGGAATCGGGCTATTCTTCCTCATCAATGGATACAATTTATGTTTGATTATGTTCCTGGAAATGACGATCGTAATCTAGCGAGTTCAACACCGGATTCAACAAGAAACTGTTACTAAAACATGAAGCAGTTCCGACTTTAAAACAAGAGGCAGCAGTTGTTGGGCCACAATCTGTAAGTAGGCTAAGACTTAATCATTTTTTTAAATGTATTTGCATGTATAATTCAAGACATAGCCTTGTTTTTGTTTTTAATGCCAGCGCCTTTATAGCCATTACTTGTTAGACTATGCTATTTTGTGTCTACGACAAATGCGTACAAACATTATGGACCTGAATTTAGTACTAATGTTGCATAAAAGCTGGGATAAAATACAACCAACAGAACATATAAAACTGAATCAGAAAGTTAAACAACATCTTTAAGATGTTTTCTTTACATGTGAAATACAGAAAACAGTTACAAATTGAAACAGGAAGTGTTTCTGGACCAGTGTTGTTTACATCTTGCGAAATGGTCTATAAAGTTAAAAAAATTTGCAAAATTATCATTCAGAAACATTTAGTAAGAGCCGCGTGTGGTGAGGTTCTGTTTGACTCTCTTCATCGCGGCTTTCTCCGTCTGATTCTGCCTGAAACTGATACTGCAGTTCGACACTTACATCTGGACCGGAGCTCATGACATGCCCGTTTCGCCCGTAAAGGTAATGGGCGTTAATCTTCCGGACAACGTAAGAGACAGTTTAGCCAATCACAACACACCGGGCCAGACTAACCAATCTGAGCTCACGACATGTTTCTGAGGGAGTGTTTCAAGAGAATCAGGAAGTGAACCGCTCGTTCAGGGGACAGAGGAGAGCGCGGCTTACAATAAAGGTGAAGTTTATGAAAATAAGACTTTTAAAAATAGAAAAACCACGAATACATGTTATATTGCACCCCATAAATACTAGCCTGGTAATACCAGACTCTGCTACTTCACTTTGCTTTGTAGACAGAGTCTGGAATTAGCCTCGCGAGACCATCCTGATCTCGCGAGCTTTCAAGGTTTCACTCGCAGATCAGTCTGGATACTTTCCGTTAAAGAAAATTTGGGAGCAGTTCACTAAACGAACGTCCAATCAGCGTTGGCTTTGAGGCGGGTTGAGGTGTGACGCAATCAAGCGGAAGCAACGCGATCTAGAAACATTTTCAGACAGCGGTAGTCCTAATTCTTTTAGCCGCTCGCTAATGCTTTTTCTCTTGCATCCTTCTTGTGAAATATGGACCGGGCAGCTGAAATGGTGCCTTTTATTCGCAAATTGTAGTTACATAAATGGCAAATATCCTTTGCCGACATGTTGCTTATTTGCTGAGCTAACGAGCCTTTACCTGCAGCAGCAAGTTAGTACGTCATGTGCTTCGTTGATCTGATTGGTTGATTTGGCCCGTCTATCACCAACATAGGCCAATCAGCTAACCAGTATTTTCGCCCCTTACCAAAACTTCTTCAACGGAAGGTTTCCAGATGGATATGCGGAGCAAATCCATCTGGCGGAGTCAGGTTAGTCTGGAATGGCATAATAGAGAAGTGTTTTCTCTGTCGCTTTGGGGGCGCTTCTCTGAAGTTTAAAATCATTGGTTACCCATAAGCCAAACAGATACGTTTATTTATGACGTATGTTCTGCGCCGTCACAGCCGCATTGAGACATTATGCATCGAACTCAAATCTATGATCAAACTTCCACTGTAAACAGGGAGCGGCACTTTTGTAAGGGCTGCCAAATGTGTGGCAACCGGGAATTAACAATTCTCAAACTAGGTTATTTATGATTTGCTGAGCTGCGGCCGCCCGCAGCTTCGGTGTGCCCTGCTCTCACGAGTCATGACTGATCGTCGCCCCGCAGCGCCACAAGGGCGAGCCCGAGCCCCTGCTCTCGCGAGTCATCATGACTGGTTAGGAAGTTCATTTTACTGACTCTCTGAGTCATTCAAGTCATTTGGTTTATTTAATTGGCTTAAATGTTATAATTTTAACAGCCAAATTCCCCGATCACATTCACTCACATTCACAATTTTAACAGCCAAATTCCCCGATCACATTCACAAACGACTATGTTGATCATATTCTGAATAAAGAAATCATAATGCAGTAAAAAATGATTTACAGGGAACATAAATAATCACTTTACCTTCCGAGTCTTATGTTCATTTGTCACGTGACATACGCAACAAACAGATCGTTCATGAATCACATATCTGGGACTAATGCAGCAGGATGTCGAAAGGAAATATGGTGGATTGTTGTTATTATTATGATGATAATAATAATCTGATAATAAGAGCACTCCAGGAGCGTTCACAGTTGAGGAGACCGACGAGAAGTGACGTTGAATGGGGGTAAGTTATGTCCTTATAGTTATGCAATATACATATTATGCATTATGGCCAAACAGGTCTTATCCGTCATTACTATAATTAGACTGAAAATGGTAGCCTAAATTTGTAAGCTTGAAGTGTTAATATTTTCCTTGTTATAATGTATGATTTGCAAAAATAAAAATGGCTGCATCTGTGTTGATGAGAGAATCGAAATGTATGCTCGTTGTGCAAGCTACATAATGGCCAAGCAATGCAGGTTGTTGCTGGTATACGTTGCAAATAGAGGGGCAGCAAAATTGTTTTCGCCTAGAGCGGCAGAAGTGCACGTGCTGGTCCTGGCTGTAAACACTTGATGATGCCAGCGAAATACCGGAGTGAACATTGCTGTAAACGACTTTTGCTTCAGTTTGAAGAACCCCAGAATGTTCTCCATAACAGAGCGAATTGCATCCGTGTTTTGTTTCCCATTTCTGCGGTCGTTTCAGTTTTCGATTTCTCTAACCTACAATGTAAATCTCGGCGCTTAGCGTCAATGTCACAGCTCTCAGCCGTGGCTGTACTTGGGAAGTCTGACGTAGTCAGGCTACATAAATACAATCATGCAAAGAAAAAAGCAGTCAACCCCCCCTTTAAAAATTTTAACAGCAAAATTTAAACCAACAGTTAAGTGTGTCTATATGTGGCCTACATGTTTTTAGAGTGATACTGTTGGACCACATGAGTTTCAGTAGAAAACCTCATACAAAGCTGGTACAAAACAGCATTTTATCTTGGAAAAAAATCTTTTACTTTTGTCATCACTGTTACAAACGAATGGAAAACATTTCTTGTGGAATAAATGTATTGACTGTTGAACACTGCACAACCCGGGCACATCCGTAATGTTCCCAGTGCCCACACACTGATACACATCTTCATTGTTATTAAACTGAGAAACAGATGGGTGTTTTCAGTATGATTTGAAGATATAATATTTTCTTCATTGTATCTGGTTGCTCTACATTATTTCATTCTGTTATGTCCTTTTATTAAAAAAAACATTGGGGATCAATTGTCTCTCATGCTCACAATGGCTGCATTTATTTAATCAAAGATACAGTAGCTACAAACAGCAAGATTTTGAAATATAACAATTTTAATACATTTATCCATTGATGGCAAAGCTGAATTCCCAGCATCACTCCAGTGATCAGTGACACATGATCCTTCAGAAATCGTTCTAATATTCAAATTTGGTGTTCAAGTAGGCTAACATTTCTTATTATTATAAATGTTGAAAATGCTTTTGCTGCTTAATTTTAGTCTGTGTGCATTGTTTCATGTGCTGGGCGTGTTGTCTAGTTTGGCTTCGGTTCTGTGTCGGGATTCAGACACTCATCTTCTGTCTGCGTGTGTTTGTTGTGTCCTGTGTAGCGTGCTTTTTGCATTTTCATAGTTTTGTCTTGTGCTGTGTAGCACACAGCTTGTGTTTAACCCTAGCTGTGTGCTTTCATGTTGTCATGTTTTGTGTGAACACGTGGCTTATGAGTGTTTTTCATTAACTGCCTGTTCATGTCTCTTTTTGTGTGAGCACATGGCTTGTCATGTGTGTTTCCTTGTGCTATGTGCTCTCCTGGCGATTGCCTAACTTCTCTCCCCATCTTGTTACCTGATTATTGGCTGATTTGCCTTTGCCCCACCTCTACTCCCTTGTTACCGAATTTTATTTGCTCTCTATTTAGACCCTGTTTACACGAGAACGCTCACGGGTGAAAACGTAAAAATATTTTATTGGATATTTTATTGTCTTTCTTTTAAACGGTGATGCCGTTTTGGGGCTAAAAAACGAGAAAAGTGGAAATCTTAAAAATGCTCCACAGTCGCGTTCCTGTCTAAAGGATAAAAACGCAAAAAAGTGGAAATCTTAAAAACGCTTCACCGTCACGTTCCCATCGAAAGGGATAAAATTCAAAAAAGTGGAAATCTTAAAAACGCTCCACTGTTGCATTCCCGTCTAAAGGATAAAAATGCAAAAAAGTGGAAATCTTGAAAATGCTCCACCATCACGTTCCCATCTAAAGGATAAAAACGCAAAAAAGTGGAAATCTTAAAAACGCTCCACCCTCGCATTCCCATCTAAAGGCTAAAAACGCAAAAAAGTGGAAATCTTAAAAACGCTCCACCATCGCGTTCCCGTCTAAAAGGATGAAAATGCAAAAAAGTGGAATTCTTAAAAATGCTCCACTGTTGCGTTCCCGTCTAAAGGATAAAAACGCAAAAAAGTGGAAATCTTAAAAACGCTTCACCATTGCGTTCCCATCTAAAGGATAAAAATGCAAAAAAGTGGAAATCTTAAAAACGCTCCACCGTCGCGTTCCCGTCTAAAAGATAAAAACGCAAAAAAGTGGAAATCTTAAAAAATCTTAAAAATGCAAAAAAGTAGAACTCTTAAAAATGCTCCACCATTGCGTTCCCATCTAAAGGATAAAAACGCAATAAAGTGGAAATCTTAAAAATGTTACACTGTTGCGTTCCCATCTAAAGGATAAAAACGCAATAAAGTGGAAATCTTAAAAACGCTCCACCATCACGTTCTCGTCTAAAGGATAAAAACGCAAAAAAGTCGAAATCTTAAAAACGATGCACCGTTGCGATCCCATCTAAAGGCTAAAAACGCAAAAAAGTGGAAATCTTAAAAATGCTCCACCATTGCGTACCCATCTAAAGGATAAAAATGCAAAAAAGTGGAAATCTTAAAAATCTTAAAAATGCAAAAAAGTGGAACTCTTAAAAATGCTTCACCATTGCGTTCCCATCTAAAGGATAAAAACGCAATAAAGTGGAAATCTTAAAAACGCTCCACCATCGCGTTCCCGTCTAAAGGATGAAAATGCAAAAAAGTGTAAATCTTAAAAACACTCCACCATCGCGTTCCCGTCTAAAGGATAAAAACGCAAAAAAGTAGAAATCTTAAAAACGCTCCACCGTTGCGTTCCCATCTAAAGGCTAAAAACGCAAAAAAGTGGAAATCTTAAAAACGCTCCACCATCGCGTTCCCGTCTAAAAGATGAAAATGCAAAAAAGTGGAAATCTTAAAAATGCTCCACCGTTGCGTTTCCGTCTAAAGGATAAAAACGCAATAAAGTGGAAATCTTAAAAACGCTTTCACCATCACGTTCCCATCTAAAGGATAAAAACGCAAAAAAGTGGAAATCTTAAAAATGTTCCACTGTCGCATTCCCGTCTAAAGGATAAAAAAACAAAAAGGTGGAAATCTTAAAAACACTCCACTGTAGCATCCCCGTCTAAAGGATAAAAACGCAAAAAAGTAGAAATCTTAAAAAAGCTCCACCGTCGCATTCCCGTCTGAAGGATAAAAATGCAAAAAGTGGAAATCTTAAAAGCGCTTCACCGCGCGTTCCGTCTAAAGAATAAAACCGCAATAAAGTGGAAATCTTAAAAACGCTCCACCTTCGCGTTTCCGCCTAAAGGATGAAAATGCAAAAAAGTGGAAATCTTAAAAATGATCCACCATTGCGTTCCTGTCTAAAAGATAAAAACGCAAAAAAGTTGAAACTTAAAAACGCTCCACCATCGCGTTCCCGTCTAAAGGATGAAAATGCAAAAAAGTGAAAATCTTAAAAATGCTACACTGTTGCGTTCCCATCTAAAGGATAAATACGCAATAGAGTGGAAATCTTAAAAACGCTCCACCATCACGTTCCCGTCTGAAGGATAAAAATACAAAAAAGTGGAAATCTTAAAAACACTCCACCGTCGCGTTCCCGTCTAAAGGATAAAAACGCAAAAAAGTCGAAATCTTAAAAACGCTCCACCGTTGCGTTCCCATCTAAAGGCTAAAAACGCAAAAAAGTGGAAATCTTAAAAACGCTCCACCATCGCGTTCCCGTCTAAAGGATGAAAATGCAAAAAGTGGAAATCTTAAAAATGCTCCACCGTTGCGTTCCCGTCTAAAGGATAAAAACTCAATAAAGTGGAAATCTTAAAAACACTCCACCGTCGCGTTCCTGTCTAAAGGATAAAAATGCAAAAAAGTGGAAATCTTAAAACGCTCCACCGTCGCGTTCCCGTCTAAAGGATAAAAATGCAAAAAAGTGGAAATCTTAAAACGCTCCACCGTCGCGTTCCCGTCTAAAAGATAAAAACGAAAAAAGTGGAAATCTTAAAAAATCTTAAAAATACAAAAAAGTGGAACTCTTAAAAATGCTCCACCATTGCGTTCCCATCTAAAGGATAAAAACGCAATAAAGTGGAAATCTTAAAAATGCTACACTGTTGCGTTCCCATCTAAAGGATAAAAACGCAATAAAGTGGAAATCTTAAAAACGCTCCACCATCACGTTCTCGTCTAAAGGATAAAAACGCAAAAAAGTCGAAATCTTAAAAACGATGCACCGTTGCGATCCCATCTAAAGGCTAAAAACGCAAAAAAGTGGAAATCTTAAAAAACCCTCCACCATCGCGTTCCCGTCTAAAGGATGAAAACGCAAAAAAGTGGAAATCTTAAAAATGCTCCACCGTTGCGTTCCCGTCTAAAGGATAAAAACGCAATAAAGTGGAAATTTTAAAAACGCTCCACCATCACGTTCCCATCTAAAGGATAAAAATGCAAAAAAGTGGAAATCTTAAAACGCTCCACCGTCGCGTTACCGTCTAAAGGATGAAAATGCAAAAAAGTGGAAATCTTAAAAATGCTACACTGTTGCGTTCCCATCTAAAGGATAAAAACGCAATAAATTGGAAATCTTAAAAACGCTCCACCGTTGCGTTCCCGTCTAAAGGCTAAAAACGCAAATAAAGTGGAAATCTGAAAAACGCTTCACCATCACGTTCCCATCTAAAGGATAAAAATGCAAAAAAGTGGAAATCTTAAAAACGCTCCACTGTCGCATTCCCGTCTAAAGGATAAAAACGCAATAAAGTGGAAATCTTAAAACGCTTCACCGTCGCGTTCCCGTCTAAAAGATAAACAAGCAAAAAAGTGGAAATCTTAAAAATGCTCCACCGTTGCGTTCCCGTATAAAGGATAAACAAGCAAAAAAGTGGAAATCTTAAAAATGCTCCACCGTTGCGTTCCCGTCTAAAGGATAAAAATGCAAAAAAGTGGAAATCTTAAAAACGCTCAACCGTCGCATTCCCGTCTAAAAGATAAAAACGCAAAAAAGTGGAAATCTTAAAAAATCGTAAAAATGCAAAAAAGTGGAACTCTTAAAAATGCTCCACCATTGCGTTCCCGTCTAAAGGATGAAAATGCGAAAAAGTGTAAATATTAAAAACACTCCACCATCGCATTCCCATCTAAAGGATAAAAATACAAAAAAGTGGAAATCTGAAAAACACTCCACCGTCGCGTTCCCGTCTAAAGGATAAAAACGCAAAAAAGTCGAAATCTTAAAAACGATGCACCGTTGCATTCCCGTCTAAAGGCTAAAAACGCAAATAAAGTGGAAATCTGAAAAACGCTCCACCATCACGTTCCCATCTAAAGGATAAAAATGCAAAAAAGTGGAAATCTTAAAAACGCTCCACTGTCGCATTCCCGTCTAAAGGATAAAAACGCAATAAAGTGGAAATCTTAAAAACGCTCCACCATCACGTTCCCATCTAAAGGATAAAAACGCAAAAAAGTGGAAATCTTAAAACGCTCCACTGTCGCATTCCTGTCTAAAGGATAAAAACGCAAAAAGGTGGAAATCTTAAAAACGCTCCACCGTCGCGTTCCCGTCTAAAAGATAAACAAGCAAAAAAGTGGAAATCTTAAAAATGCTCCACCGTTGCGTTCCCGTCTAAAGGATAAACAAGCAAAAAAGTGGAAATCCTAAAAATGCTCCACCGTTGCGTTCCCGTCTAAAGGATAAAAATGCAAAAAAGTGGAAATCTTAAAAACGCTCAACCGTCGCATTCCCGTCTAAAAGATAAAAACGCAAAAAAGTGGAAATCTTAAAAAATCGTAAAAATGCAAAAAAGTGGAACTCTTAAAAATGCTCCACCATTGCGTTCCCGTCTAAAGGATGAAAATGCGAAAAGTGTAAATATTAAAAACACTCCACCATCGCATTCCCATCTAAAGGATAAAAATACAAAAAAGTGGAAATCTGAAAAACACTCCACCGTCGCGTTCCCGTCTAAAGGATAAAAACGCAAAAAAGTCGAAATCTTAAAAACGATGCACCGTTGCATTCCCATCTAAAGGCTAAACACGCAATAAAGTGGAAATCTTAAAAACGCTCCACCATCACGTTCCCATCTAAAGGATAAAAACGCAAAAAGTGGAAATCTTAAAAACGCTCCACTGTCGCATTCCTGTCTAAAGGATAAAAACGCAAAAAAGTGGAAATCTTAAAAACGCTCCACCGTTGCGTTCCCGTCTAAAGGATAAACAAGCAAAAAAGTGGAAATCTTAAAAATGCTCCACCGTTGCGTTCCCGTCTAAAGGATAAAAATGCAAAAAAGTGGAAATCTTAAAAACGCTCAACCGTCGCATTCCCGTCTAAAAGATAAAAACGCAAAAAAGTGGAAATCTTAAAAAATCGTAAAAATGCAAAAAAGTGGAACTCTTAAAAATGCTCCACCATTGCGTTCCCGTCTAAAGGATGAAAATGCGAAAAGTGTAAATATTAAAAACACTCCACCATCGCATTCCCATCTAAAGGATAAAAATACAAAAAAGTGGAAATCTGAAAAACACTCCACCGTCGCGTTCCCGTCTAAAGGATAAAAACGCAAAAAAGTCGAAATCTTAAAAACGATGCACCGTTGCATTCCCATCTAAAGGCTAAACACGCAAAAAAGTGGAAATCTTAAAAAACCCTCCACCATCGCGTTCCCATCTAAAGGATGAAAATGCAAAAAAGTGAAAATCTTAAAAATGCTCCACCGTTGCGTTCCCGTCTAAAGGATAAAAACGCAATAAAGTGGAAATCTTAAAAACGCTCCACCATCACGTTCCCATCTAAAGGATAAAAACGCAAAAAGTGGAAATCTTAAAACGCTCCACTGTCTCATTCCCGTCTAAAGGATAAAAACGCAAAAAGGTGGAAATCTTAAAAACGCTCCACCGTCGCGTTCCCGTCTAAAGGATAAAAATGCAAAAAAGTCGAAATCTTAAAAACGATGCACCGTTGCGATCCCATCTAAAGGCTAAAAACGCAAAAAAGTGGAAATCTTAAAAATGCTCCACCATTGCGTACCCATCTAAAGGATAAAAATGCAAAAAAGTGGAAATCTTAAAAAATCTTAAAAATGCAAAAAAGTGGAACTCTTAAAAATGCTCCACCATTGCGTTCCCATCTAAAGGATAAAAACGCAATAAAGTGGAAATCTTAAAAATGCTACACTGTTGCGTTCCCATCTAAAGGATAAAAACGCAATAAAGTGGAAATCTTAAAACGCTCCACCATCACGTTCTCGTCTAAAGGATAAAAACGCAAAAAAGTCGAAATCTTAAAAACGATGCACCGTTGCGATCCCATCTAAAGGCTAAAAACGCAAAAAAGTGGAAATCTTAAAATGCTCCACCATTGCGTACCCATCTAAAGGATAAAAATGCAAAAAAGTGGAAATCTTAAAAAATCTTAAAAATGCAAAAAAGTGGAACTCTTAAAAATGCTCCACCATTGCGTTCCCATCTAAAGGATAAAAACGCAATAAAGTGGAAATCTTAAAAACGCTCCACCATCGCGTTCCCGTCTAAAGGATGAAAATGCAAAAAAGTGGAAATCTTAAAAACACTCCACCATCGCGTTCCCGTCTAAAGGATAAAAACGCAAAAAAGTGGAAATCTTAAAAACGCTCCACCGTTGCGTTCCCATCTAAAGGCTAAAAACGCAAAAAAGTGGAAATCTTAAAAACGCTCCACCATCGCGTTCCCGTCTAAAAGATGAAAATGCAAAAAAGTGGAAATCTTAAAAATGCTCCACCGTTGCGTTTCCGTCTAAAGGATAAAAACGCAATAAAGTGGAAATCTTAAAAACGCTTCACCATCACGTTCCCATCTAAAGGATAAAAACGCAAAAAAGTGGAAATCTTAAAAATGCTCCACCGTTGCGTTCCCGTCTAAAGGATAAACAAGCAAAAAAGTGGAAATCTTAAAAATGCTCCACCGTTGCGTTCCCGTCTAAAGGATAAAAATGCAAAAAAGTGGAAATCTTAAAAACGCTCAACCGTCGCATTCCCGTCTAAAAGATAAAAACGCAAAAAAGTGGAAATCTTAAAAAATCGTAAAAATGCAAAAAAGTGGAACTCTTAAAAATGCTCCACCATTGCGTTCCCGTCTAAAGGATGAAAATGCGAAAAAGTGTAAATATTAAAAACACTCCACCATCGCATTCCCATCTAAAGGATAAAAATACAAAAAAGTGGAAATCTGAAAAACACTCCACCGTCGCGTTCCCGTCTAAAGGATAAAAACGCAAAAAAGTCGAAATCTTAAAAACGATGCACCGTTGCATTCCCGTCTAAAGGCTAAAAACGCAAATAAAGTGGAAATCTGAAAAACGCTCCACCATCACGTTCCCATCTAAAGGATAAAAATGCAAAAAAGTGGAAATCTTAAAAACGCTCCACTGTCGCATTCCCGTCTAAAGGATAAAAACGCAATAAAGTGGAAATCTTAAAAACGCTCCACCATCACGTTCCCATCTAAAGGATAAAAACGCAAAAAAGTGGAAATCTTAAAAACGCTCCACTGTCGCATTCCTGTCTAAAGGATAAAAACGCAAAAAGGTGGAAATCTTAAAAACGCTCCACCGTCGCGTTCCCGTCTAAAAGATAAACAACGCAAAAAAGTGGAAATCTTAAAAACGCTCCACCGTTGCGTTCCCGTCTAAAGGATAAACAAGCAAAAAAGTGGAAATCCTAAAAATGCTCCACCGTTGCGTTCCCGTCTAAAGGATAAAAATGCAAAAAAGTGGAAATCTTAAAAACGCTCAACCGTCGCATTCCCGTCTAAAAGATAAAAACGCAAAAAAGTGGAAATCTTAAAAAATCGTAAAAATGCAAAAAAGTGGAACTCTTAAAAATGCTCCACCATTGCGTTCCCGTCTAAAGGATGAAAATGCGAAAAAGTGTAAATATTAAAAACACTCCACCATCGCATTCCCATCTAAAGGATAAAAATACAAAAAAGTGGAAATCTGAAAAACACTCCACCGTCGCGTTCCCGTCTAAAGGATAAAAACGCAAAAAAGTCGAAATCTTAAAAACGATGCACCGTTGCATTCCCATCTAAAGGCTAAACACGCAATAAAGTGGAAATCTTAAAAACGCTCCACCATCACGTTCCCATCTAAAGGATAAAAACGCAAAAAAGTGGAAATCTTAAAAACGCTCCACTGTCGCATTCCTGTCTAAAGGATAAAACGCAAAAAAGTGGAAATCTTAAAAACGCTCCACCGTTGCGTTCCCGTCTAAAGGATAAACAAGCAAAAAAGTGGAAATCTTAAAAATGCTCCACCGTTGCGTTTCCGTATGAAAGGATAAAAATGCAAAAAAGTGGAAATCTTAAAAACGCTCAACCGTCGCATTCCCGTCTAAAAGATAAAAACGCAAAAAGTGGAAATCTTAAAAAATCGTAAAAATGCAAAAAAGTGGAACTCTTAAAAATGCTCCACCATTGCGTTCCCGTCTAAAGGATGAAAATGCGAAAAAGTGTAAATATTAAAAACACTCCACCATCGCATTCCCATCTAAAGGATAAAAATACAAAAAAGTGGAAATCTGAAAAACACTCCACCGTCGCGTTCCCGTCTAAAGGATAAAAACGCAAAAAAGTCGAAATCTTAAAAACGATGCACCGTTGCATTCCCATCTAAAGGCTAAACACGCAAAAAAGTGGAAATCTTAAAAACCCTCCACCATCGCGTTCCCATCTAAAGGATGAAAATGCAAAAAAGTGGAAATCTTAAAAATGCTCCACCGTTGCGTTCCCGTCTAAAGGATAAAAACGCAATAAAGTGGAAATCTTAAAAACGCTTCCACCATCACGTTCCCATCTAAAGGATAAAAACGCAAAAAAGTGGAAATCTTAAAAACGCTCCACTGTCTCATTCCCGTCTAAAGGATAAAAACGCAAAAAGGTGGAAATCTTAAAAACGCTCCACCGTCGCGTTCCCGTCTAAAGGATAAAAATGCAAAAAGTGCGAAATCTTAAAACGATGCACCGTTGCGATCCCATCTAAAGGCTAAAAACGCAAAAAAGTGGAAATCTTAAAAACGCTCCACCGTTGCGTACCCGTCTAAAAGGATAAAAATGCAAAAAAGTGGAAATCTTAAAAAATCTTAAAAATGCAAAAAAGTGGAACTCTTAAAAATGCTCCACCATTGCGTTCCCATCTAAAGGATAAAAACGCAATAAAGTGGAAATCTTAAAAATGCTACACTGTTGCGTTCCCATCTAAAGGATAAAAACGCAATAAAGTGGAAATCTTAAAACGCTCCACCATCACGTTCTCGTCTAAAGGATAAAAACGCAAAAAAGTCGAAATCTTAAAAACGATGCACCGTTGCGATCCCATTTAAAGGCTAAAAACGCAAAAAAGTGGAAATCTTAAAAATGCTCCACCATCGCGTACCCATCTAAAGGATAAAAATGCAAAAAAGTGGAAATCTTAAAAATCTTAAAAATGCAAAAAAGTGGAACTCTAAAATGCTCTACCATTGCGTTCCCATCTAAAGGATAAAAACGCAATAAAGTGGAAATCTTAAAACGCTCCACCATCGCGTTTCCGTCTGAAAGGATGAAAATGCAAAAAAGTGTAAATCTTAAAAACACTCCACCATCGCGTTTCCGTCTAAAGGATAAAAACGCAAAAAAGTAGAAATCTTAAAAACGCTCCACCGTTGCGTTCCCATCTAAAGGCTAAAAACGCAAAAAAGTGGAAATCTTAAAAACGCTCCACCATCGCGTTCCCGTCTAAAAGATGAAAATGCAAAAAAGTGGAAATCTTAAAAATGCTCCACCGTTGCGTTTCCGTCTAAAGGATAAAAACGCAATAAAGTGGAAATCTTAAAAACGCTTCACCATCACGTTCCCATCTAAAGGATAAAAACGCAAAAAAGTGGAAATCTTAAAAATGTTCCACTGTCGCATTCCCGTCTAAAGGATAAAAAAACAAAAAGGTGGAAATCTTAAAAACACTCCACTGTAGCATCCCCGTCTAAAGGATAAAAACGCAAAAAAGTAGAAATCTTAAAAAAGCTCCACCGTCGCATTCCCGTCTAAAGGATAAAAATGCAAAAAAGTGGAAATCTTAAAAGCGCTTCCACCGCGCGTTCCCGTCTAAAGAGATAAAACCGCAATAAAGTGGAAATCTTAAAAACGCTTCACCTTCGCGTTCCCGCCTAAAGGATGAAAATGCAAAAAAGTGGAAATCTTAAAAATAATCCACCATTGCGTTCCTGTCTAAAAGATAAAAACGCAAAAAAGTTGAAACTTAAAACGCTCCACCATCGCGTTCCCGTCTAAAGGATGAAAATGCAAAAAAGTGAAAATCTTAAAAATGCTACACTGTTGCGTTCCCATCTAAAGGATAAATACGCAATATAGTGGAAATCTTAAAAACGCTCCACCATCACGTTCCCGTCTGAAGGATAAAAATACAAAAAAGTGGAAATCTTAAAAACACTCCACCGTCGCGTTCCCGTCTAAAGGATAAAAACGCAAAAAAGTCGAAATCTTAAAAACGCTCCACCGTTGCGTTCCCATCTAAAGGCTAAAAACGCAAAAAAGTGGAAATCTTAAAAACGCTCCACCATCGCGTTCCCGTCTAAAGGATGAAAATGCAAAAAGTGGAAATCTTAAAAATGCTCCACCGTTGCGTTCCCGTCTAAAGGATAAAAACGCAATAAAGTGGAAATCTTAAAAACACTCCACCGTCGCGTTCCTGTCTAAAGGATAAAAATGCAAAAAAGTGGAAATCTTAAAACGCTCCACCGTCGCGTTCCCGTCTAAAGGATAAAAATGCAAAAAAGTGGAAATCTTAAAAACGCTCCACCGTCGCGTTCCCGTCTAAAAGATAAAAACGAAAAAAAGTGGAAATCTTAAAAAATCTTAAAAATACAAAAAAGTGGAACTCTTAAAAATGCTCCACCATTGCGTTCCCATCTAAAGGATAAAAACGCAATAAAGTGGAAATCTTAAAAATGCTACACTGTTGCGTTCCCATCTAAAGGATAAAAACGCAATAAAGTGGAAATCTTAAAAACGCTCCACCATCACGTTCTCGTCTAAAGGATAAAAACGCAAAAAAGTCGAAATCTTAAAAACGATGCACCGTTGCGATCCCATCTAAAGGCTAAAAACGCAAAAAAGTGGAAATCTTAAAAAACCCTCCACCATCGCGTTCCCGTCTAAAGGATGAAAACGCAAAAAAGTGGAAATCTTAAAAATGCTCCACCGTTGCGTTCCCGTCTAAAGGATAAAAACGCAATAAAGTGGAAATTTTAAAACGCTCCACCATCACGTTCCCATCTAAAGGATAAAAATGCAAAAAAGTGGAAATCTTAAAACGCTCCATCGTCGCGTTACCGTCTAAAGGATGAAAATGCAAAAAAGTGGAAATCTTAAAAATGCTACACTGTTGCGTTCCCATCTAAAGGATAAAAACGCAATAAATTGGAAATCTTAAAACGCTCCACCGTTGCGTTCCCGTCTAAAGGCTAAAAACGCAAATAAAGTGGAAATCTGAAAAACGCTTTCACCATCACGTTCCCATCTAAAGGATAAAAATGCAAAAAAGTGGAAATCTTAAAAACGCTCCACTGTCGCATTCCCGTTAAAGGATAAAACGCAATAAAGTGGAAATATTAAAAATGCTCCACCATCACGTTCCCATCTGAAGGATAAAACGCAAAAAGTGGAAATCTTAAAAACGCTCCACTGTCGCATTCCCGTCTAAAGGATAAAAACGCAAAAAGGTGGAAATCTTAAAAACGCTCTCACCGTCGCGTTTCCGTCTAAAAGATAAACAAGCAAAAAAGTGGAAATCTTAAAAATGCTCCACCGTTGCGTTCCCGTCTAAAGGATAAACAAGCAAAAAAGTGGAAATCTTAAAAATGCTCCACCGTTGCGTTCCCGTCTAAAGGATGAAAATGCAAAAAAGTGGAAATCTTAAAAACGCTCAACCGTCGCTTATTCCCGTCTAAAAGATAAAAACGCAAAAAAGTGGAAATCTTAAAAAATCGTAAAAATGCAAAAAAGTGGAACTCTTAAAAATGCTCCACCATTGCGTTCCCGTCTAAAGGATGAAAATGCGAAAAAGTGTAAATATTAAAAACACTCCACCATCGCATTCCCATCTAAAGGATAAAAATACAAAAAAGTGGAAATCTGAAAAACACTTCCACCGTTGACGTTCCCGTCTAAAGGATAAAAACGCAAAAAAGTTCGAAATCTAAAAACGATGCACCGTTGCATTCCCGTCTAAAGGCTAAAAACGCAAATAAGTGGAAATCTGAAAAACGCTCTCACCATCACGTTCCCATCTAAAGGATGAAACTGCAAAAAAGTGGAAATCTTAAAAACGCTCCACTGTCGCATTCCCGATCTAAAGGATAAAAACACAAAAAAGTGGAAATCTGAAAAACGCTTCACTCGTCGCGTTCCCGTCTAAAGGATAAAAGCGCAAAAAGTCGGAAATCTTAAAAACGATGCACTCGTCGCATTCCTATCTAAAGGCTAAACACGCAATAAAGTGGAAATCTTGAAACGCTTCACGATCGCGTTCCCATCTAAAGGATAAAAAGCAAAAAAGTGGAAATCTTAAAAATCGCTCCACTGTTGCAGTTCCTGTCTAAAGGATAAACAACGCAAAAAGTGGAAATCTAAAAACGCTCCACCGTTGCGTTCCCGTCTAAAGGATAAACAATGCAAAAAAGTGGAAATCTTAAAAACGCTCACACCGTCGCATTCCGTCCTAAAGGATAAAAACGCAAAAAGTGGAAATCTTAAAAAATCGTAAAAATGCAAAAAAGTGGAACTCTTAAAAATGCTCCACCATTGCGTTCCCGTCTAAAGGATGAAAATGCGGAAAAGTGTAAATATTAAAAACACTCCACCATCGCATTCCCATCTAAAGGATAAAAATACAAAAAAGTGGAAATCTGAAAAACACTCCACCGTCGCGTTCCCGTCTAAAGGATAAAAACGCAAAAAAGTCGAAATCTTAAAAACGATGCACCGTTGCATTCCCATCTAAAGGCTAAACACGCAAAAAAGTGGAAATCTTAAAAAACCCTCCACCATCGCGTTCCCATCTAAAGGATGAAAATGCAAAAAAGTGGAAATCTTAAAAATGCTCCACCGTTGCGTTCCCGTCTAAAGGATAAAAACGCAATAAAGTGGAAATCTTAAAAACGCTCCACCATCACGTTCCCATCTAAAGGATAAAAACGCAAAAAAGTGGAAATCTTAAAAACGCTCCACTGTCTCATTCCCATCTAAAGGATAAAAACGCAAAAAGGTGGAAATCTTAAAACGCTCCACCGTCGCGTTCCCGTCTAAAGGATAAAAATGCAAAAAAGTGGAAATCTTAAAAACGCTCCACCGTCGCGTTCCCGTCTAAAAGATAAAAACGAAAAAAAGTGGAAATCTTAAAAAATCTTAAAAATGCAAAAAGTGGAACTCTTAAAAACGCTCCACCATCGCGTTCCCGTCTAAAGGATGAAAATGCAAAAAAGTGGAAATCTTAAAAATGCTCAACCGTTGCGTTCCCGTCTAAAGGATAAAAATGCAAAAAAGTGGAAATCTTAAAAACGCTCCACCGTTGCGTTCCCGTCTAAAGGATAAAAACGCAAAAAAGTGGAAATCTTAAAAAATCTTAAAAATGCAAAAAGTGGAACTCTTAAAATGCTTCACCATTGCGTTCCCATCTAAAGGATAAAAACGCAATAAAGTGGAAATCTTAAAAATGCTCCACCGTCGCGTTCCCGTCTAAAGGATAAAAACGCAAAAAAGTGGAAATCTTAAAAACGATGCACCGTTGCGTTCCCATCTAAAGGCTAAAAGCGCAAAAAAGTGGAAATCTTAAAAAACCCTCCATCATCGCATTCCCGTCTAAAGGATGAAAATGCAAAAAAGTGGAAATCTTAAAAATGCTACACTGTTGCGTTCCCATCTAAAGGATAAAAACGCAATATAGTGGAAATCTTAAAAACGCTCCACCATCACGTTCCCGTCTAAAGGATGAAAATGCAAAAAAGTGTAAATCTTAAAAACACTCAACCATTGCATTCCCATCTAAAGGATAAAAATGCAAAAAATTGAAAATCTTAAAAATGCTCCACTGTCGCGTTCCCGTCTAAAAGATAAAAACGAAAAAAGTGGAAATCTTAAAAAATCTTAAAAATGCAAAAAAGTGGAACTCTTAAAAATGCTCCGCCATTGCTTTCCCATCTAAAGGATAAAAACGCAATAAAGTGGAAATCTTAAAAATGCTACACTGTTGCGTTCCTATCTAAAGGATAAAAACGCAATAAAGTGGAAATCTTAAAAACCCTCCACCATTGCGTTCCCGTCTAAAGGATAAAAAGGCAAAAAAGTGGAAATCTTAAAACGCTCCACCATCACGTTCCCATCTAAAGGATAAAACGCAAAAAAGTCGAAATCTTAAAAACGCTCCACTGCCGCATTCCCGTTGTAAAGGGTAAAAACGCAAAAATGTGGAAATCTTAAAACGCTCCACCGTTGCGTTCCCGTCTAAAGGATAAAAATGCAAAAAAGTGGAAATCTTAAAACGTTCCACCGTCGCGTTCCCGTCTGAAAAGATAAAAACGAAAAAAAGTGGAAATCTTAAAAAATCTTAAAAATGCAAAAAAGTGGAACTCTTAAAAACGCTCCACCATTGCGTTCCCGTCTAAAGGATGAAAATGCAAAAAAGTGGAAATCTTAAAAATGCTGAACCGTTGCGTTCCCGTCTAAAGGATAAAAATGCAAAAAAGTGGAAATCTTAAAACGCTCCACCGTCGCGTTTCCGTCTAAAAGATAAAAACGCAAAAAAGTGGAAATCTTAAAAAATCTTTAAAATGCAAAAAGTGGAACTCTTAAAATGCTCCACCATTGCGTTTCCATCTAAAGGATAAAAACGCAATAAAGTGGAAATCTTAAAAATGCTACACTGTTGCGTTCCCATCTAAAGGATAAAAACGCAATAAAGTGGAAATCTTAAAACGCTCCACCATCACGTTCTCGTCTAAAGGATAAAAACGCAAAAAGTCGAAATCTTAAAAACGATGCACCGTTGCGTTCCCATCTAAAGGCTAAAACGCAAAAAAGTGGAAATCTTAAAAAACCCTCCACTCATCGCATTCCCGTCTAAAGGATGAAAATGCAAAAAAGTGGAAATCTTAAAATGCTCACACTGTTGCGTTCCCATCTAAAGGATAAAAACGCAATATAGTGGAAATCTTAAAACGCTCCACTATCGCGTTCCGTCTAAAGGATGAAAATGCAAAAAAGTGTAAATCTTAAAAACACTCAACCATTGCATTCCCATCTAAAGGATAAAAATGCAAAAAGTTAAAATCTTAAAAATGCTCCACTGTCGCGTTCCGTCTAAAAGATAAAAAACGAAAAAGAGTGGAAAATCTTAAAAAATCTTAAAAATGCAAAAAGTGGAACTCTTAAAATGCTCCGCCATTGCTTTCCCATCTAAAGGATAAAAACGCAATAAAGTGGAAATCTTAAAAATGCTATACTGTTGCGTTCCCATCTAAAGGATAAAAACGCAATAAAGTGGAAATCTTAAAAACGCTCCACCTGTCCCGTTCCCATCTAAAGGATAAAAACGCAAAAAGGTGGAAATCTTAAAAACGTCTAACCGTTGCGTTCCCGTCTAAAAGATAGAAACGCAAAAAAGTGGAAAATCTTAAAAACGCTCCACCATTGCGTTCCCGTCTAAAGCATGAAAAGCAAAAAAGTGGAAATCTTAAAAATGCTCCACCGTCTGCGTTCCCGTCTAAAGATAAAAACGCAAATAAAGTGGAAATCTTAAAAACGCTTTCACCATCAGCGTTCCCATCTAAAGGATAAAAACGCAAAAAAGTGGAAATCTTAAAACGCTCCACTGTCGCATTCCCGTCTAAAGGATAAAAACGAAATAAAGTGGAAATCTTAAAAATGCTACACTGTTGCGTTCCCATCTAAAGGATAAAAACGCAATAAAGTGGAAATCTTAAAAACGCTCTCACCATCACATTCTCGTCTAAAGGATAAAAACGCAAAAAAGTCGAAATCTTAAAAATGCTCCACCGTTGCGTTCCCGTCTAAAGGATAAAAACGCAATAAAGTGGAAATCTTAAAAACGCTCCACCATCACGTTCCCATCTAAA
This sequence comes from Hybognathus amarus, assembly GCA_030378365.1. Taxonomy (NCBI): domain Eukaryota; kingdom Metazoa; phylum Chordata; class Actinopteri; order Cypriniformes; family Leuciscidae; genus Hybognathus; species Hybognathus amarus. The sequence goes on from JAQIUQ010002107.1 coordinate 154,501, forward strand.
GGATAAAAACGCAAAAAAGTGGAAATCTTAAAACGCTCCACTGTCGCATTCCCATCTAAAGGATAAAAACGCAAAAAGGTGGAAATCTTAAAACGCTCCACCGTCGCGTTCCGTCTAAAAGATAAAAACGCAAAAAAGTGGAAATCTTAAAAACGCTCCACCATTGCGTTCCCGTCTAAAGGATGAAAAAGCAAAAAAGTGGAAATCTTAAAAATGCTCCACCGTTGCGTTCCCGTCTAAAGGATAAAAACGCAAATAAAGTGGAAATCTTAAAAACGCTTCACCATCACGTTCCCATCTAAAGGATAAAAACGCAAAAAAGTGGAAATCTTAAAAACGCTCCACTGTCGCATTCCAGTCTAAAGGATAAAAACGCAATAAAGTGGAAATCTTAAAAACGCTCCACCATCACGTTCCCATCTAAAGGATAAAAACGCAAAAAAGTGGAAATCTTAAAAACGCTCCACTGTCGCATTCCCGTCTAAAGGATAAAAACGCAAAAAGGTGGAAATCTTAAAAACGCTCCACCGTCGCGTTCCCGTCTAAAAGATAAAAACGCAAAAAAGTGGAAATCTTAAAAACGCTCCACCATTGCGTTCCCGTCTAAAGGATGAAAAAGCAAAAAAGTGGAAATCTTAAAAATGCTCCACCGTTGCGTTCCCGTCTAAAGGATAAAAATGCAAAAAAGTGGAAATCTTAAAAACGCTCAACCGTCGCATTCCCGTCTAAAAGATAAAAACGCAAAAAAGTGGAAATCTTAAAAAATCGTAAAAATGCAAAAAGGTGGAAATCTTAAAAACGCTCCACCGTTGCGTTCCCATCTAAAGGATGAAAATGCAGAAAAGTGGAAATCTTAAAAACGCTCCACCGTCGCATTCCCGTCTAAAGGATAAAACGCAAAAAAGTGGAAATCTTAAAAACGCTCCACTGCCGCATTCCCATCTAAAGGATAAAAACGCAAAAAGGTGGAAATCTTAAAAACGCTCCACCGTCGCGTTCCCGTCTAAAAGATAAAAACGCAAAAAAGTGGAAATCTTAAAAACGCTCCACCATTGCGTTCCCGTCTAAAGCATGAAAAAGCAAAAAAGTGGAAATCTTAAAAATGCTCCACCGTTGCGTTCCCGTCTAAAGGATAAAAACACAAATAAACTGAAAATCTTAAAACGCTTCACCATCACGTTCCCATCTAAAGGATAAAAACGCAAAAAAGTGGAAATCTTAACCCTACTAGGCGCCACGGTCGGAGTTTAGACTCGAACAATGATAGCGTGCACTGAGAGACGGCCGATTTTGTCAAATTGGGTGTCAAATTTCCATTCGACATCCCTCCACTGGATGGCAGACATGTCATACTCAGTCCCTGACTCAAAAAACGTCATGTTTCTATACAAAATGTTCGAAGTTACAGCACACTGAATCGAGTGTGATCAAAAGCGGAGATAGTGTGAGAGTGAGCCATTTCATCAGTCTCTATCAGCGATCAGCGGCGATAGTATTGTGGTGGAGAACTTTGTTTATTATCACTGGGTATGTTAGACGAGGTAGAAGTATTCATAGTACAGAAGGCAGGGTGGGGAGTTCGCAATAGTATGCATACTTGACGTGACGCGCGCGCGAGGTAGATGCTGGCCGTGATTCGCGCTACTCCTATCATCACTTATGAGCTGCGCTTTGCCCTAACGAGTCATCTCTTTGAACTGAAACAGCTCTTGTCTACTTGTGTTTGTGTGTCATATGAATAGATATAAGCCCCATACATGGAATAGAGAGTGCCTACTGCACGTAGGAAATGGAAAATCTCCACAGCAAAAGGCAAACACTACATGCATATGGTTTGTTACTCATTTATTAGGTAATGATTTGCACAGTTTTGGTTATTATTTACTATGTACCTGAGCATTCAGTATTGTGCCATATAGCATACAGAAGGTGATGGACATTTTGGGGGAAGAAGTGCTGCATTTTATCATTTAAACATGTGACTTTTCATGAAAATTCTATAATCCAAGATTTCTGCCACTATATGACGTCATAATATGCAAATTAGATGGGGAAATTTAATCCCTACATAAACTTTTGGGTCATGCTTAATATTTCTCTAATTTACAGAAAGTATCTATCTTGTTTCACTTTAAGATATGTGTCTTTTGAAATTAAGATGTCAAAATCTAGAGTTTTTGGAAAAAACCTCTGGCGCCTAAAGGGTAAAAAGCGCTCCACCATCACGTTTCTTAGCAATACGTAACTGAACTCAAGACATCCA
>JAQIUQ010002108.1:0-199208 GCA_030378365.1 Hybognathus amarus
CTGACCACGGTGTAAAAACTTCAAAAGCCACATTTTTGGAAGCGGTCCAGAAAAGGTTATGCGACATTGAATCTGAGCGCCTATATAGCATTGCCACAATCCTCGATCCAATGTGAGAACTTAATTTACACATAGTGTGTGTGTGCAAGTGTGCGCACGTGTGTGTGTGATGTCGGTTAGAACATATTAAAGAGCATGCAAATGAAATGAGTATTTATAAAGTTAAAATCCAGAAAATATAAAAAAAATATATATATATTTGACTATGCTAGTAGGTTCCTTAATAGGTATATTTGGTCTACATGATTGATAAGGAGCTATTACTGAAATAAATAGTGTAATTGTGCCTTGTAATTGTATTTCCTTCAAATTGTGTTACATTTTCTGTAAACATAAGCATTTAGAAGAGTTAATAAGGCTAAAGAGTATATCAAACAAACATACTTTTTGGAGTACTAATTATAACCTTCTAAATTAAATAGGACATTTCTTAATATAGATTTTCCATTTTTCTTATTTCTTTGCTGTTACATATTTCTTTTCTAACTCAACTGTAACCCAATTATTAAAGTATTTTTAATTTTTGACAAATTCATATTCAGTTCGCATAAATAATTAATGTTTTGTTTTCTTGTTAATAAAAGGTACAAAGACAGGTATTTCTCTGATGCAGTCAAGCCCCAGATACGTGGGCTGCTTTCGGATGTCCTGGCCACTGGACTGGAACAGCAGGAGGGTGAGGCGAGTTTGGCTGCAAGCGGGTCTGGAGCCGGACCCCCAGAGAAAGTACCACAAACTGGCTCCTTGCATGCCATGTATGCTGAGTTGTTGGGTGGATTTCAGGAATGTGGTGACAGTGACATCAACAGCTCAGCATCATTTCAAATCAATCTCTACCTGTCAGAGCCAGTTATCCCTCAAAGTGGACAGCCACTTGTTTATTGGCAGAACTCTAAAAGCCGCTTTCCGGCTCTCGCACAAGCAGCACGAACCTACCTCTGTTCACCGTGCTCAAGTGTTGATGGCGAGAGGCTTTTTAGCACAGCAGGGAATATCCCAGCAAACAAATTTAGGTTCTGGGAATGTTAGTTTTTGGTTCCCAGAACGTTCCTAGAACTTTCCCTTAAGGTTAAGGGAACGTTCCCGGAACATTCTCCTTATGTAATAAAATGGAACCTAAAAAATAATGTTCCTATAATGTTCTTTTTTGGTTCCCAAAAGAACTACCTCATGGGACCATTTGGGGAACGTTAGGGGAATGTTCTGTGTTTGCTGGGATTATAGATCAGAAAAGGAACAAGCTGTCAGCCAAAAATGCAGAGATGCTTATATTTATAAAGAAAAATCTGCCATTAATGCTTAAGAGGTAAATTTTGGGAGGGATCACAGTCTAATCACCTCTATCCCCCCTCTCTTTTCTCACTCTCCCTCTCTCTATCTCTCTAAAAAATGCCCAAAAAATCTGACTGAGCAAGGAGTTATACTGTACATAGAAACAGATATGGAAGTTTTTAGTTATTTGTATTTTTTGTTGCTGTGCACTTTGTTACCTGTGGTCCTTTAAGCATTTTGGCTATAGCCTTTTTTTGTTGCAGTTTTTAGTTAAGTAGTCTAAAGCTAAATTTAAAGGCTCAGATGTTTTGTATAATCTTTTTTTATGTTATATTCTACAGGAAAGTTATGTTTGTCAAGCCCTAATTGTAAGCCCTTGCGTGATTGCCCTAATAGGTGGTTTGCAGTCACGTGATTGTATTTACGCGCGGACTGCAGGTGGAGGGCAAGGAGTGAAGAGCGCAATGGACGAGATGGAGGAAAATCCGTACTGTACTACTTTAGACGCTATTACAAGAGAAATATATAAACAGAAAATCAAAACATATGTTGGACGTGATCCTTACGTTATGAAGAGGACCGATTTTCAACTGAATTGAGAGATTTGCCTGCCATCGAGGCTGTAGATATCAGCAACTAAAGCCCTATTCGCACGGGATTAGTATTACCTGGGGACCACATGTGAATTTGAAATTACCCACCCACATCTGAGTTTCGTGTGGCGCATTCGCACGGGATAAGCGAAGCCTGTGATCTAATCGTTCTTTTTGTTTTTGCTCTTATGGTTTTCAGCTTTCTCTTTCTGCAAATTGTATGAGTTAGTTGTACTAGCGATATGACCCCGCACCCAAAATACTATTAAAACACTCCAACTCAGCCTCTATTATCCGCGAAAGATGGATAAAAAGGCGCAGATGAAACAAAAACCTTGAAAAAATGATATATGATCCGGCCAAATCACAGAGATGTCGATTCGCACGGGACTAATATTATCACAGGACCTCGGTGTTCGGCGAAATATAGTAGGTAATTTGCGGGGGAATTATTACTTTACAAATTACAGACATGGCCGATTCGCACAGGATTAAGATAACAGACAAACTCCGCAATTATTACAAATTACTACAGGTCACCAGATAATACTAATCCCGTGCGAATAGGGCTTTACAGACATGCTTTGACTTTACAAAGTTCAGAAACTGGCACGTTACACAAACAGCCACATAAGTGTATTTAAACACCTGAATAATGTAATTATAAGCCACATAAATAATGTATTAACTCACATTTGACGAAGTGATCACTGCACACTGTACAAACACACGGGCATTTTCCCATTCGGCTCCTCCGCAGACGCAAATTAGGTTTACAAGGCATTTTTTACCGGTGTTTTTCTGTCAATTTCTTGTATTTTCCCCCTTATGAACAACAACTTTTGGCACACAATAAAAAAATCTTTGTGGTTTGATCGATTTGAGCAACCATAAACGACGCAAAACATAGGCATTTGAGTGTGTTATAGTGCTTCCTAATATAGAAATTCACTTCCTGCCCTCCATCTGATCTTCGCGCCATGGCAACGCAGTGTCGTGACGTCACGTGAAAACAAGCTATTGTAATCACCAGGCTGGCTGTTTGTAATCACCAGGCTGGACATGTTGCCTGCAAATAAATACACAGTTGTGAATTCATGATGCGTTGTCTTCTCTTAATTGTAATACTTAATGTACAGTGTTGTTAAATATACTGTAATAAATAATGCTACATGATAAATAGAAGGCTTCAAATACACCCTGTAATCGGGTATCGGGTGATACAGCTTCCAGTAATCGGTCATCGGCCCCAAAATCCTGATCGGAGCACAGGATCAATAAAAATGCAATATATAAAAAGAACAGAGTAAATTCAATTCCTTTTAGTCTCTTTTTTATTTCGTTTCATAAATGTATGTGCCATTTTAATACATGCAATAATACTGTAATACTGCAAGATAGGTTTACCAACAAATGTTGATGGTGTAAGCAGTCCAGAGGAAATTACTCAGCTGTGGCAGAAACATTATTATGAGCTGTTCAACTGTGTTAAAAGTAACTCCCTTGCAGTGGGCAATATTGATAATGAGGAAGATGTTACCGTGTCTCCACAAGAAGTCTATGATGCAATTATGTTGCTGAAAGATAATAAGGCATGCGGTATGGATAAGATTACTGCCGAACATTTAAAATCTGCTAGTAGAAAAGTTTGTTCTCTGCTTGCTATTTGTTTTACTGGGTTTCTAGTGCATGGTATCTTACCCGATTCCATTTTATCTGTTATGTTAGTGCCGATTATTAAGGAAAAAAATGGTAAAATAAATAGTATTGATAATTACAGGCCTATAGCTCTGGCAAGTACTTTATCCAAGGTCCTGGAAAGGACCCTATTAAATAGGCTGGAACAGTTTGTTCTAACCTCTGACAACCAGTTTGGTTTTAAACCTAAACACGGCACAGACATGTGTATTTTTTGCCTTGAAGGAAATTTTAGATTTGTATAACAGGCATAATTCTACAATTTTTATGTGTTTTATTGATGCCTCTAAAGCCTTTGATCGCGTTAATCATGAAAAACTTTTTTTAAAGCTACAAAACAGAGGAGTTCCTAAATCTTTACTGAGAATTCTGGCCTTTTGGTATGCTCATCAATTAATGTATGTGAAATGGGGCAACTTTGTGTCAGCCCCTTTCAGTGTATGCAATGGAGTTAGACAGGGAAGTATCTTGTCTCCCTTTCTCTTTAATGTCTATATGGATGATTTATCGAAGCTGTTAAATAGATGTGGAACAGGTTGTATGGTTGGTGACATGATCATCAACCATTTAATGTACGCAGATGATTTGGTAATTCTTTGTCCTTACAGTGCTGGCCTTCAGCAGTTACTGAGTGTTTGCTCTCAATATGGCTCGGACTTTGACATTAAGTATAATGCAAAGAAGAGTAATATTATGATTGTTAGGAGTAGAGAGGACATGAAACTGACATTTCCTGATTTCTCTCTGTCTGGTACTGTCCTTAGAGTCTGTGATGAGGTTAAATATTTGGGACACTATCTAACTGACGACCTGTCTGATGATAGGGACATTTCCAGACAGTGTCGTATGATGTATGCACAGGCAAATATGTTGATCCGCAAATTTGGAATGTGCTCAGTATCTGTCAGGACTACACTATATAGAGCTTACTGTACTCCTATGTATACTGCGCATTTGTGGAGATGCTACAGAAAGAGCAGTATGCAGAAGCTCAATGTAGCGTATAATGATGGTCTGAGGCTGCTGCTGAAGGTGCCACGATGGAGCAGTGCAAGCCAATTGTTCGTCAGTGTTGGTGTGCCTACCTACTCTGCTGTGCTGCGCAATCTCATGTACAGATGTATGTGTAGACTATCAGACTCTGAAAACAGTATCATTTCAGCACTGATTAACCCGGCACTGAGTTCGGTTAGGTTTTCCTCTAGAATGTGGAATCATTGGCGTTTTAGCCTTTATGTAAATATGCCTATGTAATATTGTGTACTATGTCTTTTTAATATTGTAGTTGTCTGTATTTTGGACCGGGTGTGTGTCCTAATAATAAATAAAAACAATATATACATGTTTATTACAGCCTATGGCTCAAACATGAGTTTATTTCACAAATATACTAGTTTATTGTATAATAAAATGTAAACAAATAACGTGTGTATAAAATCAAATAATATTCTCACACACCTGTTAAAATTGTAAAAGTGTATCTACAAAATTACTAAATAAAAGAGAGAAGAAAAGAAAATATTTGGAATTAACTGAAATGTTTCACATATGGTCATAATGAGCAAATTAAATATTTTTGAAAATTCATCTTCATCAGCAAAATACTGGAGAGAAGTAAAAATCTAACAAAAATTAAATTAAATGTAAAACGGTAACTGCAATAGCCTACAGAGATTAACAGGTTTCCAAAATCCTGCTGAAGAGGGAGAACGTAATGTAATGATCTTATAGAGTTATGGCAGGAAATGGGCCATGTTTGTTTACATCACAATGCCTAATGGGCTTTGGAGTCTGTCATGTACCTATATATATATATATATATATATATATATATATATATATATATATATATATATATATATATATATATATATATATATATATATATATATATATATGTTAAGCTCATCAGCTTATACAAAAAATGGAGTGGTCTGTGATCTTAGTGAAGAATAGACATTAATGCTGTGCATTATATTAATGACACACGGCAACATGTTAATATTAAATGTTGTGTATTTGTTTTTGTGTATTTAAAGTAGTTTATGGCTCTAATAAAAAAAATCATTTTAATAACACATTTTATTTAAAAACAGTTTTCCAAAAACCTATTAAAGAAGATGTTTGCTTTCAAACAGACTGTTTTTCTCCTTAATAAATAATAGATATTCTTTCATTGGCAGTTGTTTTCAGCACACTATTAGACAACTATGTATTTTACTAGGATTTCAACTCATAATAGCACTGATATGTTATTTTATTAGTAAAGTATGCTTTTCTTTTTTTCTATGCACTTTTGTGATTTTAGACAGAGCAGTGCGATAGGGACTTTTATTTTGGTTTGGCGATCTGACGTCATAAGTTGGCGCCGCGCTCCTGCCTCTTGTGATTCGGCTGAAGAAAGGTTAGTGTTTTTATGCATTTAAATCGATGCAAACTGTTCTCTTTTTTATAGTATTTATCAGTATTGTGCATTAATTTATTATTTTTTAATGTAACATTGCAATGCTTATCTAACATTAATAAACGTTATTGTTTTTGAGTAAAGCGCGTACACAAATGACTGATAAAGGTGCGTCTCATTTCTCACATTTTCTCACGTGAATCAGGATGTTATGTGATTTTTAATTTCAATTAAAGTCTGATCTGACACCATTTCATTGTGAGGTAAAATTTAGTTTGAAATGCAAATGATTGTTGGTGATTTTCTAAAAATGTATATGAAGTTATGAACCCTGAATTGTAATAAAAGTAATCTGTTAAATTAAGTAGTAATGGGTCTGCACGATTTGGAGGAATAATTGAATTGCGATTTTTATTGAGATTTTTCTGATCCAAATTGTGATTTACTATTATTTAAAAAAGAGCTACTGGTTTGTATCGTAATCACAATCTGTTTAATGATTATTTAAAACACTAACATTGTGGCATTTAATTATTATTTTTTAAATAATGTTATGACAAATTCAGCAAATAACTATAGTAACTTTATTCAAGTTAAATAAACAAATCTTAATCTTTTAAGAATAAAAACACTGACCAAAACCTACATTAAGGTTGCAACAATAGTTCAGATGATAATGGATTCTCATGTGGACAAAGTATTTCCAGCTTTTACAGGGGTTCGTTTGTATTTTATTTGCCATCTGAATCCATAATGTCTGTGTTTTTCTCCCACAACCCATGTATAAATCCCTTTCCAAATTTAACTTTTTTTTTCTTTTTACACTAAAGTCATTTTGTAATTTAATTGCTGTCTGAATCCACATCTCTAAATTTACTAGAAGAGATCATTTCAAAATTCACTACTTAAAGGGGTGGTTCAGAATTTTGGACATCGGGCCTCATTTCCAAGTGAGCCTTAGTGTTATTTATCAGTGGAGACAGTTTTAAAAAAAATCTTCCAGTTGCACAGCGGCGAAATTATACTTCACTCCGGTGAGTAGTAACGTTACTGCATCAAAAAGTAAACACAACAGAAGAGCATGACAGTCGGGACGTCTAGCTAGCTGAGTTATAATTGTTGAGGTAAACGAAGGTAACATGGTGATTCGGTGTGCATTTCGCAATTGCAAGAACAAACCTAATAAATGCTAATCGTTACGTTTTCACAAATTTCCTTTTGAAGATGCAGGAAAGGATTCAACTTTGGATTATTTCTGCGGGCTTGGACAAGGAGACACCAGCAGAGACAAAAAAAAAAAAAAAAAAAGAGTATTTCCAGTGACCATTTTAGACAAGACGACTTAGAAGAACCATTTATCCTAATCGAAGCCTAACAGGTTTATGACAAGAAATGCAGTCCAGCCGTCTTTCCAGATGAACAGCTACAGATGTACAGGTAAATATTTTGTTAGGCTACTCTAGCTAGCTAATGAAGCTAGCCCTTTCATAACTGATATATCGACACTGACTGACGCTGAATGCATTGTGTAGAGTGACGATGTAACTAAGATTATAGTGTAACTAAGTGTATACCGTAAAACTTCAAAGAATAGCCGAGTCCCAAATAGACGCCTGTCTCTTTACGCCAGGTGTGGCTGATCGAGGTATCTGTTTTTTTTTAGTCGGGTTGTATTTAGGGTTGGGAAGCTCTATCCAGAACCGGTAGTGTTTTGAAAAATAACCGGAACCGTGCAAAATTCCTAAGTTTCGGTTCTGAAAACGGTTCTGGTGCGATATGGGCGAAGTGCTGGGAGTAACGTCAGATTATCTTACGTCTCACCTGAAGGCGAGAGAGAGAGTAGAGCTGCATGATAAATCTTTAAAATATTTTGATTCAAACACCCACGCCATCTTATTCCTAAATGACAAAAACTTCACCCCTGAAGTTGCGGTTTGCTGTCACACGCGCTGCATTTGTCAAACACGTGCGCCCTGCCCCCAGTCACTATCTAGTAGTCTACATTCAAATCTGTTTGCGCTGAGAGAGAGCAGTTGTCCATATGAAACTGCTTTACAATCACACAATATTTACGTGTTAGAAACATTCAATTGATTAACATTAACAAGAAGTACTGAGAGAAGAGTTTATAGTTTTGAGTAAACATTGACGGTAGTAATCAAAACAGATGCAGTCTAACTTTTTTTGTGTTCAGAATTTACATGTATACAATGAGCGAGTGCATCATGAATGCCTTTTTTCAAACCGTGGTTTTGTCTTATCTTGAATCACTGACGTTAAGCCTGTAAAAAGCGTTAATGGTCGGACTAGACTCAGCCGGCGTATCGCAGCTGCTGCGGAGTAGCCCAATGCCTGCGTGACTCGTCATGGACTTTGAAAAGTAGCTCCGGCAACAATGTTCTTCCGCAAGACGCATGCAGATTTGTTTATTAACTGCTAGAGCGCTGATTTATCCAGTAATGAAATAAGTAAAGTCTTAAATTATGAATCAATACATGTTAAACCGTTTTTAAAAGGTAATCTGTTCTATACACATCTTACATGTGTGTTGCAAGCATATTCTGCCCCTTCTGAGAGGGTATTCTTCACTGTTGGAGATACAATAAGCAAGGAGAGATCCTAAATTATTCTAGAGAATGCAGAATTGTTTTTTTCCTTCAGATTTTTTTTTTTGTGTGTGCAGAAATTGCTTAATAGTATGTTGAATTTGTTTACATTACCAGTCTGTTAAACTCATATGTCAAGTACTATAAGAAATAAACAAAAAAGGATTGTGGATTTTTCTCTTACTAATATTTTTTTTAATGAATGGGAACCGGAATCGTTTGGTCGGAACCCGATTCGGAACTGGAAAATTTTTCATGATTCCCAACCCTAGTTGTATTAAATCTAATAAAACCTGTCAGAACGTGCTTTTTTGGCGGCGCAAAAGCAAATTTCTGTTCCGCCAAAGCCTATTTTGATCGGTCAGTGATGTAGAATGGAGAGACTGCTGCGCTTGACTGGGCGCGTAACGCGAGAGAGAGAGAGTGCACTCACGTCTTCTCACAACCCCTCACAACCTATGCTCACAACACATCATAAATTATATGGTTTCTGTACGTGATGAGTGTCATGCGGCAGGTGAAAACACTTGCGTGATTGTCATGTGGACTGGCTCTCGCGGTTGCCTAGGTAACTTCACATCACTTCGCCGCTGCTGTGGACTGTGCTAATATATAGGTAACACAAAATAACTATTGCAATGCAATAAAAGCGATAGTTTGACTTCTAACATTATCTCTCAACAGACACTTACATTGATAGTCTGGTGTTATAATTGCTTTTGGTGTACTGTGGAGTGGGTAAAACTGCTTTTAATGGCATGCTAAAAGTTACCATTGACTTGCGCTAGCCTAGCACTATGATATGGTATGATAATGGCGAACTATGCAATTGGGACAACTAGATGAACATTTTTAAAACTGTCTCCACTGATAACACTAAGGCTCACTTGGAAATGAGGCATTCACTATGTCTACTGTCGTAAAAATAGCCAGCTGAATATTCACGCTGGTATGTTGACGGCAGTTTGGTATATTTCATGTGTTGCGTGATATGACTGCTCCCAAGTAGCAGTGATTCACCCTAATATAATCCCAAGTCAATATCTGCCTATTTAATCACCGAATCTTAATTTGAAATGCTATTTGTGAATACACAGGCCTATACACATGCTATACACATGCTATACACATGCTAAGCTAAGCTAGTGTCGGCGCTGCCAAACTAAGCCAATGCATGCACTTAAAAAAAAATGCTTTTGCCAAAGTCTTTTAATGTAGGGGACACTGTGAATAAGCCCCATTTTAAAAAACGGTGAGTGTTCCTTCAATTCAAAATCCTCTCATAAGAGATGAACTGTGAGACTTTGATATGATTCAGCCGTCCGCTTGGGTCACATGTTATGTGGTTGTGTAATATTCCACCTCTTTCAGCTCAGCTTCAAACCTGATAGCATCTCAGAGATGTCTATTTGATGTCTGACCTGCCCACCGATTCACCCATGACACGTAATGGGTAAATAACATAGGCCTATGTCGCGCTAAACCGTATCGAGCTACCAAGCAATAAAAATGCTGCTGAAGATTACAAAATGGTAGTGGAAGAACATAGTAGCTGCATATAAGCTTCTTTCAGATTACAATTTTAGGAATGAGTGGTTGAACTTGATTTTTAACGATGATATGGTATAATAATGGTAAGATTGTGTGTGTTTGTTTTGCCCCATTTCACCCTGGATTCTTTAGTAAACAAGACAAAGGTAAAGGCTGGATTTACAGACAGAATGAGATTAAAAATTACAGATCCGACAGGAATGGTGCAAAACTATTATGTGAGAGAAAATGTTTTGCATTAGACACACGCACACAATCTATATCAAACGATCTGTAACAGACACAGAAGGGTCCAAATATGAAGGATGTATTGTCCCGCGATTCATGATCAGACTCTGGTTCAAATATGTCTGGGTGAATCATTCCAGTTGCCATTTTTCCACATTGGAAGTTTTCAAAACAATTCTCCACTTGAACTGACGGGGAGTCGAAACTCATTATAACATGCAAAACTGTTACCCAGTTTTGCATGTTTTCTTCCAAGACATAAAGGTACAATATGTAGGATTATTGCAGTAAAATATCCAAAAACCACAAGGCCAATGTTATATATTTTGTTTAGTTGATTACTTACAATATCTCAAATGTTTCCAACTATTTGTAAATCGTGTGAAAAAATGTAACCAAGGAAACGGGGCGTGTGAGCAGGGGTGAGGAGTCGCCAGTCAATGGCGTCATATCCGCGTTACCCTCGGCTTACACTCGTACTGCCATAGTAACCATGGCGACAGACGTGGACAACTGGGTTATGCCTAGCAGGACGCTCACGCTGTTGTTTTGTTCAAACATTATGGACTGTGGCAGGCAGAGTTTGAGACAAAAAGAGAATTGTGGTCATGTTATGTAGTTCAACATGATGAAATGTTGATCTAGCTAACTGCTAGTCTCATACAGCCAACAAACAACCTAACTAACAACATTCAACACACTCAAATGCCGTTTAGTGTGATAGTGTAACTGTTAGAGCAAGTGACAGTTAGAGCATCAAATGGTAAATACACAGGACGCAACCTTCAATGCCTAAGTGGATGCTTGTTGACCATATTCTTTATTGAAATAATCACACCCTTTTAAAGCAGGGTTTTGGTTTAAAAACAGTAGTACAACCCTGTTAAGGAATCACATAGAGATTGAGATGCACAGAGTTGTAGTTTTGATTTATTTTTCTTTCTGTTGTTTATTATTATTTTCAATATGACAGGACGACTCAGGTTGGAGTAACTGAGACCCACATGACATAAAGATGGCATTTATTAAAAAGGAGAGTGAAAACATGAAGATTGAAGAAGTGGAAAATGAAGATACTGAGACAAAAACAGGTTGGTTTCATTCATTCTGGGCCTAAATTAACTCAAACATCACAAATTTCTGTAGAGCTGGATATTTTAATAAGTTAATATTGCATCAAATACATTCAAAGTTCATTGAGTTAACTAATTAAAGGTAAAAAATAAGTACACAACCATTGTCAACACCATTGTCAAAATCCCACAAACTGATTTATGTAGGCCCTAAAGGCCTGTTCACACCGGGACAAATTTCGCGCGTGATATTCATCGGCGTTTAACGCCTCGTGACTAAACAATGAGCGCCAATGTGAGTGTTCACGCCGACGCGAAAACGGCACGCGTAAAAGCGTCATTTTAATAAAAAAACAACGCCTCGGGTTAGTTTTTTTGGTTTGACGCGCCGCGTCAAAAATTATCCGACCAACGAGATTGGCGGGTTTGCTCACGTGTCTGGTATTTCTGAAGTTACAGTAAAACACAACTTGGGGGCGCTCAAACACAAAAACGGTCTTGCCAAGCACACATACGGCGAAGAAGATATAGCCTACAAGGCAAGTAACCTATTGGCACGATGAATGTTGGAGCATAAAGAGCTATGATAATATTTATATTAGTATTTCTGTAAAAAAGTGGTGACCAACAGTCCTGTTTTCCCGGGTCATGTGTAACGGTCACTTTGTGCTTTTATAGAAATCTGAGTTGAGATGAGAACTGCGCATAGTGTGCGTAGTGTCAGTTACATTTTGACAAGTGAGGAGAGGAGATACCCGCTCTGCCTACTCTTTGTATTCTTTATTTTATTTTATGACCAGAGTTGGAAGTTTGTGTTTTTTTTCTCACTCGATCCCCATGTATGAGGACGAGTGTGACGTTTGAGTGGTTTTATAAACGCGGGGAAATATGACAACTCTCGTCTCTCCTGCATCTGTTCATCCAACAACTAGTGTTATGTTTTTTATCTCTGGGCAACATCTCAACTTTGCGTTACACATCCTGTTTTCACGTCCTGTCCTGGCTGTTTTTAAGTGATGAAAATGTCCTCGTTTTCAAAAAAAAAACTGCTGGGAAAGATCAGTTCTACAGCAAAATATAGATGGGCAAACAAGGTGGGTGAGGAAGAAAAACAGGATAAAGAGGATGAAAACTAAAGATATAAATAGATTTTGTTAGTTCGCTTTTGTAAGTTTGTGAGAGCTAGTTTTTGTTACATTTGAAGGCATTTCTTTTAGTTATTATTTATATATTTATTTTTCTAATACAGAAGACATTATTTCTACCATTATTTCATTCATTATTTTTTTAATTTGTCATAATAAAACAGAGACATGAATATGATGACCCTAGTATAGTATTCTATTATTATTTCTGTTTTGCATTAAGCGCCATCTAATGTCAGGGAATGAATTTGCATGTTCACTCGGCTCATCGTCAGCGGAAAACGCTTGGGTGTGAACACAAAAAATGCGTTGAAAAAACGCTGATGAATAACGCGCGCTGATATTCGTCCCGGTGTGTACGGGCCTTAAGGGGTTATTTGAAATTTAAAATCACTTAAAATAAAGGATCATGGGATCATTCATTTGTCACATCTATTATTTATCTTAGACCAGACAGAGTTCATTGACCTAATAACAATATATACCCCATCTGACTTACAATTGTGGCTAATGTAAATGGAACCACCATCACTGCCTTGCACTGCCAACACTAAAGCCACACCTCTCGGTCTGGAGTAGCTATCCAAACAGGCGATGCAAAAATCTTCTTTCTGAGAGTCATTGTCCTTCCTTCTCTGTATGATTTTGTCAGTTTTCTCGCAACTTTTTTTTGGCTTTCACTTAACAATTGCTTTCTCCCTCTCCAATGCCTAATTTTCGTGGGTGTCTGTCAAGATGGCCGATTTGCATTTTTTCCTACCGTTTGCTTTTGTCCTGCTGTGGGTTGAGGTCTAACAGTCTCAGGTGAGAACTCAGCTTGCAATGGAGGAACTGTAGTAGAAGCGGAAGTCCTAGCAGGCACTGGAGGAACTGCAGAAGAAACAGAAAGCCCAAAGGAGCAGATCGCCCAGCTTTCTCTGGAAGAACTGCTGGTGGTGGTGGCCGGTCTGTCACCAAAGATGGTGCAAAGTCACTGTCTTTGAATTTTTCACGGTTATAAGGCCAAATTCCAGTGCTTCTAAAGCCATTCTGCACATTGCCAGGTGTTCTAGCCAAAGGGATGGTCAACCTAACAATTTCAGGAATGTCATAGATGGACATCGTCAGGTCTGGGTGACTTCTCATCCAGAGAAGTTTAAGGGGGCCATAAATGGTACGATCCAGTGGCTGTAATTTGTGTGAGCAATGGGCTGGAAAGGATAGCATGACACTGCCATTTTTATCTGCAGAAATCTATTCCTTGTGTGGTGGTGGAATTGTTTTATCTGCAGAAATCTATTCCTTGTGTGGTGGTGGAATTGTTTAAGGAACTGAAGGAAATGGTCTCACTCTCTTTTTAATAATGCGGTAGAGGTTTGTGTGGCAAATTGAATACGGTTTTGCTACAGACCTCACTGTCTTGCCGTCATAGCTCACTACAGCAACACCTAAGGACAGAATGGGTAGAGGGACACCCCTATCTGTTGTCTTTTTCCTGTCTCGTGCCATACTGGAAAAACGGAATAGAACAGAAAATGTAGAATACACTGCAGCCTAGTTTGACTTGGAAAAAAAAAGTAATTTGCTGAAATACAAAGAGGAGACACCTGGCTATTGAAATTTGTTTTTTATCAAGCCACTGAACTGCCCTTTATATGGATGAATGAATGAATTAATTTTATTTGGAGCAGTTATATTGACATACAACAAAGGCTATAAGAAGCATTTTATTTTTGACAACATAAATCTGTGAATTGCTCGAAACGTAGTGGGAGGAAGTCAGACTTGTTTAGACCCACCCTGGACCGTTACAGTTAAGGGAAAAACAAGAGAGAAAGACAAAGGAAGCTACTTGTTTAATTGTTGACACTATCATACCTCACAATTACAAATTTATGTATGGAAAAAAAACACATCCCTTAAATACACACTATGTATTACAACCGGTAAATAGTTATAGTAATACCAACAATGGTAATCCGAATACCTACACAGCCTGTGAATTTTATCTTATGGCGCTTTTCCACTACACAGTACCAGCTTGACTTGACTCGGCTCGCCTTTGTTTGGTTTTCCACTGTGTAAAAGTTGTACCTGTTCCTGTTTTTGGGTACTTTTTTTTTGTACCACCTCCGGCGAGGTTCTGAGCGAGCTATGGTGATACTAAAATGTCACGTGAAAACAATGCCGACTGCTGATTGGTCAGAGAGAACTGTCACCGTTCACTGCGTCATTATTACACGCACCAGATGGAGTATCCAGAATAACCCTGCCATGTTTAAATAGTTTTGCCAGAGACAGTTACTAAACTTACTACTATTATTGTGGCAACTCGGAAGAATAAGCCGTAGTCAAACGAGGAGGTGCAGACTTTCCTTTGTTTGGTTGCCGAAGAGAGGATCCAGCTAGAGCTTGATTGGGCAACGAGGAACGAAAGGTGTTTCTATGACAACCAGGTACTATTTTGTGACGGTACTGTCTGCAATGGAAAACAGAGTGAGAAGCGAGCTGAGTTCGAGCCGAGTCCGAGCTGGTACTGGAAAAGCGCCATTATTGTCATTAGGGACAGTTGCAAGCAATATAACCCCCTGGCAGCCATCTTAAAACAATGATAGCCTCACACATTAACTTGATCACATTGTCTGCCATCTGCCCTGTACAGTGAAAACCATTTGTCTGTGAAGAGAACACCCCTTAAGTGCCAGCAGCCATAGAATCTGAGCATTTGCCCACTCAAGTCAGTTACGGTGACGAACTGTTGTCAGGTCAACACCCTGATGAGGATGACGAGCTTGCAGATGAGCTTCCCTGAGACCCTGTTCCCTGTTTCTGACAGTTTGTGCAGAAATTATTTGGTTATGCAGACCGATTGTTGTGGCAGCTGTCCGGGTGCCTAGCCTCAGACGATCTTGGAGGTAAATCTGCTGGTGTGGTTACACGTGATCTGTGGTTGTGAGGCCTGTTGGATGTACTACCAAATTCTACGAAACACCTTTGGAGACGGATTATGGTAGAGAAATGAACATTCATTTCACAGGCGACAGCTCTGCTGGAGTCAGCATGCCAATTGCACACTCCCTCAAAACTTGTGACATCTGTGGCATAATCCCAGGATAAATCAAACAGGCTTATCCACTGGGTGGTGATGGCGCAGTGGATAAGACACATGCCTTTGGTGTGAGAGACCTGGGTTCGAATCCACTGCGAGACACCAATGTGTCCCTGAGCAAGACATAATATAGCAATTGTAAGTCGCTTTGGATAAAAGCATCAGCTAAATGAATAAATGTAAATGTAAAACCATATTTTGTGGCCTTTTATTGTTGCCAGCCTAAGGCACACCTGTGCATTAATCATGCTGTCTGATCAGCATCTTTATATGCCACACCTGGGAGTTGGATGGAGTAGCTCGGCAAAGGAGAAGTGCTCACTAACACAAATATTGTTCACAAATCTGTGAAAGTCTTAGATCTCATGAAAAATGGTGGCAAAACAAAAGTTCAAATCAATACTCTCCATGACTTGGGATGACTAAAACAACGTTGGACAGTAATGACCAAACCTGCTTGAAGGTCTCTTCGGGACTTAACAACCTCTGGCGTCAATTGAAATGTGCCTCCAAGATATTGGAATACTTAAACTGGCATGACTCCCAGTCCACATTTTCTCTGACATGTTGCCACTTTTTAGTCCAGAATCACTTGTTGCAATAAAGAAACCTCATTATCTACCCAGATAAAATAGTTAGATGCTTTTGCCATCTTGATTGATTGTACTGAATATAGTAAACGATACAACATCAAGTTCAATCCAAAAAAGTCTGTTGTGATGATTGTGAGGACTGGAGAGCAGCGTAATGCTGTATTTCCTATGTTCCACTTGTCAGGAAGGGATCTGGCAGTTTTGGAGAAAGTGAAGTACCTTGGTCACATTGTAAGGAGTGACCTCTCTGATAATGATGACATCCAGAGGCAGTACTGTAAATTGTACTGAACAGGCAAATATGTTGGTACGGAAATTTGGAATGTGTACAGAAAATGTAAAAATAGCATTGTTTAAAGCCTACTGCACACCACTCTATACTCCTCACCTGTGGTGTTGCTATACAAAAAGCTGTTTTTCAAAAGTTACAAGTAGCATATAATGATGCTCTAAGGATTCTTTTGAAAGTTCCTCGCTGGACCAGTGCAAGCCAGTTGTGTGTGCAGAATGATGTGACCACACTAAATGCTGTAATAAGAAATGCTGTTTATAAATTTATGATGAGACTCATGGACTCGCAAAATGAAATTATAATTGCTTTTATATGGCCTGACCAGAGCAGTGCTAGGTATAGTTCACTACTTTGGAGGCACTGGAGAAATTGTTTTATACGGATTATAGTAATCCTTTGTTTTTATTTGTCTGTCTGTCTTCATGTATGTTTATATGGACCTGTTTTTTGAGTCTGAAATAAAGAAATATATGTATGTGCACATGTGCATAGTGGTCCTTACTAAGTGACATCGTCAACTACTGGCCTGGCATGCATGTTACAGCATTTTTAGTCATTTTTGCGGCTCCGTCTGAATGGGGATCTTCTCAAAGTTGTACAAAGAAGAATTTTTTTCGTAAAAGTTTAGTACGTTGTGTAAACCAGTAACTTGACTTGACTTGTTTTTTCAGTTCATATATCAGCAGCTGCCTATATTCTAGAAGCAGGGCTGTAGTGCTCGAGTCCGGTCTTGGACTAAAATCCGGACTCAAGACTGTTTTTCTATGGTCTCGGACTTGCTGGTATTCGGACTTGTCTCAGTCTCGGCCACTGGTCTTGCCAAATATGGCTTTTGGTCTCAACCAAGTCCAACATTTTTGTATGTGTGTTCATTTATTACCAGCCTCTCAGGGTAACGTTAATTTAGAAAATGCCCAAATTAACCAACCAAGTGCTCACTACAACGGAGTGCGTCTTCTCATGCTGTTACTATAGTTACTGGGTGTTGCGCACAATTCTAATGATTCCCGCAGGTCTCCCATTTATAATGTGGGATATTCCCGCAATCATAATCCACACAGATTATAAAACCACGGATTAGCTATATTGCTTTAACACTCAAAACTGTGTCAATTTCGGTCTTCGTGAGTATAATCGTCTAAACAGTCGGTTTTGTCTTTAATAAGCATAAAACGCATGCCAGTATAATGAACAGAGAATCCATGCACTAGCTCTTAAAGTGACAGCAACCATATGTGTCGGTCATTAATTTTGTCATCAAAACAACAAAAGAGAGCTTTAAGTTAAAGGAATCAGGATTAATAGCCTATGTGTTTAATTTATTCTGGACTAAAATACTATCCAGTGTTATTTTCCATTTGATTACTTTATTTAGTTTCTGTCTATGAATACCATGTTACCTATTCAACCAATTCAAAAACGTTTCTCTTTATACGTCTTTATTTGTATCTTTATTGAATTTATTTGTTTAACTTTTTTCAATTTAATTGAACAATTTAAATCAAGCCTTGTGTTGTGTAAATTCTTAACAACATTACCCCATTGTAAAAAATGCAACTAGCGCAAACATTTAGGCAAGATACATTTAATAATTTTCTTTGGCAAAAACGAAATTTAGGCCCTGAAGACTTTTTTTTTTCCTGTCCTGGACTCGGTCTTGACTCGGACTCGAAGCTAGTCCTGGTCTTGGACTCGACAAAGGTGGTCTTGACTACAGCCCTATCTGGAAGGTTATTTCGAAAAAAGTTCATTGCTGCATTGGGGCAAGACCATGTGCAAGTTAAAGAATGCAGCCTGAAAAGTGTGTGTAATAAATTAGTTCAATAAAATAGCCTAATTTATTTTTAAAATAACTTTTTTGTAAAGTCTACTCAATACTTCTCATCTTGCACAACAATGAATTAAAATTATCTTTTGGGGGTTATTTCTCTGCCAAAGGTGTGATTAGTTTGCAATGTAATTATTTGCTATTAAAAATGTAACACCTCTTTTAGTAGCTTAGTGTGTATATCTTGTATACTTAGCTGGTTTTGATGTTTTTTATGTTGGTTTTGATGTCTGTTGCTTTGTCATTAAAAAGGGTTAACTGATATTTGTTTTGTTTTAGACCTGATGCAGCTGAAAGAGGAGAGTCAAGAACCAAAGGAAATTGAAGTGAAAATTCAGAGTGAGAAAGAATATATAGACCAGGATATTGTAAATGGAAAAAAATGTTTTGGTCGCTCAAAGACAAAAAAGACCACCTCCCGAAAAAAAGGTCAAAAGGCAAAAAACAGACGTCATTTTAACTGCCAACAGTGTGAGAAAAGTTTCACTCATAGAGGAAACCTTAATGTCCACATGAGACTTCATAAAGGAGAGAAGCCTTTCACCTGCCAGCAGTGTGGAATAAGTTTCACTCAAAGAGGAAACTTTAACGTCCACATGAAAATTCACACTGGAGGAGACGCTTTCATCTGCAATCATTGTGGGAAGAGCTTCTCACGAAAAGGAGGTCTTAAGACTCACATGAGAGTTCACACCGGAGAGAACCCATTCACATGTGACCAGTGTGGTAAGAGTATGAGATTTAAAGCCACTTATAATAAACACATGAGGATTCACTCAAGAGGAAACAGTTTTACATGTCATCAGTGTGAAAGGAGTTTCATAGACTGTGATCACCTTAAGAATCATGTAATAACTCACATTGGAGAGAAGCCACACATGTGTCATCACTGTGGAAAGACTTGTAAAAACAAAGCAAACCTTGACGTTCACATAAGAATTCACACGGGAGAGAAGCTTTATATCTGCCCTCAGTGTGACAAGAGTTTCACATTTAAAGGAAACCTAAAGATTCACATAAGAGTTCACACAGGAGAGAGGCCTTTCACATGCCCTCAGTGTGAAAGTAGTTTTATGTATAAAAGAGACCTGAAACGTCATATGAACACTCATTCTGACAAGAAACTGGAGTGATCTGTGCATGAGGTTTAGTAAAAGAAGCAATTTCAAAAATCACTTGTGCATTCACAATATTAGATAAGCTTCTGTATTGCTGTAAAAGTGTGTGTGTGTGTGTGTGTGTGTGTGTGTTTGTGTGTGTGTGTGTGTGTGTGTGTGTGTGTGTGTGTGTGTGTGTGTGTGTGTGTGTGTGTGTGTGTGTGTGTGTGTGTGTGTGTGTGTGTGTGTGTGTGTGTGTGTGTGTGTGTTATGAGAGAGTGTGAGAGAGAAACAGAATATTGAACATTGCATTGAATTATTTGATTAAACTTAAAAGTTTGTTTATAGATAATATATTTGTGTATGTATGTATAGAACATTGCATACAGAGTGTATACATATAAATATAGTACATAAACATTTTATATAAAAGCACACTGGTAACACTTTACAATAAGGTCCATTAATTAAATATTAGTTAATGTATTAACTAACATGAACTAACCATGAGCAAAACATTTGTTATTGTTTTTGTTAATCTTAGTTAACGTTAACTAATACAAATCCAGCTGTTCATTGTTTGTTCATGTTAGTTCACAGTGCATTAACTAATGTAAACAAGATTTTCAATAAAGTATTAGTAAATGTTGAAATTAACATTAACAATGAATAACAAAAGCTGAAGTATTGTTCATTCTTAGTTAAAGTTATCTAATGTAGTTAACTAATGAACCTTATTGTAAAGTTTTACCGATACTATTATGCAATGGCACTTACAATAACACATTGTATTAAACATTCTGTAATAATCTTATTTTCATTTATTTACCCTATTAATAGTTAAAAATGGTTCGACTGGTCAAGACTGTTTTCCAAAGATGGCTCCTGCCTGTATGCACAAAGTGTATGGTCTTTATAAAATATCTTCTTATTAAACTGTCTGTACACTTACAAAATTCTAAGTTCTCAATGCTTCAGGGCGATGTAGGGGTGATCATTATGCTACCGTGTTAGTGTGGGCTATTTTGAGCCTTGTTAGTGGTATTAATTAGCGATTTTTATTTTCTGTTACTCTTGCATGCCCTATATATAAGCTAAACAGTTTCTAGAGATACAACACTTTACATTTGATTATCATGAAAACTAATCCCAGTATGGAATCAACTCGGTACTCATGGGTTCCTCTGGTCTAAAATGACCCGAAATGTTCAAATACATTTGTTTTTTAAATCATAGCTTCATCGGAATGGTCTGAAACCTGGTAACTTTATTGGTACTTGGTATATGAACATCCAAAAAAAATTGGGGACAGGATTTGAAAAGTCGAAGTGGTCATAAAAAAAAGTCACACTCAGGGGCTTTTGGGTCCAAAATGACCCGCCACAGGAAATGAATGGGAAATTGGCAAAAATATGAAAATACAGAGTTTTTTTGTGCATACAATCTACAAATCAAATCGCAATGCAGAATAAAGGACTCAACAGTAAAGGGGTGAATCTCTAAGATTTGCAAACACACACACACACACACACACACACACACACTAATACACACAAAAACACAAATGAACGCGTATCATTCCAAAAGCTAGTTTTGGGAAATGTGTTAAATAAAAGCAATTATTCATCAATGTAAGAAATAAAGTGCACAGCAATAAAAGCATGAGACTGTAACCCATCAATTTTGAAAAAAAAATTTATAAATTTGAAAAAAAAACAAAATACAAGCTTTTAACACACTTAAGCCCCTTTCACACAGAGATTCCGGAAAATACACATTTGTCCCGGGATTGTTTGACAAAAGCCAACCACAGCATTTGATTATGAAAAAAACTTGGGGTGTAAATATTGCCACTTTGAGCTCAGCCCACTGTTCATCCACCACAAATTATAATGGCTAAGAGATATAGTGCTCATGAGACTGGTGATAAAGAGGGAACATAGTCTCTGAAGAGGAAGATCTGACAGAGGCTGACCCCAACTACATGGATGAGGAGGCAGAGGAAGATTCAGAGGGAGAGAGAGGAGGCCCTGAAACTTTCCTATCAAAGAACAGGGAAACACTGTGGGCTTCAGTTCCTCCTCCACAGACCCAAGGGAGAGCATGGGCAGAGGAGGTCAGAAGAATTGCCCCTGGACCAACAAGGAATGCCATTTTTAAGGGCTGAAGACATCAAATCTAGTTTTGAACTTTTCTTCACAAGCTCTATGCAACAAAAGCTACTTGACATGACCAATTTAGCGGGGGAGCGAGTGTTTGGTGAAGGGTGGGCTTATGTTGAAAATGAAGCATTTATTGGGCTGTTAATTTTGGCTGGGGTTTTGAAATCTCACAACAAATCAGCTACAAGTTTATGGGACAGTGAGTTGGGAAGGGAAATTTGTCAGGCAACCATGCTACTCAAACTATTCAAACAGCTAACGTGGATTTTGAGATTTGATGACAAGAGGTCAAGAGCTGTGAGAAGGGAATATGACAAACTGGCACCAATCAGACAGATGTGGGAAGACTGGGTTGAAAGACTACCACTGGTGCAAAACATTACAGTCGATGAGAGCTTGGTGGGGTTCAGGGGCAGTTCAAGCTGTATATGCCTAAATATGGCATCAAAATATGGGGAGCTTGTGATTTCAAAATCAAGCTACAGTTTGAAAATGCAAGTTTACACAGAAAAACCTCCAGGGATGCCATGTGAAATAAACCTGTGAAGGAGAGTAGTCCTGGACATGGTGGATGGATATGAGAGACACTTCATTTCATACGCTCTGGGCACAGAGCTCCTAAAAAATTGAGAATGATTGGCACGATCGCAAGAACAAGCCAGAGCTGCCAAGTGCTCTGACCAACACAAGAGGCTGGGCGTTACACTCATCTATGTTTGCCTTTACAGAGACACATGCCATCGTCTCTTATTTTACAGAGACACATGCCATCGTTCTCTTATCTACCCAAGAAAAGTAAAAACGTCCTTCTAATGAGCACTGTGCAACAATCTGGAAATCACAAAAAAGCATACACAAACATTTAGTATTACTGCTGACATCCAGTGATAGTTCAGTTCTCTTTACATGCCATTTAGATTTGAAATTAAAAAAATAATTTTATGAAATGATTCATGTATTGAACGATGTCAACAGTAATATTAAATGTTTGTGTATGCTTATTATTAGGGATGAGCGAGTACAGCATTATCTGTATCTGTTAACCATATGAATTATCTGTATCTGTACTCGGACTGGGCGGGGCCTAAACCCGGAAGTGGGTCGGGTAGTCTTGAAATGGGCGGGGCTTTAACCGGTATGTTATTTTAAGCATGCAATTGATATGGGTTGATCAGAAATTGTTATATTTATTGCTGATAAGAAAACTATTTACATGACAGCATCAGCATTGAGCTTCAGATCACTGGTTTTGATCACGATAACAAACTAACAAGAACAAGTTTTGCAACAATGAATACAACACATGTGGTTGCAATTATGAAGTAAAATGTAATGAACAAGAGTTTTCATCTCAACTAGGGCTGGGTGATATGGACCAAAAGTCATATCCATATTTAGGCTGAATTTCGATATACAAAAAATATCCCGATATTTTTTCTGCAAAGTAAGAGCAAATGTTCAGTAAAAGCCAAATATGACATGTCACAAGTAGTTTTATTGAAACATGAACATTTGCAAAATCAAATGAATAAATAATAAACAGGTTTCTTCACCTTAGGGCTGCATGATTATGACAAAAATCTTAACTGCAGATTATTCCCTTGGATTGTAATTGTGATTTTTATTTATTTATTTTGTTAATACAACGTTGGTATGAGCCATTACAGTCATTTAAAAAATATAAAAAATAACATAAAGAAAAATAAGCATTAAGGCATTAAGGGGTTAATATAGACACGACAGTTACCATGGTGAATACACAATACTAACAAGAACTGTTAATGAAACATGGAAACTGCTCCTGGTGAATAGAATGAAAATCATACCTGTATTGCTTTTATTTCGTGCAATTTACAACGTAACGGTGTTGCATGCTTGTAGTTTCTTTTACACTTTATATATAGTGAGACATACAGCGCGCGCCGCATATGATATTGACGCATATTTTCTTGATTTAAATTTTTTTAATTATATAATTTTTTTTCATAAAGTATGATATATATATATTTTTTTACTTTGAGCAATGATGGAGCTTCACTTGACTTTTCTTAGGAGCATATAAAAAAAACAGCTCCTTGGACAAAATGAAATGTAGTAGTTATAAACAAAGGTTTATTTTAGTTCAGATTAACATTTGAGGGCAGCAATTGTATTCATAATGTCACAATAAAACCGACGTGATGTTACTTGAAAGCATTATAGCCTACTATTCCTGCCAAACTTACAGTTAGTAGTGTTATACAGTAAATCCATGGTGATGTTGCTGATCTGTGGACACTGGATAGTTCATTCATGTCACAATGTTTGTTCCTGGTTTCCACATCAGCGCTGTTTGATCCGTTAATAACGGATAAATGTGAATGTTTCTCACTTGATCTCGCAGTGTCGATGTTATTACTTCAGTGGCAAATTAATTTTTTTCTTTCCGATTTCGCTGTGTAGTAATGGTGCTGCTTGATTAAGATCGGCTCTTGCTGCTTTGGACCAAACTGATAAATGGTCCGTAAACCACACAATAACGAGTAGCTCAGTTTCGTTCCGCTTACATTAATTTGCCATTTGATGTTGGGCAATGTTGTGGTCACGCCAGCGTTTCTTACATTATGAGCACACTTTCTATGTGCAACGCACCTACATTTGAAAACCGGAATTTTGATCGGCAGGAAAAATGGTACAACGTACCATTGGTTCAAATATGCATACCGAAAACCGAACCGAAAGCCTTGTACCGAACGGTTCAATTTGAATACGTGTATTGTTACACCCCTTATATATATATATATATATATATATATATATATATATATTAGGGCTGTCAAATGATTACAATTTTTAATCAAATTAATCAGAATTTTTTGTGGATTAATCATGATTAATCACTATTTGCAATTACACCTGAATCCTAACCTTTTTTTTTTTCTGAAATGCATACCAAAAGATAAAAAAGACAGATAATTTTCATGTTATGTCTGTTTATTAACACAGCCAAATAATGGTGGTTTAAATCAGCTGAAACATACTACACACCATAATATTTGTCTTTGTAATGTCCCATCGTTTCTTCTTTGGCATTCCTCTTAACCAGGATGTACAATTTACAGCATTCAATTGAACAGAAAGCAATAAATGTAGTCAAATCATAACAGTGACCTACCATATTTTGGCACAATTTGAGTCATCTGTTGTGTTTTTATGTGGAAAAAAACATTTTCAATAAAACTACATAGACCTCATTCCTTTTTTCTTTTCGTTGTGATAGAGCTCGTGGATTTTCGTCATAACTGTGGCACGGTGGCCTATAGGATGAGTCTTGAGACACCACTCGCAAAATATCAATGAAACCTTCGACAATGTTAACGGGTCTACAATCCTTTGCAATCCATTTTGCTATTTTGTTGGTAAAATTATCTGAGGTTGATTTTGTTAATAGCCCGCGAAAATTCAGCGTGGTCTGGCGCAAACCACTTGCTGAACCTGACGACCCAGCAAACGCATGTTTGGCGTTGACATGGTAACCTCAAGCTTGAACAGCTCCGGTGAAATTGAAACTCCTTGTTACAAATCTTGCAAATAACGTTGTACTTGTTAACTGTACCATCGTCATTCTTTTTAAATTTGATTCTGTCAATAGGCCCACTTTGCTCACCTTGCTCCATCTCGCCTCTAGCTCCCGTCCTAATCCCTTTCCTGACCCCGAATAATTTGTCACACTGCGCATGCGTGAAAATGCGTTAAACAAATTGACGTAATTAACGACAAACAACGAATTAACGTCGTTAACGCGCTATTTTGACAGCCCTAATATATATATATATATATACACACACAGTATTTTCGTGCAAATAATTCTTAAATATATACATGCATGCATATGTATTTATATATACAAAATAATTCAACAGAGTAAACACATATGTAGCCTATTTTAAAAAACGCTATATAAACAAATGTGACTTAATTATATGAAAACTACAATTTTGAAATGTCGGAAATTCGTTCCCGAGTCATATGGCGGCTCTTTTCTATCTTTGAAATTGTCCAGCGTTGGCGAATGAGTTGAGTGAATGGTGAGAATCGGTTCCAATTTGAGAGCCGTTTTGTATTTAAGTATTAGACAGAATAATATGATTATCCTTTCAGGTATATGCTACAAATGTTCAGCTATACATGAATTAGTCTAGCTAGCTGAATGTTATTTTGATGTGTATTTTGACCCAGGTAACACAGTATGTTTAGCCTGCATGCCAGCCCGAACTCTGCCCACAACATTTTTTGGACGGGAAGTTCGGTCTGGACTCGATCCACTGAGGAGTAATTATGATCAGGCAAACAATGTTCGCGCCAATCAAATTGCCAGGGCGGGCTTTATACAATGATGGACAGGTGATCTGCAAGGACGCAATCATCATGTTACCAAAGAAGCGCTAACTGGTGTCCCTCAGAGATGTACATCTTGAAATGTAGAGATGTCAGAATTGAGATGTATAGATTCCACTGTCGCGTCTGTTTTGAAATAAATCGACAGCGCATTAATTTTAATAGACAAACAGAAAACTGCAATCAAGGCATTTGTCGATCGGAAAGATATTTTTGCCGTCCCACATGATTCGGGAAAAGTGTAACTTATCAGCTGGCTCTGAAGAAGATGGGACATAAGGAAAAGCCTGTGGTCGTTGTGGTTTCTCCTTTGGTCGCACTCATGAAGGAGTAAGTAAAAGAAGCAACACTCGTTATTTAACTTCTAAAATAAGTAAAGTTAGGCTATGTTCTGTATTTGACAACTGTATGCAAAGTACCTGACTTACTGCGTTGCTCTGATTGGTTGTAGGTTTACCGACTATCGGAGGGGTTTCAGGCTCATCTTCCAATAGGAAAATGAGTATGAAGAAGTCAGGCTACAGTATGTTCATTTATTTTTTTTAATCTTGGCTAAACTAGCGACATTATTTGAAGACAAATGTTTTATAAATCATAAATCTAACCTCTACGAAATAAAAGTGAAATGATACAGGCTGCTACAGAATAGAAAAATAAAAACAATTTTCATGACACAAAGTCATTAACAACTTACCAAACAACTAATTGGCAACTTTATTGGCAACAAAAAAGTAGTAGGCATAGCCTACTAAAGACAAACCGTGAATCACAACCACTATCCTTAATGTTTTAAATTTTAGAAGCACATTCAAATACAGGGAGAAAGCATAGAACAAAGCAGAACAAATGCAGAGAACATAAATAAAAAATGTAATATCAGCATATATCAATATAACAAACTTTACTTGAAATGTGCATTGTTCAACTAGCTTTATAGGGGTTTGTGTAAACATGACAGCAAAATAGACTGTAAACATTGTGTAACATTAACTACCCGACTAAAATGTTACTGTCGTCCTGAAACGTGCCAGGCCACCAGCACCATCACCAGCCATGCCGCCTTCAGCACCAGCAACCCCACCTGCACCATCGCCACCTGCACCATCACCACCACTACCCATTGCAATCAGCGCAACATCATCTTCCCAATCTTCGTTCTGCTGATCTGTAGTTGGTTGGATTATGGAAATTACCAGGGATTCGTCATTCATGGTTATGTCAAATTCAGACAGATTAAGGAAATGTTCCTCAATGGACTCCAGATCGTTGGGTAAATGGTTTATGTCATATCTGCGAAAGTAAGTGGTCATACATAAATCAGTAAGCGAGTTAATAACTTAAGTTAATAACTCGCAGTGAGCGAGTTATCTCCCTGGTTTGTTGCAAGAACAATAATTCCTCTGTAGGTCGAGTTGTAGGAAGATGACCGCTGGAGCAGACTTCACATCTATGCGTAATCGACTTGGGAATAATATTATTTTGCAGGCTGTGGCACTTCGGACAGCGATGTCTGGCTTTAATTTGAACGCAAGGACAACACCGCGCAAGGCCGCTGAGGAAGCACTGTCGTCAGGATCATCGTCTCTATCAGGTACGTCCATTGGTGGAATTTCTTTAACTGTGGTGGACAGAGTTGACGTTAAACTAATATCTCCGTTTTGCTCTTGTGTTGACAAATTCAAAAACTAATAGGATTTTGAGGGTTGAACTTGAGAAAATGAGCCTGTCCCAGAGTGTGAGCTTAATTTACTCCGGTCCCGTCTTTTACCCATATCTCCTTTAGTTCGCTCTCCTCGATGTTCAACAGCACGATTTTGCTAAGCGCTGCCCGGGACACCACTTTTGCTTCCAACTCGCCTACCTGCAAGTATAGAAAAATGTCTTTATAATATACCATCTTTGGCAATAGCCTATTAATTTAAGACATGATATAGCATAGGCTACTTACATTTTGTCTGGGCCTCAGAGCTTTAACATCGGCTACACTCAGCCTGGTACTGGATCAGAGTAGCCTGCAGGAAAACAACAAAAACGTATTCGGTAAGTTGTAGCCTAAAATCAATCCCATTTGTGCTTAATGCAGTGTTAAAAAAAGTTGACTTTAAAAAATAAATTTAGTAGGCTACAGTTTAAATAAATCTATATGACAAAAACATGCATATATATATATATATATATATATATATATATATATATACGCCTAGGCTATATCATTCTTTTTTTTCCAGTGCGCTTTCGTTTTAAGAATTTTCCAATTTCCAACTCAAAAACACAATGCAAATTATAAAAGATAACTGTAAAAATATACGGTAAATTGTTCAAAATGAATATTGTGCCCTATTTTTAGGTTACTGATTTGTATTAGACTGTAATTTTGTAACAATTACTGAGGCCGCACTCAGCACGTTCTTGAGCTTCACTGCTGTCCTGGTCTTCGAAGCATGAGAAAACGGGAGACAGTATTTCCATCAAGGAAACTTACCACTCTGTGAATTCCCTTCTCCCGCTCTGAATCACAGCAGTGAAATACTTATTGTTCTTTTTAGAGTTTTTCGCAGGAGAAACGTTGTGTCGGTAACCTTCTACATCCCAATCATTCTCTTTTACGTTTTCGCAGGGCTGGCCATGGTCACCGCAGCAATAGTAAGTTACTTCTCTCTCCAGCGTTCGATACGGTAATGGTGCAGTTACTCAGCCAGCAAAGTATAATATGAGCTGATGCTATTGGTCTGTTACTTTGAACCTACATGATATCAAAGCAATGTTTTATTTTACCCTAACATTAAAGCCCCACGCAAGTTCCAAACAATCTGTCGTTCCCATAACATCTGTAAATGTTGAACAAATAGGCAATGAAGTTAGGCTCTCATTGCCAGTCTGATTCTAGTCGCTTTAATGTTAGATATTAAATCATTAATTTAAGGCCTATATTAGAACAATAATTTGTCCTTAAACTTTATGGAAATGTTGTTGTTTTTTTTAACTAAATTCAAATGACAAAACAAATAGTCCCTTCTTAAATTGTTCAAATATTAAAGGGATAGTTCACCCAAAAAAAAGAAAATTAAGTAATTAATTACTCACCCCCATGCTGTACCAACCCCGTAAGACCTTCTTCATCTTCGGAACACAAATGAAGATATTTTTGATTAAATTTGAGAGCTGGATCACTCCTACAAAGGCTCCTCAAGGGATTGAAACTTGACGAGCCCAGAAATTCGATGAAGAAAATGTTTAAATATTTATATATTAAGTTTATCAAGCGACGAGAATACTTTTTGTGCGGAAACCCCAAATTTCGATGCAGATTAACACTAGGCGATTTCCTAGGCAGATATTGACTTGGGACTATATTAGGGGGAAGCACAGGAGAAGCACTCCTGCTTAGGCGAAGCACTGCAACTTGGGCGCAGAGACGTCACGCAACACATGAATTCCCACGACTTCCGTAAACATACCGCTGTTCAACGTGTCAAAAACAGAAAAAGAAGAACATACCGGCGTGACCTGGGCCGAGTGTCTTCGCTTTAGGACTATTTATTTTAAGAAGTTACAGCAAACATCGTAATTACCTGCGTAGCAAAAGGTTGTGAGAACAAGCAAAGAACATGTACACGAATGTAATGTTTCACAGAATTCCATCGAATGTGGAACTGAGAAATAAATGGCTAGCTGCTCTGGAGATCTGTACATCAACGCCTCTCTACAAAATAAAACAGTTTTGTGTTTGCGAAGAGCACTTTGCACCAGAGGACTACTTTGAAAAAATGAAATATGTGCCCAGAAAGACAGGAACGTTACTACGTCTGAAAGATACGGCCGTCACATCTATTTTCAAAGCACAGACAGAACAAAGTGCACATGTAAGTTGTCTTTTATTACTCTCTTCCTTATGTTTATCTGTGTCTTTATTCTGTTGTAAGATCGATGCTGAGAAGCTGTATCTAGACTACGAACGTCATGTTGAATTACACCTGTTTAGCATGAACAACCTGTTATCGTTACCTATATCCATTTGGTCCATTCGACGTGGGGCGTTTTTTCCAGTTCACTTTATCTCACCGTAAAAAAAATCGAGTAACGTTACTTGCAAGATGGATCAGCGCTGTGAAATCCTCGGTAGCTGTGACACAACTGCGGGCATGCTCATCTTGATCTGACGCGTTGAGCCTGGCCATCGGTCCCACTCGCCACAGCACAGACACTCTATTTCAGTCGACATAGGTTGGCATATTCCCCCACATTCACACCACCAGTTCATGTCAGCTCTCATCCTCACGTTCTCAGGCTGTTGAGCGATCGCAACATCCTCCTCCTGTCGGTCTATTTCTAAAGCACGCAGCTCCTCTTCTGTAAACTCTGGTTCAAATAGGTAACGTTATGGCTCTGGCTCTTTACTGTCTGAGAAGTCTCCCTCTTCGACTCTCACAAAATCAGCCATGTCCATCGCCAGTCATGTACTGTAAGGAAAATAGTCAGGCAGCTACTACAAGCCGGTATGTTTACGAAAGTCGTGGGATTTGACGTCTCTGCGCACAAGTTGCAGTGCTTCGCCTACGAAAGAGTGCTTCGCCTATGCTTCCCCCTAACATAGTCCCAAGTCAATATTTGCCTCACGAAGTAATTACGTGGGTTTGTTTCTTTTTTAATCACTTTTACTCAGGACATGCTAGCTGGCAACAAATGATTCCATTCATTGTGCTAAAGCTAAGCCAGTGCCGACCCTGTCAAACTAAAACAATTTCACTATTTAAAAAACGGTGGAGTTTTCCTTTAATTTTAATATTATCACGGGTGATGGGTCGGATCTGGTGTTGAACTTTGTGGAGTACGGGCGGGGCGGGTCTCCAAAAATGGACCTGTGCAGGACTCTGCTCCCACTCACATTAAACTTTCAGGTTCTGAACTGGATGCAGTTCCACTCTGTTTCCATATGAGGGCGCTCACAGGACGAGTGCAGAATGAATGGAGGTCTATGGAGCTATACCTCTAAAAATACACTTTCTCAGGGTATCATTTTTTTGTCTAGTAATTTGAATGTTGTTTTTAAAAGGAGATGCAAAGACATTATAGATTACTGGGTGTTAGATTTTTTATAGTCACTTATTTGCTTTAAAAAGTCTTTTACAATGTCAATGACGTCACACACATTCGTACGACCAAGAGATACTGCTTTACGGCAATCCTTCAGTCACTGGTGCTTTCGCGACTGCACTTTGTTTTCTCTTGAGGCATCAACAACACAGCTGACAGAGGTAAATACACATCTAGAAGATTTTTTGTTTTGTTGTTTTAAAAGACCATGCCAAAAACACACACACACACACATATTGTGTGAAATATGCAACTTGTTCAGTTATTCTCAATGTAAACTGCATATGAGACTTAATAGATAATCTTGAAAATGTATTAAGTTTTTTAGATGTAAACTGTTGATAAGACTTTATAGGTAGTCTTTACATATACAGTTTGTGTAAACTGTTTATAAGACTTTATAGGTAGCTCATACAGTTTTATGTGTAAACTGTTTATAAGACTTTATACATAGTCTTGTATTAGAAGAGTGATAATTAAATGATTCAGGCATGGAAACAAATTAATATTGGGTTTATAAAGAATACACAGACACATGTTGTAGTAAAAAATGTTTTATTGATGAAATGTGTAAGTAAAATGTAACAGTATTAAGAAACAAATATTATGCATGCATATAGTAAGGGAAAAGCAAGTATTACCTAATGGCTCGTTTCCACTGAGTGGTACGGTACGGTTCAGTTCGGCACACAATTATTTGCGTTTCCACTGTCAAAAGTTGTGAATGGTACCAAAAAGCCAGAACCGTACCACTTTTTTGGGTAGTACTACAGTAGCACAGTGAAAGGATACTAAAAGGTGGAGCTAAGACTCACTGCAGAACGGTGATTGGTGGACAGAGTATCGTCACTCCGCTTGCTACAAGGGCATTCGAAGCATACAGTGGAAATAAAATACTGCTGTTATTGTGTCACGAAATATAGTTTTAAGAGTTTTTCAGGCGAGAAAGTAGTTTTTTAAAGCTCAAATCTGTGGCTTATTTACAGATTTATGATAATTTGACTGAGATCCATTCCAAGCGATCACCGGACGTCTGCGCTCGGTAAATCTATAATTCGTTCCCTGGCCAATTTTGGCAGACGGCTATACGTGAAGTTTCATATCTTTGAGTGCTGAATTTGTATATTTGACTGACTGAATTGTATCTTGATGTTATTTAAGCTTTACTGTACATCTTTTTGTACCTTTTACTTATACTTTTATAATGGCCATTATTTATAAAACTGAAATTCAACAAAAAGAGATAGTTTTGTCATTTTTATTTTATTTTATTACAAGATCATCTATGTTGTTTATTGCAACATTTGTACCAATGCGATATGCAATACATTACATCACATATTGCCTGGAATATGTTTAATATTTTTAAATTTAAACGAAAAGATGCAGGGTTGTGTTTTATATTTAGTGTTGTTATAAATATAACATTACATACATGCAGTGAATATATCGGTCTATGCGTTGCCTGAACCACATTTGTGTGCTTTTCATTCTCCTGAGTATATTGAGAAACGCCTAATGCCAGCGCTTGTTTCTAGTGACAAACATGCTGAGAAGCAAGAAGAAGATCTGCTGTCTGTCATTGTTGTTTACCAAGTCGCTTTCTCTTGCGCGAAAATGACGTTCGATCGCTTCTTTCCAGCAAACACCACGCCTATCAAGTAAGGGTACTGTTGGCGGTGGAAACGCAAGCCTGATCATGGTGTACCCGACCTCGTACTGTACTGTACTCGTACCCCTCAGTGGAAACGAGGCATTAGTGTTTTAGTCCAGACTAAAATGAGTAGGATGCTGAGAGGCCGGGCATCGGAAAAGAAAGACCAGGAGGAATAAAGCTTCTTATAAGAAAGTTTAAAATGGTTCAAGATCTGAGTATTAGACAAATTGTGCATATGAAATGATGTATGTTAGAAAGAGCTGTGACATGTAATATGCATTATAAAAAGTACAGTAATTTGTAGGGAATTTAGATGCTGGAAGCTGGGCCAGTCTCTCCATTGTTTGATGATCCAAGCCTGACACCTGCTGGTGCAACTTGCGTACTGCTTTTATTGAACTACAAAAACTAATTATAAAAAGATTACCTGCCACTGAGTCTCTGCTTACTATAAAGAACTTAACCATGGAGGGGTCTTTCTACTGAGACTGTAAGTATGAATTTAATTACTTATTATCTATTGTACAATTCAACTTTACCTTACCTGAGACGATAAACAAAATAAGGTAGAAGGTACTGATGATCTATAACTAGGAGATCAGGGTAGTATTTGACGCCATAAAACAATATATACACACACACAAACAGACAGTAATGGTCGTTGGATGTTTGGCTGCCGTAGCTGCTAGCATCAGCCCTTATTAGACATTCTCTGCTATCAGCTAACGTTATGTATCTAGCCCATACACAATGGCGATTAGTGTGTGAAAGTGGAAAAAGAAGAGACCACACACATGATGGATGATATTACACATGCATTATAGACATTACATGTAAATCTTGTGAAGTGGAACACACACCAAATGGAACTTAATGAAGTACTATTGCTAGTATTATAATTATATATAATGTACTATAATTAAAAGTAGTATAATTACTGGACATATAAAGATTTAACTGACCTATGATTAAGTTGTAAATGTAGACAGTTTCCTGTCAGCTGTTAATTTGTTCTTGTAGCTCAGAGCCCCGTTTCTCTGTCTAATTTCAGCACCAAGCCTGCACATCACACATTTCTTGATGGAAATAGAGTCTATGAGGCTGGCATGTTCGGGATGGGTGCTGAGTAGTCTACTGAAAGCTCCCAGAGTCATCTCCAAATTGTAGGTGATGTTGGAGTGAGGCCAGAAGGTGTTGATGTTCTTGCGAACTCCCCGGCCTACCTGGCGGCTTGTGTATATTTTTTGCCATCAGGAAAGGTTGCTCAGTGCTCACATCATAGCTGTTGCCCTGGTGTCTAGGACCTGAAGCATCCGGACTACCCATC
The DNA here is from genome assembly GCA_030378365.1 of Hybognathus amarus. Taxonomy (NCBI): domain Eukaryota; kingdom Metazoa; phylum Chordata; class Actinopteri; order Cypriniformes; family Leuciscidae; genus Hybognathus; species Hybognathus amarus. The sequence goes on from JAQIUQ010002108.1 coordinate 34,146, forward strand.
CAGCAACATAAAAGAGGCCCTCCTCCAGGATGCAATCTACAACAGTCTGTGAACAAGTGAAATACAATGTTACATTGCATATGATAATGTGTCATGTGACATACAACTGTACAAATGTGTCTTTGTGCTGTTTTGTGGGTCATGGTGTAGTGCAGATAACCTTGTCTTCCACAATGTCTGACACCAGGTCAACATCCATTGGTTCTGCTGTGGGCGAAAGAGGCAGGGCCAATGAGGTGGTCGGAGGCATCAGCAGACCTGTGGTTGCTGAGGTCGAGGGAGTCGCCCATCGGATGATAGCCAGAAGTGTGACTCCATCATCCACCTCACGAATTGGATGTGACTGAAGAGAGTGCAGGCAGAATGTTGGACACACTCAGTCCCCCTCAGCTGTGAACTGGGGTTATATTTGTGCCCACCTTTTCCCCGGACCAAGGAGAAAGAGATTCTACCCAAAAACAAAAGGGGCAGCAAGTAAGCTGTTTATTGTAAGCTGATTTTGATTTCCAATGCAACAGTTCACAGGGAGTAGAGAAAGTCCCTCGAGGACTTCCAGGAAAAACTACTGTACCAATACATGTTTATTTTGTTACCTCAATGCCATATTGATTCAGTTTTGAGGTGCAGAAATACTTCATGCCAGCATCTGTGAACCTCTTATGGACCATCAAGATGCTCTTGATTGTGAGCCGCATTCTGTTCTGGCACGGTGGTGGTTTACGCCCAGAGCTGAGAGAGGGATATCATTTTATAAAAATATATATGAATTTATATAATACAAGTTTATCAAGAAATGCTATTTATAAATGGCATGTTAATGTGTACGATTAGGTCAGCTCAGCGTGGAGTTCCGGCAGGAAGGTCACGGCCCGGTTAGCAGCGGGTGCTGCGCATTGACAGCTCTGAAAATAGTTGCCGTCAAGTCGATTATGGGCCTGCTCAGGGGGCGGTGACCACTCGAGCCCGAGGCGGTCGACAGCCTGTGAGAGGAGGCGCATGAGTCCCTCTCTGACTCCAACACGGGTCCTGCTGGATTCTCTCGCCGAAGAGGAGACGTGAGATCCCGACCACTCCTCGCTGTCTGAAGCTAGAAGCGAACACGTCTCCTTAATGTCCGCTGCGTCGTCAGAGCACGGTGGAGGTTTACGCCCAAAGCTGAGAGAGCTATATCATTTTATAAAATATATATGAATTTATATAATATAAGTTTCAAGAAATGCTATTTATAAATGTCATGTTAATGTGTGTTTCGCCTTTGTTTGTTTGTTTATTTCATTAGCTGAATCTTGGTTGTTCACTTATGCTTTTCTTATTGACTGACCTGAACTGCCAGCCGGCCACCCAGCTTAATGCACGACAAGGAAGTTCCTGTACCAAGGGGTCGTCTCCAGGGGTTTGAATCTTTGGCAGACCTAGTTAAGGAGTAAGAAATATGTTAGGCGAGGGGAGACTGCATTTAGGTAAGTTGTAAATAGGTAGGTGTGTCATAGTCAGTAGGTAGGTTGAAGTTAGAGGGTAGGTTGTAAGTTTGTGAAGTTAATTTTTTTGAAATTACCTGGAGTTCAGGACATCAAAAATTTTGAAATTACCTGGAGTTCAGGACATCAAAAAGGCGATTTATTCTGTCAATAAATTTGGCAGTGTCTTTTGCTTCTGCCGGCAGCCTCTTCAGTGGCTGAAAGTGTCACAAAAGATGTAAAAACTTAATAGGAGGTCAGTATTACATTATAATCTTCATAATCTGCTACTAGTCATTACAAGGATGAATTATCCACATGGAATTTACCTGCAGAAACAGTGTGCCTGTGTTCCTCTCGGTGAGCTTTGGCGCCAGGCGTATGGTGTGGAGGCTTGTCGAGCTCATAAAAGTTTGAAAATATGTCACCAAAGAACATTGGATCTTGCCTTGGATCTAAGGATTTAAAAAAATAAGAGCTGGTATGAGAATCAATGTGATGATGTTGCATCTTAGTAATGCCATTCGTCTTCATGAAACCATTTCATAGACAAATCATTACAAATGTGATTGCTGTGTTTAATCTGCTTACCTTTAGGCCAACTTTGAAGAAGTTGTTACTGATGGACTTCAGTAGGTGTGGGACATCAAAGACCACAGGAACCATTTGAACACCCACCAGAATGCAGTGGGAATCCTCACCACCAAGAGAGTCCAGGGTGGCCCCAAGTAGGTGCAAAGCCTTGATATTAGTTGTTGCTTAGTCAGAAATTACTGCCTGCCCCTTGGAAATAGGATAATATATTGTGTCACTACATGGTTTGATAGTAATTGTAGATTGCTAATGTTGCTGTTTAAAAGTCTGTCCAGTACATACTGTTAGCCCTATATGTTCTAGGTTCCGAATGGCATCCTTAATGATGCTGGCGATTTCCACGCCTGGCCTGTTGAAGGACATATTTTTAGGTAAATGTTTTTTTACATACACAGCAAAAAATATATATTTTTTTAAACAATACAGAATGTTGTTGTTGGCTTGCCTGTTTCCACTTCCCCAAAATGCCCCTAACCATGATGACCATTGCCTGTTTGGCAGCATGACCTAAGGGACATAGACCATAAATGGCATAATTTCTCTTGTCATAATCAAATTGCCTCTTGATGGACATCTCATCTAAAGCCAGAGAACACTCTGGTTTCTGCTGGGGTCATGGTGGAGGCTTCACATTACCCATTTAACAATTTCAAAATGTACACAGACCTGTTAATTTAACTTGCTTGTTCCAACAGCCAGGCTTCCTGCAAGGAATTATTTCCCAAATGGGAGTGATCACAGTCTATATTAAATTGGTATTTACAGAGAAGTATCTCACACGTCCTGTAATGTAACGGTGTATTGTTGTTTTGGAGGGTGAGCAAGAATGCTTCTTAGGTATCTGTAAGCCTTTGGGCTGCTGTGAGAGTATCTGCAGCCCCAGGTCTTTCAGATTGTTGTTAAACGTCTTTGCCTTTTCCCATTTTCGCTGCCTCCGACAGTAGTGCCGAACAGCTTTCAGGACAGCTCTTTAGCATCTCTTCCAGAATTTCATGAGGACTATGGAAGAACAGGATTTAGGTATATATCGGCCTGCCGATAAATCGGTTTGACTCTAGTTCAGGGCTGACACATCCAGCATGTTGGAGAACACAACCATGGGCCAACGGTTGGATTTACAGTTACAAGTGTAAGCAGCAACCATCTTGAATTATACACACAGAAAAAGAATAAAAAACAATCACTTTACTGACAAAAGTACATTTACATTTATTCAGCTTAGCAATTCATACATGTGTTACAAATTATAAACCACATGCAATTTGTCATAGGAAAATTAATAAACAATGCTAAAATTTATATATATAATTAGTAAAATACCTTGTCAAGCCTGTCCACTCCACCTTTGGTCTTGTTGTAATCCAGGATTACATCTGGCTTCCTCTCTTCACCTGTGCTGACTGTGGCTTCCTTGTGAACTATGCTCATCAAGAGCACATTTTTGTTGTTTTTTTGGGACAGGAACACACAAGTGTGTGTACTCATACATGCAAACACTGAAGAGAATTTCTCTCTGCCCCTTGTCTTCACCAGTGCAGAAGGGAACTCAGGCTCGTTTTTCCTCACTGTTCTCAGCAGGCCCAGTTTCCTCTTCAGGAGCTTCAGGCCAAAGGCATATGATGTGAAGGAATTGTCACACGAGATGGTATTCCGTTGGAGAACCGCAGACACATTGCCAGTTTTTTTTCTCGCTGCCCATTAGCCTGCTTGCCAGTATATATTTGCATGTTATATGCATAACTGGACTTAGCATCACAGGCTGCCCAGATTTTGATACCATATCTGGCTGGTTTGCTTGGCATGTACTGCTTGAAGCTAGAGCGTCCTCTGAAAGGTACCAGGCATTCATCTACTGTAAATTGTCCCAGATATTTCGTATCGCAGCCAGTTTGTCGTCTCTCCAATGGTCTTTTGAATCGGTTGTCAAACTGGACGACCTTTGTCATGACTTCAAATGCACTCAGAGACATTGTAGCACAGAAAATGGCTCTCCTTCGCAAGCTCCTTGTAGCCTCATTGTGAGAAAGATAAACACCGGCCAGCAATAGCAGACCAATGTAGGCCTGTAAGTCCACCCAGTCCACCTCTTTCCATGACTCCCCATTCACTTATTTCCCCTAAATTTGTCATGTCAATCGGCATCTTTGTGAGTTTACTCAGGGATAAAAAGCTCAAAAGCTGACCTGATGTTCTCCACACGTGAACAGGCATATCTGGTTGGCCTAGGCATCATCTTCATCATGTGCTCTGCAGGTGCTCTCCCTGGTGTCTGTGTAGGTGCTGTAGCAGTCCAGACGATTTCCCCATTTTCAGATGTATAAGTTATTACACCAGGATCCTCTTCCTCAGAGTCTCCCATCGGTGTTCTCATAATCCTGGTCCAACTCTGTCTGATATTTGGATTACTCCAATAAATACAACTGCACTTGGATCTTTACCTTTGTTGTGTGCGTCGTGACAGGTGTTGCAGGATCTCCTGTGCAGTCCACTCCTTTTGAAACTGCACGGCAGACACTATATGCCCTTGCTCTGCCAGTAGTGTTTTACTGCTGGACCATGGAACCGTGCAAATCTCTGGGGATGAAAGAAGGCAAACATCTCGAAGGAAGGGGACATGTTCAGCCATCCTTTTTCTTTTCCCATGCCTTAATTAATAGAAATCACGTTATTAGTCAACATAATAAATATGGTATAAAACAAATGCTGACGGCTTGACGCTTACTTTTTGCTAGAGCTGCTAGGTATTCTGATTATTTATTTTGTCATTTTGCCTCCATATTTCCCCCGAAAGCCTGCGAGCTTCTCCTCCTGTCCATACGGTAATCTCTCTACTATGCGACAGAGAGTCGCTTGGTTATGACGCAATTGTTAGCCTACTTTTACAAAAAACTGCTTCTACGGGGCCATAATATACATTTTATACATTGTCGCGTTTCTTTAGAAATAAATAATGGACAAATGGGGTCTTCAAATGCCTCAGATGTAAAGTTATTCGCTGTCAAAGTGATGTCAATGGAAATGTTAACGCAGGTGAAGTTCTGCTACAAAATGGCGGCACCGGCCGGCTTCAACTTCCGGTCAATGGATTACCCCCTTGGTTTGAACCCACCCATTTTTCAAGTGAGACAAAACTATTGGAACATGTGACTGACAGGTGTTTCTTGTTGCCCAGGTGTTGCCTTTAGGTTGATTGTCTTAACATTAAATAGCTCTGCATGACTAGTTCTAAGTTTCCATCCTTGGTTCAAACCTACAAAGACTGCATTTCCTGTTAAAGAGGATAAAACAACATGAAGACCAGAGAGCTGTCTATGAGAGAAAAGCAAGCCATTGTCAAGCTGAGAAAAGATGGAAAGTCCATCAGTCATTGGACAAAAATTGGCCCACAGAAATGCCCTGATGGGCCGTATCCAAGACAAGAGGTGTTTTTCCAAAGCATACTTTTTGTTCAATGTCCAATGGAGAAAAAGTGCAGCGGGATTGGTTACTGTCCTCCAAAAGCACAAATAAAATGTATTGTTTTGCATGTGTAGCAGGTTGATTGATTGCAGCAGGTGCTGGTCACACTCTCCGGACCAATCAGGACGAAGCTGCATGCTATATGGGCAGAGGGTGGGCTCTTGTGACTCTGAACGTTGTTGTCATCAGAGGCACACTTCCGCTGTGGTTCCTCTCGTGTTCGCGGTGCAGTTGCGGTTCTCGGACAGGTAATGGAGCATGGCTAAATTTTCCCATTTCCTAGAGGCCTCGTTAGTGTTGTAATGGGCATTACAGTGTGCAATGTCTTTTGCAGTGTTTCTCCTGTTACAAACCCGATCTATCCTGTAACGGAACCGGGTTGCGTTGTGCTGTTGGTAGGTTGAATCTGTTTCCTCTTTAAACATCTGTGTGACTGAGTGTAAAGTAATGGGCCACTTTATTATAGGTTTGTGTAGCTGTACTAACGATACAATTGGTATATAGATGTGCAGCTCCCTGACGGGTATGTATGTAAGCCAGGCGGCATTGTGTGTATTTAATCATGCACCGTTATTAAATGTGATTTGTTTATATACGTCAGGACTGTGAAGCGCTTGTTGGCGCCGGTTCCTGCGTGAGTCTCTACCTTCCCACCACGCTGCTGTTTTGTCTCTATGGATTGTTTGTCTCAACTGGTTTCAATTCAGACGACTTATTCTGATTCAACGACTGATTTCGATTTAACGAGGAAAAGCTATATGAGCTCCTTTTGGGCTCGGGACTCTTTGATGCACTTTACAGCGCGCATTGGCGTTCGACCAGTCTGTATCTAAGTGACTTTGACGCAGACGACAATCTTGTTTCTTTTCTTTTGACTTATTTGCGTTTATTAATGTGTGTTTATAGGTGTAAACTAATTTTTGATTAGTTTAGTCTTCGTTGGTTTAAATGTTTATAAAGATTTTCGTTTTGTTTTCATTTGATTTTTATGACTCGTTTGTGTGAGGTGTTTGTTGTTTGATTATGATTAAGTGATTTTTGATTAGTTTATACTTTTTTGTGGTTTAAGTGTTTATAAAGAAGATTTTCTTTTTGTTTGTTTTCATTGATTTTTCTGGGTTTATTGTTTGAGTTTTGTCTTTATTAATTGAATGTTTGTTTTCCTTTAGTGCTGAGTGCTGGAAGTGGTGGTGTCGGTGTCCTTGGTGGTGGGATCTCCTCCTGTTTGCTGTTTCCCTTTTTTTTGTGGTGTATTTTGAGTTGGTTATTTTTGTGTGTATGTGTGATTAGGGAATCCTTAACCCCTGAGATCCCACACATTTTGACCCGGTGCCCTCCGCTGGTAAGGCCTCAGCACTTTTTCTCCCTTTATTTTCTTTGCTCAGTGTGAATGCTATTTTATATTTCATGTCTGTTTTAATGATATAAATAAAGTTATTGTTATACTGGAACTGTGTCTCTGGCTTTATGCATGAACCGAACCTGTGTGCTTCCTGTAAATTTGGAGGGTTCATTATTGAGCCAGTCTAATTCTATTTCCCGGGCGAAACTCCCTGGGTGGCGTAGTTGGTGTTTTCATTAAAGTTTAAGACGCTGAACAAGTTAAAAGGTGTTCCACGCCCACAAAGGTGGGAAGGAGTTCCACTCGCCACATTTTGGCGTATAGTCGGCAGGATCATGCATTTTTTAAAGCCATTGACATTTGTTTCTGTATTATTTCTGTTTGTATAATTGGTTGTATTGTGAATTATTATTTAAGTTTGTTTTTGTTTTTTTCTTTCTCGGAGACAGAACAGCAGTTTGGTGGCGTGTGACGAACCGTGGGCATTCTTTGAGTGCTCTATTGTCTCAGTGGGGTTTTGGTTATGGGTGAGGAGCTACAGGAGTTGAGGGAGTTAGTTGCGCAGTTAAAAGCGGATAATGAGAGGTTGCGCCAGGAGCAGAATGACAATGCCCCTGGTCCCAGCTCTGTGGCCCCTACTACTGCGGCCCCTACTACTGCAATAGTTAATCCCCCTGTAACTGAGCGACTAGTTGTTGTACCTCGAGATAGAAGATGTCCCACATTTCGGGGTAGATCAGGTATAGGGCTCACAGAGTGGCTTGACGAGGTGCAGGCCTGCATGAGGGCACGCTACCTGTCTGTTTCCGATCAGGCCTTTTTCTTGTATGACCATTTGGAGGGCGAAGCACGTGAGGAGATAAAGCATCGACCTCAGTATAGAGCGAGGTGACCCGGCTAAAATTATAGCAGCATTGCAGGAATTGTATGGTTGTTGCGAGTCTTATGTTGCCCTTCAGGAGGCGTTCTTTTCTAGACGGCAGCAGGAAGGAGAAACACTGCAAGAGTTTTCGCTTGCCCTGATGAGTCTTATGGCATCCGTAAAACAGAACTCCTCGACTGGCGTACCAAATTCCGAAGTACTGCTGCGCGATCAGTTTGTGGAGCACGTGCTTGAGGGTGCTCTCCGTCGTGAGTTAAAACAGTTGGTGCGTCGGAAGCCCACTGTGGCTCTGCTTGAGGTTAGGAGCGAGGCTATTCGTTGGGAGCGCGAGGGTCGTCTGGACATACTCGCGGCCGAAGTAATTCTGTCCCCTCTGCCTTGGGCATGCAGTTTGGAGTTCAGGGTGGTCCTCAGGGTTTGAGTACCACTATTCAGGCATCTGAGTTGAGTGAGATGAGAGAAATGTTGAAGTTACAGCAAGAACAGTTAAACCAGCTTACCCAAAGTATTTCCCTCTTACAGAATCCCCAGCAGCGCAACCGGCCATTTTATAAAGGCCCTGTCATATGTCGACGCTGTCAGCAACCAGGTCACTTTGCCAGGGAGTGTGAGGGGATACGTGTTCCACCTAATGCTTCGTCCTGTTTTGCCCGCCTCCCAGCAGTCTGGTAGGCAGTCGCGTTTTTTTCCATCTTCGGAAAACTAGCGCCCGCCGAGTTGCAGAGTCACAATTCGGGGGGGCAGTTATTGGCTCTGAAGTTACTCAAAGTGTTTCGGAAGGGGGCCCTCAGTTGATTTCCTCTTGTCCACATTTGAGTGTAATGATGGGAGGGGTTGATGTTCCTTGCTTGGTGGACACTGGATCCATGGTGTCTACAGTTACAGAGAGCTTTTTCCTTCAGCATTTTGAGCCATGGGGTGTAGAGAGACTTCAGTCTTGTCACTGGCTGCAGCTCAGAGCGGCCAATGGGTTGGCCATCCCTTATATCGGCTACCTGGAGTTGGATGTTAAACTTTGTAGTAAGTTAATGACAAGGTGCGGGGTTTTGGTGGTTAAAGATCCCGCCAGAGATATGCCGCTCCATGTTCCTGGTGTGATGGGAATGAATATCATCCGCAGGTGCTACAGAGAGCTGTTTGGCCAGTATGGGTTGGCCTTGTTCAATCTACCCTCGGTATCTGGGGCCCCAGAGCCGGTGGTGAAGGCATTGCAGCGGTGTCACCAGGTCAGCGAGCAGGCCCTCGGGATGTTCCAGGTAGGGTGAAGGTTCGTGGTAGTAAGTCCTGCCGCATTCCTGGTGGCACGATGAAGATCATCGCTGCGACCTGTTCAGAGCAGTACTCTGGTTGTACGGTTATGTTCGAGCCCTGGACTCTGGTTTGCCGGCTGGACTGTTGGCCTCCCCGGCCCTGGTTCAGGTGGCTGGGGGTACGGCCCACATCCCTATTGTGAATGTTGGGACCATCGATGTGATGCTGTACCCACGTACGGTGGTGGGTACCCTGGATAAGGTTCATGTGGTCAGCTTGCCTACAGGGTCACCGAGGCGCCATCTGTGGTTGCCAGGGTGAGGTCCCAAATCGCTTCTTCTGGGGTCCAAGGCCAGATTGAGTCCATGGACTTGTCCTCATTACCGGCGGGAGAGCAGTGCCGGGTGCTGGCCTTTTTCAGGGTTTCGCGGGGTCTAAAAGTCTAAAAAAGTCTAAAATTTCCAAATCACATATTTAAGGCCTTAAAAAGTCTTAAATTTGCTGAAGTATTGTGTTCTAGGTCTTAAATCTTTTAAACGGATCTTAATTTTCCTGTCTATGTAAATCTCATTGAAATGATCCCGTAACACTTTGGAATGTTTTTTTTTAATTTATATTACGTAGTTGTAGTTCTTAATTCCCTGTATTATGACTACAAAATAGACCAACATGCAACAGCCAATCAGTTTTGAGGTTTTGTGTTATTGGCGGATCATCAGATACCACAGACAGACATAAAATGGATTTCATTCAGCTATGGGGAAGTGGAAGTTTAGCGATACTTGGCTTAAAAAATCTGAATTTAGGATCTGATTTTGCTGATTTGGATTTTGCTTTTTGATTAGAGTCAACACTAATAGCAGAGGTGCTCTGGGTTCTCCACACGGTGACAAGACACCAGTCTCTACATTGTTTCAAACGATGTTTCCTTCAGGTGCGGGAAAGATAAAACGGCCTAAATTACGCGCTTTGGAATAGGGCATTTTATAAAAACAGAAACAGAACAAATTTCCAAAATCACGTGACCGTTTGTACTGATTTTCACCAAATGTATAGTTTGAATAAATTAAATTACTTTGCGAATAATTTTGAGACTTGTTACGTGTTTCCTTTGTACGTTTTTTTTTCTTTTTGTCGTGATATAGGTCTTAAATTTCATTCATAATGGTCTTAAAAAGGTCTTAAAAAGTCTTAAATTTGACTTTGTGAAACCTGCAGAAACCCTGTTTTTACAGGAATATATCCCTGTCTTTGCCACTCATGATGGTGACTTGGGCTGTACAGATCTGATTACTCACGATATTCCGCTTTTGGACGAAGTCCCTGTTCGGCAACGCCATAGGCGTATCCCTCCTTCTGAGTATGAGTTGGTTAAAGATCACATTAACCAACTTTTGGAGGCACAGGTAATTCGGGAGAGCAGCAGTCCGTATGCTAGTCCCATTGTGTTAGTAAAGAAAAAGGATGGAAGCATGCCTATGTGCGTTGATTACCGGCAACTCAACAATAAAACGAGAAAGGACGCTTTCCTCTTCCTTGTATCGATGAGTCCCTGGATGCCTTGGCGGGTGCCCGCTGGTTCTCAACTTTGGATTTGGCCAGCGGCTATAATCAGGTCCCTGTGTCCGAAGCGGATCGGCCCAAAACGGCATTCTGCACTCCATTTGGTCTCTTCGAATGGAACCGTATGCCGTTTGGGCTGTGCAACGCTCCAAGCACTTTCCAGAGGCTGATGCAACGTATATTTGGTGACCAACAGTGCCAGTCATTGCTCTTGTATCTTGACGATATTGTGTTTTTTTCGTCCACGGTTGAACAGCATCTGGAGAGGTTGGAGGTAGTGTTGGGAAGGCTTCGGCAACAGGGCCTGAAGGCCAAGCTCAGCAAATGTGCATTTTTCCAACAGGAGGTGCGTGACTTGGGCCATGTCATCTCGGACAAGGGGCGTCTCCACAGACCCCAGTAAGGTGCAGGTGGTGGCAAATTGGCCGCCCTACCACTATTCCAGAGTTGCGGTCGTTCCTTGGTTTTGCTAGTTATTACCGCCGTTTTGTGGAGGGATTCGGCCAAACTGGCGGCCCCTCTACATAGGCTGGTGGCTCAACTAGGGGGAACCAAGTTGAAGAGAAGGGCAGAACTGTCTGTGGGAGGACATTGGACAGAGCAATGTCAGGTCAATTTCGACGCGCTTAAGGTCAAACTTGATACGGCACTCGGTGCTTGCTTACGCCGATTTCTCATTGCCATTTATTCTTGAGGTCGATGCAAGTTATGGGGGACTTGGGGCAGTGCTTTCCCAGGAGCAGTTGGGTAAGGTTAGACCAGTGGCTTATGCCAGTCGAGGTCTGAGGCCCACTGAGCGCACATGCAAAACTACAGCTCCATGAAGCTGGAGTTTCTGGCACTCAAGTGGGCCATGACCGAGAAATTCCGGGAGTATCTGCTGGGCCATAAATGTGTTGTCTTCACTGGACAATAATCCCTCAGCCATTTGTTGTCAGCGAAGCTTGGGGCTACCGAGCAACGCTGGGCAGCACAACTGGCCTCTTCGATTTTGAAGTAAAATATCGATCGGGGAGGAGTAATAGGAATGCAGATGCCCTGTCCCGTCGAACATCCTTTTGGTAGACATGACTTGGAAACTGTGGTACCTGGTATGTTACTCCCAGACTCTTTAAAGCATGTCCCAGTTGAAGCAGTTCAATCTGCTGTTGTTTCTTTGCCAGAATATGCTCCATTGGACCTTGGTGGCCTGCAACTGGGCAGATCCAGTCATTAAAGAAGCCCTGGTCTTTTGGCAGAGAGGGAGTTCGTCCCAATGGGGAGGAGCGAAAGGCGGTTTCACAACCTGCCTTGGGTATTGCTCTGCCAGCTGGGACCGCTTGATGGAAAGGATGGGGCTCATATCGTCAGACCTTCCGCCCTGATGGCCTGGAGGATAGTATTCCAGCTAATTTTGCCAGCTTCCTTAAGGGAGAGGTGTTCTGACTAAGGTCCACCAAGAACATGGTCACCAGGGCGGTGGAAAGAACGCTGGAGCTGTTCACGACGGCGGTGTTACTGGCCAGGCATGTCTTTTGCGGTCACACAGTGGTGTCGGGCCTGTGAGAGATGCCAAGTGGCTAAAGATATCCAACCAGCTGCTCGTAGCTTCATGGGGCATTTATTGGCTTCAAGGCCAAATGAGATTGTTGCTATGGATTTCACAATGTTGGAACCAACTTATAACGGGTTGGAGAACGTCCTCGTTATGACTGACGTTTTAGCAAGTACACGCTCTGTTCCCACCCGTGACCAAAGAGCCTCTACGGTGGCTCAGGTTCTGGTGACGGAATGGTTCTCTGAAGTTTGGTGTTCCTGCTCGGTTACATTCGGACCAGGGCTCGTAACTTTGAGAGCGTTCTGATCCAGCAGCTCTGTGGGCTCTACTGGTATAAAGAAGTCTCGTGACCACCCCATACCATTGCGGCTGGAAACTGGTCAGTGCGAGCGCTTCAATCGTACCCTGCACAACTTATTGCGTACCTTCCCAGTGTCACAGAAGCGGGACTGGAGTTCCTGTCTGCCACAGGTACTGTACTCTTATAACACCACTCCTCACCAAGCCACTGGAGAGTCTCCTTTCCTGTTGATGTTTGGGCAAGAGCCAAGGCTCCCAGTTGATTTCTTGTTAGGTCGAGTAGCAGGATCCTTGTGGTGGCAGCACCCATGAATGGATCCATGAACATCAGACCCGCTTACGGATAGCCTTCGAGGGGGCTGGGGAAGGTTCAAGGGTGCGGCCGAGCGTCGCAAGAGGAATCATGATCAGCATGTTCGAGGCCACCCCCTGGAAGTAGGCCAGTTGGTGTGGTTGCGGAACTTCAGTACCCGAGGCCGTCATAAGATTCCAAGATCTGTATGATTCTGTGTCATATAGAGTTCTGAAGGCACCGGCCGAAGGTGGAGCTGTGTACACCATAGCACCTGTCGACGACCTTACGAAGTCCAGGCATGTTAATCGTGCCCTGCTGAAGCCTGTGGTCAGGTTGAGACCCTTCTGGTGATGCTGCTGCCTTTCTGTCATCCCCCTCAGATCATAGTGAGTCGGAAGAGGAGTACTTTGGTGACGATGAGGTGCTAGTTCTCGGGCAGGGGCCTCTTGTGGTAGAACAAACTCGAACCAACCCAGTATCCCCGGTTTTGGAGGCTGCCAGGGCCCCTAGTCCTGTGGATGTGGTTCCACCGGCCACCTCTCCCGACTCTGGCGAAGTGGCAGTTCGCCGGACAGCCCGATCAACAGCAGGCCACCATTCTAATATCAATCGCCTCCCGAGGGCCGTGGGGGAACAGCAGGTGGTGCAGTGGACCCTCCGGCTCATCTGGGTAATTCTGTTCTGGCCTTTCCTAGGCCATAGAAGTAGCTGGGGTTACACCTGTGGTGTGCTCAATCGTCGGGGCGACGATTCAAAGCTTGGGGTAGATTGTAGCAGGTTGATTGATTGCAGCAGGTGCTGGTCACACTCTCCGGACCTATCAGGACGAAGCTGCATGCTATATGGGCAGAGGGTGGGCTCTTGTGACTCTGAACGTTGTTGTCATCAGAGGCACACTTCCGCTGTGGTTCCTCTCGTGTTCGCGGTGCAGTTGCGGTTATCGGACAGGTAATGGAGCGTGGCTAAATTTTCCCATTTCCTGAGAGGCCTCGTTAGTGTTGTAATGGGCATTACAGTGTGCAATGTCTTTTGCAGTGTTTCTCCTGTTACAAACCCGATCTATCCTGTAACGGAACCGGGTTGCGTTGTGCTGTTGGTAGGTTGAATCTGTTTCCTCTTTAAACATCTGTGTGACTGAGTGTAAAGTAATGGGCCACTTTATTATAGGTTTCGTGTAGCTGTACTAACGATACAATTGGTATATAGATGTGCAGCTCCCTGACGGGTATGTATGTAAGCCAGGCGGCATTGTGTGTATTTAATCATGCACCGTTATTAAATGTGATTTGTTTATGTGCGTCAGGACTGTGAAGCGCTTGTTGGCGCCGGTTCCTGCGTGAGTCTCTACCTTCCCACCACGCTGCTGTTTTGCAGGGCTCTCAAGCGTAGCGCATTGAGCGTGACAGTCACCTCATTTCGGTCTTTTGTCACGCACTTCCGCCACACATTGTATTTCTCACGCAGAAAAACTATTTATCATATATTTAATATGCCGCAGCGCCCAAATTGTCTCTAGCTGCTTCACTCTCATAGTGGAACGCAAGCGGGCGCGTCTCCCTGCTCTCGCAGCCTGTCGCTTTATCAGCCAATCAAAAAAAGGAAAGGGCTACACAATTTTAGCCAATCAGAAAATAGCACTACTGTATCTGGGTAAGATTTAACGCAACAACCAATAAAAAAGCATTTCAAGGAATTGTTCACGTGATTCTGCAACATCATCTCTTCCAAAAGTTTCGTTCACCGCAGAGGAAACGACTGGAGCTCCGAATATCACTGAGCAGAGTAAGTCATGAGATCTCCTGTTTTAATGTTACAACAAATTTACAAATTGTTTGACACAAACAAAGACAACTTGACTGCTGTTAGAGAATCATATTTTATAATTATCCTGGCCATGGATGCATTAATCATTGCATATATGTCTTTCAAAGATGTCAGGTAAAAAGCAAACGAGCATCCTCTCATTCGCCCTGAGAGGAAAGCCCCCTAAAAAGGCTAGGTTAGAGGATGCTGGCCCAGAGAAGGTGGCCAAAAGGGTAGGCCCATTAGAGGAGGAGACGGTGCCATGTGTCATACATTTTCTGCAAGTCTCAGCAATTAATAACAACACAAAAACACTAATATTAATATTATTAATGAAACACCCACATTCCAACGACCCCCCCCCTCAACAACCAACAACACCCCCCCCCCCCATTGGGCGGGGAATGTCACTCTTGCCTGTCTTCAAAACTTGAGAGCCCTGGTTTTGTCTCTATGGATTGTTTGTCTCAACTGGTTTCGATTCAAACGACTTATTCTGATTCAACGACTGATTTCGATTTAACGAGGAAAAGCTATATGAGCTCCTTTGGGCTCGGGACTCTTTGATGCACTCTCACAGCGCGCAATTGGGCGTTCCGACCAGTCTGTATCTAAGTGACTTGGACGCAGACGACAATCTTGTTTCTTTTCTTTTGACTTATTTGCGTTTATTAATGTGTGTTTATAGGTGTAAACTAATTTTTGATTAGTTTAGTCTTCGTTGGTTTAAATGTTTATAAAGATTTTCGTTTTGTTTTCATTTGATTTTTATGACTCGTTTGTGTGAGGTGTTTGTTGTTTGATTATGATTAAGTGATTTTTGATTAGTTTATACTTTTTTGTGGTTTAAGTGTTTATAAAGAAGATTTTCTTTTTGTTTGTTTTCATTGATTTTTCTGGGTTTATTGTTTGAGTTTTGTCTTTATTAATTGAATGTTTGTTTTCCTTTAGTGCTGAGTGCTGGAAGTGGTGGTGTCGGTGTCCTTGGTGGTAGGATCTCCTCCTGTTTGCTGTTTCCTTTTCGGCCTCTAGCACTTTTTCTCCCTTTATTTTCTTTGCTCAGTGTGAATGCTATTTTATATTTCATGTCTGTTTTAATGATATAAATAAAGTTATTGTTATACTGGAACTGTGTCTCTGGCTTTATGCATGAACCGAACCTGTGTGCTTCCTGTAAATTTGGAGGGTTCATTATTGAGCCAGTCTAATTCTATTTCCCGGGCGAAACTCCCTGGGTGGCGTAGTTGGTGTTTTCATTAAAGTTTAAGACGCTGAACAAGTTAAAAGGTGTTCCACGCCCACAAGGGTGGGAAGGAGTTCCACTCGCCACACATGTAAGAGTTTTGGAGACACACGCTTTGTGGTATGATACAATAACTGGCAGTGTCTTTCAAAAACACTGCAGCACCATGAAACCAGTGGTGATCACATCAATGCTTATCTGTTGTGGAAAGAATTAGCATCCCGATTACCCCTTGGTAAAACTATTGATAGAACATTGCAAAGAGCCATAGAGGCCATTTCCAGTTTCTGTAGCTTGGAGGCTTGATGCAGCTCTCAAGAAAGCTTGGTGTCTGGCCAACCCTACAAAGTGATATCTGAGAGGAATTGGATTTCGGACTGCCAAGCTAATCAAATAATCGATCTCCTAACTGGCACTGTATTGTGTGTTCCCAGCAAGCAATTTTGCGTCTAAAAGATGTCTAATAGCTGTCAAAACATAGCCCAGACATGTCTGGGCTAAAACAAGTCTAAATTTGGGCTGTCAGTGAAAATCTAATAGACATCTAAACATAGCCCAAGAGTAGACATCTAACCATAGCCCAAGAGTAGACGTTTAACCATAACCCAAGAATACACTAGTCAACAATTAGACGGCTATTGAACGACTACATTTATACATCTAATAGACAGTGCATATGGGTCTAGCCTAAGACAAGGATAATTCTGGGCTGTCAGTGAAAATCTAATAGACGTCTAAACACAGCCCAAGAATAGACTCAGTCAACAATTGGACGGCTATTGAACGACTACATTTATACGGCTAATAGACAGTGCATATGGGTCTAGGCCAGGGGTCGGCAACCTTTTTGATATGATGTGCCCTTTTCAAAATTTCTTGTTTACAAGTGTGCCATGTTGTGCTTGTGACCCTTCCCATATTTTGGTCATTGCATAGAAGTCTATCATGTATGCCTAGTCCTCGTTATCCTGGTTATGCTTCCTCACCAGCATAAAAATGTGTGCATTAAAAAACTTCAGAGAAACAAACATATTGGTGTTACATTGGTAACATCGTCTTGGGTTGTAACATGTTTTGAATATATATATGTGTGTGTGTGTGTGTGTGTGTGTGTGTAAATGTTTTATATATATTAGTATTCTTTAGAATGAAAATGCTGAATACCTCACTCTCCACTTCCCTCCCAGGTGCAAGGTTTGATATGTCCATGGCAAAAAAATTGTATGGCCCAATTTTGGCCATCAGGACACAAACATTTTGGCAGACCAAATTGCATTGATGACTGTGAAAATTATGTAAGGAATAAATTACATTAATAACAATAAATTACCTTGGTTCAAATCTGAAAAAATATATAATATATTTGTAATACATGATATGATATAATTGTCATGGATTAAACCATGCCATCAGCACCATATGATGCACCTGCTAACGCTCTCTTCAGTACATGATTAACTATTTCATCTGAAGCAGGGAAATTTGTCTGTGGCTATGTCATCAAGGACTCAAACTCAAATGGGTAAACTGAGTGCAAGATACAAGGGTTTGTACGTAAAACTCCTGTAGTGTGAACCAGGCATAGTCTCTCACTTCAACTAAATGGATCATGGATATTTATGACATCACCAGTTTCTTATCACATCTTCTGTCCAATCAAATGTTCTGTAGAATATTAAGCGTTGTGGAAATCTGGGTTCCTACTTCAGAAAAACTTGGATATATGCATAATTTTAAACATGAGATTTCTTGACTGGGAAAAGTCATTTTGTTCTAGGAATTTTATTGAGTCTTTATTTTTTTTTTTAGTTAAAAAAAATCCTTACACAGTAAATCATGAAAACCTAGACAATTCGCCTTTGGCTAAGCCACGCCCTAGAATGTAGATTGACAAATCACAGCGCAGCCAAGAACGATCTCCCACAGAGGTACAACACTTTTTCACAGCGCTCCATTGACTTTCAACACAGGTGTCTCATATTTTTGGTCTCGGCAGGCTATTACCATCGTGGTTTTATCAAAAATATGGTTAAACATTGTGCCTGGGGCATTTGTAACACAGATACGCGTTTCCCAGAGAGGTTGGAGGGGGTGTCCGTTTTTTCCCTTCCCAAAACCAAAGTCAAATCTGTTAAGTGTCGTTTTTGGATTAAACTGTGTGGACGTCCTTGATCAGCTAAACCCTGCAAAGATCAACAAAGCACATCTTTTTTGCTTCTAACCTTACTGTGAAGTTATACTAGTTAGACTGTTTTATAATGTTTTAGGTTATGATTTCGGTTCTCATACCGGTTGTTGATATGCTAGCACACGCTGCTAATAAATACAACGTTATACTCGTGTAGTCCATTTACTTTGTAATAACAATTATAGAAGTGAATAGAGACCTACCCAGCTTTGTTTGAGCAGTGTTGCTCCCTGATATTGTTAGTCTCAGCCTCCGTCTCGATTAGTAGGATATGCGGTGGTTAATTTTTTGACTGACCGGTAACTGTTATGCTTTTGCCTCTATTTTGGATGCCTTGTTGTTTCTTGCGTTTCACCTGTAGGCTATGTCTTGAATATAGCCTTCGAACACATATTGCAGCCCCTTTTGCCTACTTCTATCGGACACTTTATTTGCTGGTTTATAAAAGTTTGATAACATTTCAGCAAGAAGAGCTGTCACAGCATAAGCCATGTTGATCCCAAACCAGAGCCCAGATGAAGTTTGACGGACGTAGCAACAGTAACTAAGGGGGCGGGGCTTAGCCAAAGGTGAATTGTTGTGGTTAAAAAAAGTTTGAGAACAACTAACAAAGATGGTAAATATGTGAAGGCTCATGTATGGCACATTTTTTTATTATGCATTTTACAAAAACAAAAAGTCATATAATCAATATATAATAGTATGTCGTCATAATTCGGTTGCACTTTATTACACTATATGTACAGTGTTCTTGCCTAAGAAAACACTAGGTAATACAAGGCAACTACAGGGGTTAAGGTGTGGTTTAGGAGTAGGTTCTGAGTTAGTACCCAGGTATTGTAATTACTGTAATAAGTACAGGGGAAACAGGCCTGTGAAATAAGTAAGAGCTACTCATAATTGTAGTATCAACTTTGTCCCAAAAGTACAGGTTTTTTGAGATTCATACTTAGTACTTAAGAATTGTAAAAAATAAATAAAAAAGACAATGTTGAGTGTTTATTTTTGGGCAAACTTCCGATTAAGTTAAATGTTTGGCTGTTTTGCAGTGCGGCTTTGTCCTCGTACTTCCAAACACACCTGATTCAGCTAATCAAGTCAGCTAATCAACCGAAGGTTTATGTATTAAAGCAGAGTTGGATCTAAAATCTGCAGGGTTATGGCCATCCAGGAACTGAGCTGTAATATTAATATGCAGACTCCGTATCTGTCCAGTATCAGTCACACCATCATTCAAAAGTTTAGGGGGCAGTAAGATTCTTTCAATGTTGAAAAAAGTTTCTTAGGCTATCTTTATTTGATCAAAATACAAAACCAGCTGTTTCCTATTTTAATATATTTTAACATTTATTCATGTGATGCAAAGCTGAATTTTCAGCATCATTACTTCCAGTCTTCTGTGTTACATGATCCTTCAGAAATCATTCTAATATGCGGATTTGCTGCTCAAAAAACGTTTCTGATTATCAAAGTTGAAAACAGTTGCCGCTTCATTTTTGGGTGACAAATATTTTCTTGATTTAATAGAAATTGCAAAAGAACAAAATTGGATTGAAATGAATATTTGTCTTTACCATCACACCTTCTGACCCTGATGGCTTGTATTAGCACACAGATCAACCACCTGAACAAAGCACTGAACATCTTCAAAACATCCCTGGTGACGCCTACTACGTCTTCTTCACCACCTCAGTGCTCTCCTGCTCTGCCATATTGTTCAAACAATAAGGGAGTGGAGTGAAGAGTCATATGGATTTGTGAAAGAGTTGCATCCTTTGAATGCGACACATGGGTGACTAGGTTTTCGGTGTGCACTCTTCAACGTGGTCTGCTGCTCCTGTCGGGATTGTGTTGTTGGTGGGCATTGGTTTCCTGGCCGCACATGCCACAGGGAAATGTGAGCAGGTGTTTTCTAAAAATCTACAGTGACGATTCTGGTGCATGTGAAGGAATTACAACACATAAAAAATGGTAAGCCGAATGATTACTAGGGATTTAGTTACCAGTGACACTGCAGGAATACTAGAATGGTTAGATCTTACTAGATGTAAATTTGGCTTTAGGAACAAACCCTGGCGAGAGGTCAGAGAAATCGCATATAAAAGTAATAAACTTTAGGGTGGAAGAAGGAGCAGAAGTTCCAGCTTCCATTTACTCAACATTAATTTTTATATTATGACATCACATTAAAAGTTTAATATCCACAGAACCTGTAGTTTAATTCAATAGCCATTCCAACATTTAGCCATAATCATGACATTGTAAGGCTGCCATTTTAATAAAAAAACATCTGAGTTGAATTCATTAACCCTACCAACATTACACCAATCATTTTTAGCATTTTAACTTTCAGTTATAATGGCAGTAAATGTCAAAACAGGAGAATTAAAAGTAACAGATATAAGAACTATACAACAATGCTGCCATGTTTGTGAACCATCCACATCTTGTACTTGTATTTTTTAACTGATTTATCTGCAGTTCCTATTTTGCACACTGCTTGCAATGAATGATATTCCCTCATTTCAAAAAAAGGTTGCATGCATGCAGCAAATGTCACAAATTAAGGGTAATAAACACTATGTGTAATGCTTGTATGTAAAGTCATATGTGCTACATTAAACAGATGCCTACCAGTCAATGTGATCACTGGCCTTGCTTTACTTTGCTGAGCTCCATAGACTGACTGCAGGCACGCCATCTGTGCTTCGAGAGCGGTGCGGATTGCAGCCATCTACGCTTTAAAATATATTGCGCGTCTACACAAGGTTGCGTGGTAGGCAAGAGGCATATGCGATTGGTGTTGGCAGACTGTTTTAAAAAAGATTAAAAAATAAATAAAATAAAATTGTTTTCTGCAAACTCAACTCCACCAGTCTTGTTCTACATCTCACTGTCTATGACTGTGGTGATTTTCATGTTGTTTTACTGTTTTATTCTTTTAATAATTGTTTGCCAAAGTCATGAATATTTACATATAATTAAAAAAAATTTAATTGAATTGTTTTCTTCAAACTCCAACATATTATTGTTCTTCATCTCACTGTTAACCACTGTGGCGATTTTCTTGTTGTTTTACTGTTTTATTCTTTAATAATTCCACAACGGTTTACCTTGCCATATAGGCATATTTTATAAATTAATTTTAAAAAAGTATTTGTAAGTCATTTATAATAATCTTTTTTTTTACTTTCTCAAGCCAACTTAAAGGTATTGTAGGTAGAAATCTGTATAAAAAACTTATTTAACAAATTTGTTTAAACTTTTCTGTATATATCAATGCATAGTTAAAATGTAACTACTCTGAAAAAGAAAGTATAAAATCGAGTGTCTGTTGACCTCTCACGACTGTTTTAAAAGACAGCTTATTATTTCCATTCACTCCACCCCCTCCCTTCGGGGCTCCTTCCAAAAGCCACGCCCCCAAAACACATGAATGCGCGACTTCGACAGCTGAGCTGAAGACGCATTATTTATCATCTGACATCATGTCAGAATCACATGTAATAAAAAAAATCTAACTTTATCATTATGAAGATAAACAAATAAGATGTATTTTACTCAATATCAAGCTAGCATATTGATATTGGTAAAGGTTAAAATATATATTTATTGATTTGCTAAGCTAGTTAGGCCTATCTATAAGGCAAAGCTAAAAACAGGTTGCATGATACACGTTTTTCCATTGCCATCATTTAACACTGTGATGAAGATGAATTTCGTGTAAGATTCATAACTATATGGTGTTCTGCATGTAAGAGTGTCCACTGAAAGCATTCAACACGTCATAATCGCTTTTCAACGTGTTTATGAACGCCGTTGGCCTTAACGTTATTACTGTATATAGAATAATTCATTACATTTATATAGGGCTTTTCTCTGCACTCAAAGCGCTTTACATAGAGAGGGGAAATCATAAATATGACCTAACCCCGTCCCTAAACCTACCCGTCACTGGGGTTAATAGCATTTATGAGTCTTCCCCTACCATCCTAGGAAAAAAATATCACTCCACAGATGTAGATCTACATTTTGCTTCGTTTCGCTCGGACATTTAACGGCGTGTAAATACACGCTGAATCACTCGGACATTTAATGGCGTAGACGTACGCATACACGCGGATAGCTCAAAATGCATATAGAACAACACGCCACTTGACTTGAAAGGAAAATCATGATGTCATGTTACCACATTGTCAACTCGAGGACAGATCCGTGGTTGAGGGCGAAGCAGAGGAAGTCTTGCAAGTAGGCCGTGTTTAATGCAGATTAATCGTTCTAGTCTTATTCTTCGATTTTTATGCTCTTTTTATCAGAGTATTTACATTTTAATTATGATATATATAGAAAGTTTAAACAAATTTGGAAAAAGTTTTTATACAATTCTTACCTACAAGACCTTTAAATATATTTCTTAATATACAAATAAATATGTTTATGCTGTGTTTTGAAGGATTTTTTTTTTATGACTTAACTACATCATTAGAATGTATATGAAATATTAATTTTTTTTGATGTGGAAAACACAAAATTTTGCATCTAAAAGATTTCTAATAGCCGTCAAAACATAGCCCAGATGTCTAGGCTAAAACAAGGCTAAATTTGGGCTGTCAGTGAAAATCTAATAGACGCCTAAACATCACCTACCCAGACAGCACAAAGTGTTTGATGTCCTATTGACATCTGGCAGACTGCAGTTTTTAAAGTGTTTGCTCATCTGCAAGACGTCTATAAGACGTCTTCCTGTCAGATGTCAAATAGACGTCTATTAGATGTTCATTACATCTTAGAGACATCTTCTAGACGTCTATTTGACATCTGCAGGAAACGTCCTATAGACGTCTTGCAGATGAGCAAACACTCTTAAAAATACGTCTGCCAGATGTCAATAGGACATCAAACAGCCTTTTGCTATCTGGGTAAGAATAGAAGAATAGACTAGTCATCAATTACACAGCTATTAAAGAACCATATGTAATAGACAATAAAATGCGGCTAAAGGGTCTTTTTACTTCAAAAATAGCAGATACGCATAAATGACAATTCATCCAAAACAAATCAAATATAAAGGTTTTATTTACAAAAATAACATGAACAACTTAGACAATTTACAAAAAGATCCAAACTTAAAAATAAGCCATTAAAATATTACAAACAATAATAACAAAAAAACTTATGATATTAACATAAAAAATAACCAAATAAAAAATAACCTGTTAATTTATAAAACATTAATCAATTGTTGCCTTTAATCGCATAACCACAAACATCACATTTACATCACAAACCCTATAAAACTCTTATTTCAGCAGATTAAATTAATTAATTTAATACTACCAGTTATTTCGTTTAATTGTTCATTTTCAAACTTTTTTTTTACAATTATTGCCATTGTAAATACGTTTTTTTTTTTAAACGTTTTATAAAAATAAAATCAATTTGAAATGTTTCAAACTCAATCAAAATATACTTAATGTACAATGACAATTGTTTTTTGGCTCATAGTCTCTTATTATGCAAAAAGCCATTATTCAGTCATAGATTCAA
Source organism: Hybognathus amarus (assembly GCA_030378365.1). Classification (NCBI taxonomy): domain Eukaryota; kingdom Metazoa; phylum Chordata; class Actinopteri; order Cypriniformes; family Leuciscidae; genus Hybognathus; species Hybognathus amarus. The sequence continues at coordinate 57,608 of JAQIUQ010002108.1, forward strand.
TATCATAGTTCAAATATATCATAAACTTGTCAAAGATGAGCGTTTTATGAGGAAAATTAGAGTGTTTTTTTTGTTTTTTGTTTTTTTACCATTGCTGCCTGGATATTTTCATAAGTTTCTGAAATCCTCCTCAGTGGCCAAGGTGGCCACAGGTGGAACACAGTGTCTGGCTCCACGTTTTTTCCAATTTTTTTCAGTTCTTCTTTTATTTCAATAAGTTGTGTTAACACTTTTCTTTGGAATCTAATTGCAATAAAGGCATTGTGTTAATTTCAAATACCATACAAAATAGCATCTCTGCCGCCTCATATATAGGGGACAACAAGGAGAAGAACTGTAGCCAGCTATCAACCAGAGGGTAAAGGATAAAGTATAGCATCTTTATTTACTTCCACATTCAGGAAAATCGAGAAAAATATTCTAGTAACAATCCATAGACACTTACTTTTGTCTGTCATTGGGAATTTTGTCTTGCTTGTCTGTAAAAAAAGGTTGCAAACACATGTAAACAATATGTAATAAAAAAATGGTTCTCTTAATTAATTGGTATAAAGTAGTTACTGCTGCTGTCATAATGTGGTTTTGTGTCTTGTCATTTCGTTTTCAGTGGTTCCCTGTCTATTAATTATCCCAGGTGTTTCTTATTTCTCACGCCCCCTTGTTACTGTACCTTGCCTAGCTGTCTTGTTGCCTGATTATTTAAGCCCTGTGTTTCAGCCTGGTCTTTGTGAGTTCTTGTTTAATGTCTGAAATGGTGGATGTTCGTTGTTCCTGAGTCCCAAGTCTAGTCTGAAGTTCGTAGCCTGTTTAAGTCTGTTAAATAAAGCGTGTGTGCTACACTTGGATCCAGCACATTATCCTTGCTTCAACATTATCCTTGTCTCCAGCTTGACGGGCATAAACTCAGCTCATAAGCATGTCCATAGAGCTGGCAAGTCCCGTCCATCCATAAAACGGACCTCTAGGTTGAAAAAGCGTCAATGACAAGTGAACGAGAGAAATAATTATTTCCTTATCCGTTTGAATTGTGCCATGAATGTAACATATGTTGCTCAGTTAATTCTTTATGTGATTTCTCATGTAACGAGTTTGACAGTATATTGTACTGATTCTTTGGCTAGCAGTTGTGAAATAGACATAATGAGAAAGACTACACATGTAGTCCGTCCCATATGTGACGTCGCCGCATAACACATTTTCCCTCCACAAATCACGGTTTTCACCACACTTAACTAAGTTTGTCCTCTCCCTGAAAGAAGGCGGTGTAGTGCACCAAGACACAGGCATGTTTAGCGGGATCCGTGTGCTAGTGCTTTTTTTACTTAGTGAATTTCTTCATTAATTTCTCAAATAAATGCAAATTTTCTCTGCAGGATTTTTAGAGTCAACAAATAACAATTATCAAATCACAACTTACTTTTGGGCATATCCATTCTGTGGAGTCCAGAGACCATGGAGTGCCTTTATAGTCATGGAAAACAACATGTATTCAAATTCTGAACCAGCAATGAATGAAATACCATTATGCAACTTTTGGCTATTCTGAAGGTGTCTGATGTCATAATAAAAGATTTTAAAGCAAAGTTATCTACACAGATTGCCTGTCATTCAAACACAATAAGAGTGGTTAAGTTTTCATTTGTATTGCGCAAGGAGAAATGCTCCTTTTAATATTGCAAAACAAATGAATGAAATGGCCAATATCCATAACCACTTAAGGCGGGCATACACTGTGCCGATGTCTGTGCGATTTCAGCAAGGTACCTACTCACACTCAACGAGTAAATTGCATGAAGCAAAGCCAAAGTTCAGGATTTATGTGCTCACACTGTACGGTCTGATCATTGAGCTGCGACTTCACTGCTCACACTATACGTGTAATATCTGCGATAACCCCTGGATTGCGCCTATATATGTGTATGTATCCGAGAGATATAGTCAAAATAAGCATCTGCTATCAATATCAAGATGATTTAGCATTTTCAATTTATGCATTTAATTATATTAGTATTATAATTATAGGGGAGGCTATAGGCTCATTTTATTATTAAATTTATCCGCTATTGTAATTAATTTGCTACGCAATATTTTCACTGCACAACCAACGTGCTGTGAGGATATAAAATATTACATAATCATTAAAAATTGTTAAAACATTTAAGTCAATTACAATGAATTATAGGCATATAAAATAGAAGAGTCTATATATATGTTGAAACATTGCCATAATTAATCATCAATGAAAATTAAAAACAGGTTTATTTCAAAAACATTGTTTAACAAATTAATAAAAGAGGTGTTACATTCGCAGGTGGCTTGGAAGACGTGGGTAATATTATCCATTTTGCAACACAAACTGGAGGTTAGCAACAGTAATTTGTAGCTGAGTTTGAACTACAGAACTTTTTGTATGCAGATTATACAATAATTTATGGGTTTTATTGTGTATTAAGAAGAAAGGACAAATTATTTACATGTCGACTGGGATGCCGAATCACAAATCTGTTTGAAGAGAGATGCAAACATAGGCCTACATATACAGCTTCAAACACAACAAAAACATTCTGTAGACATATGATAATTATGACTGATATAGCAGACAAGATCCTTTATATGGCAAAATTTGTAAGACAGCTATGCAAGATTTTATTTCTGGGAACCTGAGGGATGGATGCTGTAAAGTGAATAAAATATATCAAATAAACAAACTAAACAATGGCATTATACTTTTACAATGGATTTTAATTATTATACATTCACCTTAAAAGTTAAATAGTTTTTTACAAAGTTGGGCTAACAGAATAATGATTTTAATGCTACGACGTGTGAGGCAAATACCCCGTCGATGTTAACCGGAGGGTGGTTTCCTCCGTTGAATGAAAATAGTTTTATGCACAACTATCTGTGGATTATCCGCTTAAAGATCTCCTCTTTTCGTTTTTATTTTAATTTTATTTTTTGCTGCAGATGAAATGGTTAAACTTCTGTTTTCCCGCAGGCGCAGTGAGGGAAAAATACTGAGTTTAGGGCAATCGGTTCATAGCTTTGCTTCAACTGTGCCGACATAGTCACGAGGAGCGACCAAAATTTCTGACATGCCAGAAATTCATCCGAACCATCCGATTGTTCGAATCGTGAGAGGTTAATCGCCTCTCGCTTCTCCCTGTACACTGCACGAACACTGCACGAAACAAAGCGTAGACACGTAAAAAGAGTTCGCACGAGTCAGAATTCGGCTCTAAAATTGCAACCGAAAATTCGCACAGTGTATGTTCCCGCCTTTAGTTTACAAGATTAATGACCTCACCCATTTTCTGAATGGACCTTCTTCATCAGCTTGCTCCCATTGTTGTTTTTTGTACCTAAAAGAATAGTATTGGTAGCAAAAAATAATTTACTTTCAAAAATATATATAAAAATAAATAAATAAATAAAGTTACTTTTAAATAACTAATGTGGACATGACCAAAATAATTATACTATAATGTTGTGTTGTGTACCTGAGGCAGTGTCTGCTTTGGAGGCCGTACCAGTGTGACTGACAGCACACAGCATGGACTGTTACTGCTCCTGAATATGTTCTTGAAATGTGTTCTCATGCCACCCGATGATATTGAATTGAACAAATGATGTAATAGCATAATTACCTCTGTGGTTCTGTGGTGGTGGTGATGGCATCCAGGATTCCGATAAGCTAATACAAAAAAAAAAAAAAAAAATAAATACAATTTGGCCATGGTACTTTCAAATCAATTCTGAGATTTTGAACTGAATCAACAAAGTGGTAGTAGAAACTGAAATGTGAAAATATAAAATACCTTGGATGTAGACAGTATAATTTTTCTTTGTTGGTGCATGCCTCAGTCTGGTGAGATATAATGGCCTGTGGATTGGACAAATTTAAAGATTTGTTATTAATAACCTTAATCAAATACAAGAATGATGAAACTAGATTTTTAGAATCATCTGGCATTTGAGTCGGTATATTAATTAACGTCAGCAATATTCTCACCCAGAAAAGTTAACTGACAAGACAGGACCAAGTTTCAGTTCATCTTAAAGATATGCAGGAGAGGGAATATGGCAAATCCCTGTGCATGTGGTAAACACTAGGGATGAGCGAGTACAGCATTATCTGTATCTGATATGCTATTGAACCATATGAAGTATCTGTATCTGTACTTGCGACTGGGCGGGCCTAAACCCGAAAGTGGGTTGGGTAGCTCTGAAATGGGTGGTGGCTTTAACCGGTATGTTATTTTAAGCATGCAATTGATATGGGTTTGATCAGAAATTGTTATATTTATTGCTGATAAAGAAACTATTTACATGACAGCATCAGCATTGAGCTTCAGATCAATGGTTTTGATCATGATAACAAACAAATTTTGAGACAAGTTTTGCAACAATGAATACAACACATGTGCTTGCAATTGATGAAGAAGATGTAATGAACAAGAGTTTCCATCTAACTAGGGCTGAGATGATATGCACCAAAAGCCATATCCATATTTAGGTGAATTTCAATATACAAAAAATATCCTGATATTTTTCTGCAAAAATGAGAGCAAATGTTCAGTCAAAGCCAAATATGACATGTCACAAGTAGTTTTATTTGAAACATGAACATTTGCAAAATCAGATGAATAAATAATAAACAGGTTTCTTCACCTTAGGGCTGCATGATTATGACAAAAATCTTAATTGCAGATTATTCCCTTGGATTGTAATTGTGATTTATTTATTTTTATTTATTTATTTATTTTGTTAATACAACGTTGGTATGAGCCATTACAGTCATTTAAAAAATATAAAAAATAACACAAAGAAAAATATGGGCATTAAGGGGTTAATATAGACATGACAGTTACCATGGTGAATACACAATACTAACAAGAACTGTTAATGAAACATGAAAACTTCTTCTGGTGAATAAAATGAAAATCATACCTGCATTGCTTTTATTTTGTGTAATTTACAACGTAACGGTGTCTCATGCTCGAGTATACGGTTTCTTTTGTGTTACGATCCAGCTGGGGATTCGAACTCGGGTCTTCGGTGTGGGTGTCCTTGATACTAACCCCTCCACCACTTGAGGAGGTTGAACCCAAATGCAGAGGATTTAAAGGACAGTCAAAAGTCAAAAGTCTGAGTTTATTATTTGGCTCTTTACTTCCGAAGGGAAGAACAAAACAAAAGGTTCGTAGTTAGCACTTTAAGTGAAAGTGCAACAGAAAAACTCAATCAACTCTCCTTGAGAGGCAAACAAAAAGGTAATCCAGACAGAGGATCTTCTTAAACATAAATCCAGAAAGGCAAAACCAGAAGTCCACAAAAAGATTACAAAAACATACTTCCCAGAGCGAATTCACTTTGGTTGACATCAGGACTGAACAAGAACAAAAATGCAGTGAAGCCTTAAATAGGGTTTATCATTAGGTGTAATTCAAGACAGGTGAGTATGAAAATCATTAATCCAAGGGAACATAATCTGGGTAGAAATAATGCCATCTAGTGGTGAAATCAAGGAACTTCAGACAAAACATTACAGAACCCTCTCTTTTAGGAACGGCTCCTGACGTTCCCAAAAGCTCGGGTAGATTGAGGACGTTGAAAGTCCCTAATCAAACTCTTGTCCAGGATATGGCGCGTGGGGACCCAAGACCGTTCCTCTGGCCCATATCCTTCCCAGTCCACTAGATATTGCCGTTTACCACGAACCATACGAGTGTCCAATATCCGCTTGACCATGTATGCTGGTTGGCCCTCAATGATCTGCGGAGCTGGGGGTGGCCTGGTGGCAGGAGACAGAGGACTGTATTTGACAGGTTTTAAACATGAAACGTGAAAGGTGGGATGTATGCGCAAAGACTTGGGAAGTAGGAGACGGTAGGAAACTGGGTTTACTTTCCTTAAAACCTTGAAGGGTCCTATGAATCTGGGCGCCAATTTGCGTGCTTCAACTTTAAGGGGAAGGTTCTTGCTAGACAGCCAGACGTTCTGCCCTGGACGAAAAGATGGTGCTGGTCTGCGGCGACGGTTGGCCTGTTGCTGTTGTAGCTGTGAAGTCTTCAGAAGTGCGGCTCTGGCCTTACTCCACACCCTGTGGCACCGTTGAACCAAATGTTGGGCAGCCGGAACTCCCACCTCAGACTCCTGCTCAGAAAACAAAGGAGGTTGATAGCCAAACTGACATTCAAAAGGTGACATACCCGTTGAGGAATGGCGAAGAGTATTATGGGCAAATTCTGCCCATATCAACTGTTTGCTCCACGACGTTGGGTTGGATGAAGCTAGACATCTCAAGGTTGTCTCAATCTCTTGGTTAGTTCTTTCAGTCTGTCCATTAGACTGGGGATGAAATCCAGATGACAGACTGGCTGAAGCACCAATGAGCTGGCAGAAGGCCTTCCAGAACCTGGATGCAAACTGAGGGCCACGGTCTGAAACAACATCTTGAGGAAAGCCATGCAACCTAAAAACATGCTGCAATACAATCTCAGCAGTCTGTGGAGCCGAAGGTAGTTTTGGCAATGCTATAAGGTGGCAAGCTTTTGAAAATCTATCCACAACTACCAAAATCACTTTGTTACCTTGGGAGAGTGGTAGACCCGTTACAAAGTCCATAGAAATATGTGACCAAGGACGAGCAGGAACAGGGAGGGGTAGCAGAAGACCTTGTGGACCGAGACCTGGAATCCTTATGCTGGGCACAAACGGAGCAGGCAGCAACAAAGGATTTAACGTCATCAGCGATCCTTGGCCACCAGAAGCGTCTGCAAATGAACTCAAGACTCCTGCTGACTCCTGGGTGGCAGGTGATTGATGAGGCATGTCCCCACTGCAAAACATCAGTGCGCACACTCTTAGGTACAAAAAGACGACCAGGTGGTCCATTACCTGGGTCAGCTTCCTGCTGCTGTGCTTTTCTAACCCTGGTCTCTATTCCCCATCTAACTGGAGCCAGAATCTTGGACGTGGGGATGATCATCACTGGGGTTGACTCCATATTGGGTGGGTCAAATTGCCTGGAGAGAGCATCAGGTTTCTGATTCTTAGATCCTGGTCGATAGGAGAGAACAAAGTTAAAGCGATTAAAGAATAGCGCCCACCGGGCCTGGCGAGAGTTCAGTCTCTTGGCTTCTTGGATATAGGCTAGGTTTTTGTGGTCAGTCCATACAACAAAGGGATGTTTGGCCCCCTCCAACCAGTGCCTCCATTCCTCCAATGCCAGCTTAACAGCCAATAACTCCCTGTTACCAATATCATAATTTCTTTCAGTAGGAGAGAGCTTGTGTGAAAAGAAAGCACAAGGATGTAATCTGTTGTCTTTCTGGCCCGCTGGGAGAGTACTGCTCCGACCCCTACCTCAGAGGCATCCACCTCGACTATGAAGGGCAGCTCAGGATCTGGAATAGTAAGGATAGGCGCTGAAGTAAATCTATCCTTTAATTTGCAGAACGCCTTTTCAGCTCTCGTCTGTCCACTGAAAGCCCTTAACATTCTTCCTAGTGAGAGTCGTAAGTGGAGCAGCAATGGCACCGAAATTTCTTATGAACTTTCGATAAAATTGGAAAAGCCAAGAAAACGTTGTACCTGCTTGATGGAGGTGGGTGGAGGCCAATCTTTAACTGCCTTGGTTTTGGCTGGGTCCATCTGGATGTGACCATTAGAGACAATAAAGCCCAAAAAGGATACCTCTTGAACATGGAACTCACTCTTCTCAAGTTTGACGAACAGATGGTTCTTCAGAAGATGCTGGAGGACTAGGCGAACATGCTGAACGTGCTCCTGGAGGTTCTTGGAAAAGATTAGAATATCATCCAAATATACAAACACAAACCTGTTCAGCATTTCTCTTAACACATCATTAATCAAAGCTTGAAATACTGCAGGAGCATTTACCAGGCCGAAAGGCATGACCTTATACTCATAGTGGCCCGTGGGTGTATTGAAAGCAGTCTTCCATTCATCCCCAGGACGGATACGGACCAGATGATAAGCGTTGCGAAGGTCCAGTTTAGTGAATACAGTTGCCCCCTGAAGCAACTCAAAGGCAGTAGACATTAATGGAAGAGGATATCGATTCTTTATGGTAATCTTATTGAGACTCCTGTAATCAATACAGGGTCGGAGGCCCCCATCCTTCTTAGCAACAAAGAAGAATCCAGCTCCTGCTGGTGAAGTTGAGGGACGTATCAGACCAGAATTCAAAGCCTCTTGGATATAGTCTTCCATGGCCCTCCTCTCTGGTGGTGAAAGGGAAAACAGTCTCCCCCTTGGAGGGCACATTCCAGGGAGCAAGTCGATTGCACAATCATAAGGTCTGTGGGGGGCAAGGACAAGGCCGCCTTCTTGCTGAACACATCTAAAAGGTCTGCATAATCAGGAGGAACACTGGATAATTCTGGAGGTGTCCCAGATAACTGCAGATTAGTCCTTAACAGCCCATGGGTAGCCTGGCTTAAGTCGGAAGAGACAAGTTCAAGAGATGAAGTTGAGAGACACGAGTTATCACAATTAGGCCCCCATCTGACAATGTTACCAGAGGACCAGTCGATATGGGGGTTATGGAGAACAAGCCAAGGAAAACCAAGGATTAACGGAAATTCTGGTGACTTTATTACATAAAACTGTATAGTTTCTTGGTGACCCCCAACCCAGAGATGTACAGGAATAGTGCTTAGACTCACCCGACCAGAACCAAGGGGTCTTCCATCCAATGCCGTGACAGTAAGTGGGTCATCTAGGTTGGTCAGTGGCACCTGAAGATGTCTGGCAATTTCCAAATCCATAAAGTTTCCAGCAGCCCCAGAATCCACGAAGGCCTTTAGGAAATGTGACTGATCATTCCATAAAAGGTGGGTAGACAGGAGAACCCCGGAAGATGTTGAGTTGGGAGGGATAGTCTCTCTCATCACAGTCCTCCCTTTACTGGACGAGAGTTGGCTTTTCCCGAAAGGATTGGGCAGGAAACTCGAAAGTGGCCAGGTTCACCACAATACAGGCAGCATTTATCCTTGAGTCTGCGGTTTCGCTCTGACATGGAGAGCCGTGATCGGCCCAGCTGCATGGGCTCTTCGGTGCAGGTTACAGCTGAAACGGGGTGATCAGGAGGCAAGGGCAGAGCTGTAGGATGTTGAATGGGAGCATATCTGGAAGACTCTGTGCGCTCCCTACGCCTCTCTGAAGACGATTATCTAATCGAATAGCCATATCAATCAAGGAATCTAGGTCTGTTGCAGGGTCTCGGGCTGCCAATTCATCCTTAAGATCATCATTAAGTGCTCTATAGAAAGCAACAGTCAAAGCCTCCTTATCCCAGCCACTCTCCATAGATAGAGTTCGAAATTCCACTGCTAATTCTGCAACACTTTGAGTACCTTGGGATAGCTGAAGAAGACGGCTAGCTGCCTCACGTCCCCTTACCGGATGATCAAAAACACGTCTCATCTCATCAATAAAACGACTGTAATTGGAGCAAACCGCTGGTTGTGGAGACTGCTCCCACAGTGCAGTGGCCCAGGCTAGGGCTTTTCCAGATAAAAGAGTAATGATATAGGCCACCTTGCTACGTGATGTTGGAAACTTATTAGGTTGCAATTCAAAGTTCAATGAGCACTGGGTAAGAAAGCCTTTACATCCACCAGGACTTCCAGCATACCTTTCAGGGTGAGGCAGATGAATCTCAGAGTTGCTAGGAGAGGTGCTGGGAGGAGCTGTTTGTGGCTGGAATTGAGAATCAGCATCCTGCGGTGGGCATGAAAGGGCTTGAAGGTGCTGTAGGATCTCTGCAACAGCTTGACCAAGTTTTGATACAGCATGTTCCTGTTGTGCAAGGACTTGTTCATGTCGTTCCATGGTGGCTGCCTGGCTTGTAACAGCAGCTAAGATGCGCTCAGCATTGCTCAGGTGTTGGGATTCCTCTGCTGGGTCAAAATCCATGGTTCAGTCCTACTGTTACGATCCAGCTGGGGATCGAACTCGGGTCTCCGGTGTGGGTGTCCTTGATACTAACCCCTCCACCACTTGAGGAGGTTGAACCCAAATGCAGAGGATTTAAAGGACAGTCAAAAGTCAAAAGTCTGAGTTTATTATTTGGCTCTTTACTTCCGAAGGGAAGAACAAAACAAAAGGTTCGTAGTTAGCACTTTAAGTGAAAGTGCAACAGAAAAACTCAATCAACTCTCCTTGAGAGGCAAACAAAAAGGTAATCCAGACAGAGGATCTTCTTAAACATAAATCCAGAAAGGCAAAACCAGAAGTCCACAAAAAGATTACAAAAACATACTTCCCAGAGCGAATTCACTTTGGTTGACATCAGGACTGAACAAGAACAAAAATGCAGTGAAGCCTTAAATAGGGTTTATCATTAGGTGTAATTCAAGACAGGTGAGTATGAAAATCATTAATCCAAGGGAACATAATCTGGGTAGAAATAATGCCATCTAGTGGTGAAATCAAGGAACTTCAGACAAAACATTACACTTTGCACTTATACAGTGAGACATACAGCGGGCGCCGCCGCATATGCACGTGCAATTGAGTGTGCGCTACGACTAACGTTACAGTATAACGGCTGACAGGACAGGGAGTCCGTTTTGCTGAGGTGAAAGACTTTATTTCATGTTATAACATAACATGCTTTAATCAGGCATGCAAAGTGGAAAAGGAGTGACGGGGCGCGGGGAGCAGTGCGAGAGCTCTGGGTCAGCAGCTTGCTTGGAGCAAGGATCACAGCGCAAACCTGAACTATCGATATGTGATATGGTCTAATTTCATATCACATTTAAAATATATATATTATTTATATTGATATATTGCTCAGCCCTAATCTCAACATAAGTTTTTTTTTTTTTTTTTATCCGAGCACAGATATTGACTTGTATTACTCATATAATATTCGTACTCGTCAAAAGTGCTTTATCTGTACCGCACACTCGCTTTAGCCAGTATTCGGCTCAACTCTAGTAAACACACTGCCTTCTTATGCAGGTCCTTTGCCTGCAATAGCTTCCTCTTTGCTCTGCTAAGGTCATTTTCCATCACATACATGATGTTAATCAGCTTTGACTCACAAGGTAGATCAAACAGCTGCTTTGTGACCTTTGAGTCAAGAACATCCACAACCAACATTCCATCATGACGCTTTTCCTTCACAAACACAATTTGCTCACTCTCTAAAAGGAAGCAGTGATTTGGTGCCTTGGCCGATATGGAGATATAGTTTGCGCCTTGAAAGCTTCATGTGTTCATGTGTATTTGCTTTTTCAGCCAATCTTTTAGTGACCTGGGCAACTGGATTTTTGCTATTTCTGACCATTTTTTTTAATGGACTGAAGGTGGTTCTCAAACAGAAAGCAAGACAACTCGTTCAAGGAGCACTTGTAGTTAAAAACATCATCAGCAATGTGTTTGATGGAGTGGATGTTTTATGTTAGGAAAGTTTCCTCATACAGTTCAGAACAGGTATCCACAAAAGTGTTCCAGCAGGTTTTGGGCATATTCCAGGTAGTGTCCTCTTCTGGCATCATCATCATCCAAGAGAATAGACATACCAATTGTTAATGACAGGAAGTGATGGTAATGGTCCTGAGACAGAACATCCTGCAACACAAGTGGTCCTGTGTACAGCAGAAATTGCCGTAGTTCAGTTGCATTCCAGCGATCAAGTTCGGTCAGAGATCTTGGCTGCCTTGCAAACTCTGCAGGTATAGCCTTCCTTTTAGTTTTACCAACTTATTGCTGATTTTTTCAGTCTGCCCTTTTGCAACCTGCAAATAACTGGGCCTTGCCACAAAAAGGTAAGTAATATTTTCACAGCTCCGAGAAAATGAGGTGCATGTGGTCAGAGGAAATTGTGTGACACATCTGATTCCGATTGGGCTAGAGGTGTAGGTTCCTTCAGATGGTTAGGATACTGCAACTGATTGAATTTATCATCAGTGAGTTTCTCACAAGACGCTGTATTTAAGTTTACAACCCTGCCCTCAACTGATGTGGCCACGGAAACAACGCTCGCATCCGTGCAATGCATTATGGTGCCGGTACATCTCTTGCATTGGCAAATCATGACATTAAAATACTACCAAAAAAAAAAACAACGGATAGATATTGCTGGTTCAGACAACAATTTATTGTTATTTCTTAAAAATGTACATGTATTTTAAATAAGTTGTGTGTGCGGCGTGTGTGTGTGCGTGTGTGTGTGTGTGTGTGTGTGTGTGTGAACGGAACACCATCCTCAACTCAGGCTGTCGCGAGTAACCGCAATATTGTAGTACCGCGGTTCTGATAAGTCAACCGCAGAGGATTGCACGTAATCGCAGCAACCGCGATATTCACGTTTTTTTAATAAGGCTATACTCTTCTTGTTTTGAACTTAATGAATGTGTATTGAATGTTTAACAAGTTCATAATGATAACGACTGTTTATCTTGGTGATGTGTAGCCTACAGAGGCTTCACACAGACAGTGAATGAGAGAGATCTGCAGAGCGCGTGCATTACCTGCGTCTGTCTTTGAAGTCGTGAAAAGGTTGCCGTGTTAAAGGAAAGCGAAATATTTGTCGTATCATCATTTTAACCTTCACGTCACGGGTATTTCCCACAAATGCGCGTCAGCAGCAGCGCTGGTCAGCATCCCACAGCGCGAGGAAGCCGCGGGGAAATAAAATCACAGAGTCACGCATTGAATCAATGCCATATTTGTCTCTAAGTGAAGCATCAGCTTCCGCGTTACCCATGCGACGCATTGCTGATCAGCTGAGCCTTGAAAAGTGAACTCAAAGTTAAAAAGAATTAACATCTTGTTTCATTACATCTCTTTTAACGAATCAGCTTCTATGAATGTGTTCGTTGAATGAGACGGTTTCAAAGTCCGATTGTCATAACAATGTGCACGCTGACGCTGTTTAGTTTCGGTTATTGGTTAAATGACCTCGTTTTGTCCACATCGTAAACTTTATTTATATAGCAACAAATGCATATAAATTAAATAAATAAATGGCGGTAATACCGCATATCGCGCTATTGAGCCACTTAACATTATCCCAAGGGAAATTCGATTAACCGCAACAGCCCTATCCTCAACAGTTCTGAGATTGGAACTGTACAATCCCTAGGACAGACACACACACCAACAGAGACAGGGGAACAGGATTAATGCCAGATATAAAATTAGAGAGTAGATACACAGATTGCAGTGAATTCAGTCTACAGATATGCTGCTATGATATTAACCAAATTGGCTATTCTAATGGAACACTAGACAATTAAGTTATTATTTGATTGAATATTTGAAAGTAGCATACATTTCTGACATGATAAACATAATTATTTATTAATAATACATTTTTTTAAATCTTAAGTCATAAGAGGTGTTCATACTTACAGAATGGCAACAGGATATTATGGGGTTGTTCATCAGCTCATCAGGATCCCAGGAACATACATGTATGGGGTTCATCAGCTGTGTCTGGTTCCTTTGTCAGGCACAGGCTTTCAGAAGATAGGACCAGAGGTAAAGGATTAGTTGGCAGTGTAGTGATGCATTTAGTGAAGAAGCTATGTTAAATAAATTGTAATCCATTGTGCTGACTAAAAAGAAGTATTTGGAATCTAAATTCTGTTTTACAGTTTATAAGACAAAAAGATGGTTTAGCCTACCTACTTAAAAAAGGCTCCAGAAGGTCTTGGGGTCAGCTGCTGCTGAATGGTGAGGGGCTTCACATGCAAGTTCATCTGCAGATCTTCTTCCCTTTGCCAACCATGATCTCACATAATTGTGTGGACTAAACTGCTGTAATGGTGGGCCATTGCATTTCAGGAACACCAGGTTGGACTATCTGTTTACAGCAAGGGAGTTTCTTTTGACTGTTAGAATGTCATTCATGCAACTGAAGGCTCTTTCGCATTCACTGGTAGACACTGCAATTGAATGGACAGCGTTAAGAAGAGGTTTGAGGCTGCTGGGGTCCGGGATGCCCTCAGTTCCTTGTACTCCCGAAATCCCTGGATGCTCTCTCTTCTCTCTATTTTAAATTTGTCACATAAGCGAAGGACCTCTGCTTCACCATGTTGTATGTCCAGATTTCCCTCTGACCAAGTGTCTGGTTTGAAGAACCTTGAAGTCAGACATCAGTTTGCTTCCACCTCCATGTGAAGAACTTTCCTGTGTGCTCACATGAGAGGAAGTTGTTGTAGCTGTCCTGGATCTCATGTTTTCCTGCCATGTTGCGAAAGAACTGTCCTACATTGATTTTTACAATCCTTCGATTGTCATACAGTGATACATTCTGGAACAATTTCTCAGCTTCAGCTTGAAGAACAGTCTGTGTGTGGGGGCCAGGTGTTGAAACCATGGACTCAAGACCTGGATCTCCCGAAACAGCATCTTCTCTGCTTCAGGCAGTGTTGTGGCTCTCTTTGAAGCATCCTTGAGAGTTCACTCAGTTCTGTTAGGGCATCGATACATTACTCCAAGATTCCACACGAAGACACAGAGGTGAGAACGTACAAGGAGTCCCTTATATTTTGCTCTCTCTGTTGAATCCCTGGTGACATCATGAGCAGCACTAGAAAAGTGTGTCTGAAGTGTCTGTCATTCTCCTGTAATTCTCCCAAACAGCCTTTACAGTCCTCTCACTTGAAGCTACCCAGCGCAATTGACAAAACACGGCCAATGACAAGGATGCGCTTCCCAACACTTTGTGCATGTTGATGCAATTCTCTCTGGTTTTTGGGTGAGGCATGATATAAAGTATATAGCTTATCAAAAAAAATCTTGAAGTGATTAAGACCACTGACCTCCTTGAGAACATCTCCAACTGCCAATTCTAAGTGATGATTTAAACAGTGCCACACAAACAGTGGTGGTAAGTAAAGGCGAAATGTAAAAATACTTCGTTACTTTACTTAAGTATTTTTTTCGGGATCTGTACTTTACTTGAGTATGTTTTATTTGCACCTACTTTCACTTTTACTCCACTACAATATTAAAGGCAAAATTTACTTTTTACTCTCGATACATTTCCCCATGCCCGCTCCGAGTATTTATTACACTTGGCTTTCCAAACCAATGAAAAACGTGGTTTTCTTTAGAAAAGAAGAACGCACGCGCTCACCGCTCTTTGTCAGCATACGCTCACATAGCAGTTTGTTCAGTTCGCCAGTTCAGTGGAAGATGATGACCACAGAAACAGTAGCAGCTCTCGCTGTCAGCAGAAATGATCCCGAGATCGCGAACAGGGTATCACCCATGGCCATATTTCAAGGATATGTTTGAATTCACTGAAGTTAAGTAAGATTCTTATTCGCTGAAATGTCTTCTTTGCCTGCCACGACCAGTGTTACAGTGCTTTCTATCAGTTCAAGTTCTGGCGCCTCGGTCTCAATATGTAGCCTGACACATCAGCACGTTAATGAATAGGTCTGTATTGGGGACACTGCAATTCACCAAAGTTTATTATTTGCATAAAGCCTTTGCCGGTTAAAACATTTAATTCACGTGCTAGATGCGCTGTTCTAACGTCCGCTTTCCTGAGCGCAGACCCCCACGCTCGACAGACAGAAGCCTGTCAAACAGCGCCTGAACACTGGACTAAGTTCTCTTTCAAGTCTTGTTATGCTAATACTGTAAAATACACACAATGTTTACATAAAAATAATTGGCTATGACTAAAGTGAAAGCAAACATTTGAGAAGAAAATCTGTTGTAATATGCTGTCTATATTAAACGCGTCGCGTGCTGATTCTGCAGCGACACTACGTAAATAGTGCTGCTGCTTTTGTAGCCTACTTAAAGGGATAGTTCACAAAAGTAAATAAATAAATCTGTCATTATTTACTCACTCTAATGTTGTTCCAAACCTGTATTAATTTCTTTCTTGTGCTGAACTACAAAAAGAATTTTTTTGAATGTGGGTAACCAAACAGTTGCTGGTCCCCATTAACTTCCAGGAGAGAAAAAAAAAACCTATACACTGGGACCAGCAACTGTTCGAGTTACCCACATTATTCAAAATAACTTTTATTTTTCAACAGAAGAAAGAAACTTCAGGTTTAAAACATCTTGATAGAATAAATTAAGACATTTTTCATTTTTGAGGGAACTATCCCTTTAGTGTTAATAAAAAAAATAAAAATAAAAAAACACAAGGAGAAAATCACTCACTGACTGAGAACTTTAATAGTAGCTTTAATAAGAATCAATAATAGTGAAGTCTGTGTAGTGTTTTTAATTTAATATTTGTTCATTTAATTACTTTCTTCAATGCTACTGTTAAATACACCTACTGCATTTGAAAAAAGCACTGTTTATTTAATTTGAATATTAATTTGTGTAATGTTTATCTTGTTTAATTTTTTAATAACAAAGAAAATAATGATGAAGATTTTATCTTCGCCACTGGCCTAAATGTATGCCTTTCTTTTTTCTTTTGTTACCTAAGGCTTTGTTTTTAACATAGGGACATTAGTTTGGCTGTAATGAACATCCACTTGCAAAATAGTAAAACTTCAAAAAGAATCGTGATAAAAAAATCGTGATCGTGATTTTCCTAAAAAAAAAATTGTGATATGATATTGTTGCCATAACGCCCAACCCCTGAAATGAAGTATAGCATTATTTACAAACCAGTTATTTAAAGAGTTGTCAGTCATTCATAAGATCACTTAAGTAAATGTAGTAAATACAGGTAGTTATAAAGCATTTACTAGTGGTCAGTTAACTATGTGTGTGAGCTCATCTAAAGTGAGTATTCATGCCTTGTAAAGCATTTATAAAGGAGATTTAAAGGAGATCAATCTTCTAAACAGTAAAATGTAACAAACACAACACAGTGCTATAGAACATATTTAACAGCCTTTAAATCTCCTGTAATTGTCTTTTATTATTGCAAATCTAACAAATTCTTAATTGCAGTAATCTGAAAAATGATGTAATCTCATCATTTGTTCAATTAAATAATTGCAAAACCCCTCAAAATAATTGTTCTGCTTAAATTATGTATATTTACAGTTCATTGGAATGTTTACTTTTTACTTTCGGTACTTAAGTACTTTTAAATTGGATACTTTTGTACTTTTACTCAAGTGATGTTTGAATGGAGGACTTTTTACTTTTACTGGAGTAATATTTTATTTAAGTATATATACTTTTACTTGAGTATAACTTTTGAGTACTTTTACCACCCCTG
Source organism: Hybognathus amarus (assembly GCA_030378365.1). NCBI lineage: Eukaryota > Metazoa > Chordata > Actinopteri > Cypriniformes > Leuciscidae > Hybognathus > Hybognathus amarus. The sequence goes on from JAQIUQ010002108.1 coordinate 74,805, forward strand.
CACACAAACAAGTCTGGGAATCTGGCACAAAGTTGTGTAGCCACCCCTGCTTTTCTGCCAAGCATCACTGATGCACCATCACATACAAAGGCCACAAAACACTCACCCAAAAAGTGGTCATCGAATCCATGTGTATGGAGGCATGACAACAATGTATCTGTGATAGCATTTGCTGTGGTCCCTTCCAAACTCCAGCAGGTCAAAAAAAAGTGTCAGGTTCTGCATCAGCAATAGCTGTCCGCAAACAGACAACCAACACAGTTTTCCCACTGATCGTCGTAGACTCGTCGATCAATAAGCACACTTTTCTTTGCATTGCGGGATGCCATCTCTCGTCATCTCTGCTGCTAATGTGTGCTTTCAAATCTCTGTGGTCTTTTATTTTTTTGCACAGTGACAGCTGTTGCTTCGCCTTGTCTGTACCAAAGGCTTGAATTAAACACTTCCTCCATTCTTTAGACAACTTCAGTCCCCTCTCTGTCTGGGCAGCAAGTGAGGGGATGCTGCTACATGTTTTGCAGCCCAGTTTGTTATTTTTGAAAATGAGACAGCTGTTTGTGGAGCAAAAATACAGCATTTGGTCCCTTGACCAACAGTCAGGCCATCCGTGTGTTTCGTTACTCACGTTATTGTTGACATCGGCGGTAGCTGCACACTCCTCAAAAATGCTAACGCTAGCTGTTCCGCTTACATCAACGCTAACGGTATCCGATGTTTCTGGTTGGACAGTTACAACCTCTGTTGATGTGTCTGGCTCTGGCACACGCGTTCTTTTAGAACCTTTCTGAAGCCAGGCTAACATAACGACTCACAATTTCAAACTCAACACACTTTTTATCTAACTTGAGTATTCGATTTCAGCAGTGAAAATCATTTACGGTCAGGCGGAAGCAACAGGCATCAGACAGCTTCTAATAGGGTGAGCCGACTCCTTGCCTTTACGTGATTTGTCAAGATCTGAAGGAAGTCACGTAGTGCCCTCTTAGGTAGTGTAGTTTATGTAACGTTAGGTGACGGTCATTAAAAATCTTTCTGACACGGACGCTTTTTCTGTCAGTGGAGAGAGTACCGGCTACATACGAGAAGTAGCAGTACGCAAGAAAAAGTGCAGGTACGCTTGCTGAGAAAATGTAGAAGTGCCGTACTCACGGACCGGTGATGCCGCCACTTCAAGCACTGGGCTTGCTTATTTCCATAATAGAGACCAACCAGAAATGTCTCAAAATTAGAAAATTTAGCTAAGAATAGGCCAAAAATGTGTTCTGCTGGACTTCAATATTGGCAGAACCATCTATATTGATAGTAAGGTCTACAGTGCCTGTAAACCATGTGTTTTGTGAAAGGAACTGGAGAATGCCCTGCTCTAAGCCATGGTATGTGTACTGGCCACCACATAAATTCTTAATTTCAAGTCTAGAAGGGGTTTGAAGCAGTGTTCCGCTGTCTTTTGGAATTGTATGTCCATGTGTTCTCAATATTCCCAGCAGCTTATTTAGTGCAGCATGTGTTTGATTTGTTGTTGTTGTTGCCCATTCAGCCAAATCTTTGTGCAATGATGGTGTTTCATCAAAATCAGGAATAATCAAAGCTCTGTATTAGAGTCACTGGAATCAGACAATTTCCTTGTATCATGCATCATCCCCAATACATCGCCTTGTAAATTTACATCCAAATCTAGATATTCATCCAAGCTGCTGACTTGACACAGTGAGAGCATTAACATTCTCTCAATCGAACGCCATTCTCTTAGGTATTTGGGATCCATAAATAAAAGTAACATTACAATTGACTATGTAACACTGTTATACCCAAGACATGTCTGACAACTCATATTTGAAAATGAAATATAAATTATGTTTTTAATTGTAATGAAGGTGAAAAAGTTTGTATTAATTTAAAAACAGGCTACTTTTAGTTATTCCCTCAATTTTAGATACTTTTTTATCACTTACCCAATTATCTCTAATGAACATATAAAGAAAATCTAAAAAAAGAAATCATGTAATAATTTACTCAACTTCACGTGGTTCCAATCCTGTATGGATTCTTTATGCTCTTAAACACAAACATTTTATTTTTTTAATTATTTTGGTAACAAGACATTCGATATTAATCACTGACAAATGTTCTGTTCTGTATATTTATTACTGTGCCAGACAATTTACAATAAACCTAGAGTCTTTAAATCCAATAAAGTGGATCACATCATGACAGTTCAGAGGTTACACTGGCGACTGTTTGTCAAAGAAATGATTTCAAAATATGACTGCTGGTTTAAAAAGCATTGAATGTTTTAAGGCTGAAGTAAATAAACAAATTTCTGATGCATTATGAAACATCCAGAACAGACCTTTTAAGTCATCTGGGACAGTAGCCAGCTACTTTTCTGTCCCCAGAGTCAAAACTAAACTTGAAGCAACATTCAGTTTTTATGCACCACATATCTGGAACAAATTCACATAATACTGCAGGTATGCTGAATCTCTTAATTCTTTTAAATCAAGATTAAAAGCACTTTGAAAAATTAACTTAAATCAAAAACTCATATTTCATATAAGTTAATTATCTAAAAACTAAAATATATTTGTAGCCTATCTTTTGTAATAATAATACAACGTTTCATAGTTCCATGCCCACATAAATTATAAAAATAAATTATAAGGGCACACAGTTGCAGTAACTTTACACGTGCAGATTTAAAAATGAACATGTAAAAACATACACACATACTAGTTTGAAATAGAAAGGTTTTCTGCTCGCACTTTGCTCTCCGACTGCTGTCTTGTGAAATATAGATTTGAAAATGGCGTAAATGCTACCGTGTAGATAAAAGAGATAAAAGCCATCTTATGCACTACCTGGTGTTAAACTTTTTTTTTTGTTTTGTTTTACTTTGGACTCAAAGTGGCCTAAAAATAGTCGGTCTGGCAAGGAGCTAAATCGTGACTTTGCATAGACTATGAATATAACGTGAAAGAAATTAAACCAAACAACTTGTAATCACTGTTGCATTTGCTCCCATGATGGAATATCATCAATTTCGTAATTTATTGTGGCCAAAATGACATGTATATGAATTCAAGGTTATTTTGACTAGTGGGTTATGGACTATACTGGGTAAAACAGAGATGGTGAACTGACGACTATTGCTTGCTTGGAAATTGCCCGTCTACTAGAGAGCTAGATCACGTCTACGCACAGCCTACACATATAACATGGCAAATAAATGAAGCCAAACACTTTGTAATCTCAATTGACTTTGACAGCATGATGTAATATCTTACATCTCGCTAGTTATTTAGGAAAAAATGACATGTAACCAGATTTATTGTTATTTAGGCTAGAAGTGGGCTACATATAGTCGGACTATATTGGGTCTATATTGAACCGAGATGTTGAAATGACGGATATTACTTGCTGGGTAGTTAATAGAATAGATTTTTAAAAAATATAGGTAATCAAACAGTTGAAAGTAGCCATTGACTTCCATAGAAAAAACTACTATGGAAGTCAACAACCATCAATGGATTGATTACCAACATTCTTCAAAATATCTTCTTTTGTGTTCAGCAGAAGAAAAAAACTCATACAGGTTTGAATAACATGAGGGTGAGTAAGTGATGACAAATTTTATTTTTGAACTTCAGGATTTGTTTATACAAAAAATGTACAAGTTAAAAACTAAACCAAGAGGACCAATCAGCTCATCACCGGGGGATATACACTCACCGGCCACTTTATTAGGTACCCCATGCTAGTAACGGGTTGGACCCCTTTTGCCTTCAGAACTGCCTCAATTCTTCGTGGCATAGATTCAACAAGGTGCTGGAAGCATTCCTCAGGGAGTTTGGTCCATATTGACATGATGGCATCAAACAGTTGCCGCAGATTTGTCGGCTGCACATCCATGATGCGAATCTCCCGTTCCACCACATCCCAAAGATGCTCTATTGGATTGAGATCTGGTGACTGTGGAGGCCATTTGAGTACAGCGAACTCATTGTCATGTTCAAGAAACCAGTCTGAGATGATTCCAGCTTTATGACATGGCGCATTATCCTGCTGAAAGTAGCCATCAGAAGTTGGGTACATTGTGGTCATAAAGGGATGGACATGGTCAGCAACAATACTCAGGTAGGCTGTGGCGTTGCAACGATGCTCAATTGGTACCAAGGGGCCCAAAGAGTGCCAAGAAAATATTCCCCACACCATGACACCACCACCACCAGCCTGAACCGTTGATACAAGGCAGGATGGATCCATGCTTTCATGTTGTAGATGCCAAATTCTGACCCTACCATCCGAATGTCGCAGCAGAAATCGAGACTCATCAGACCAGGCAACGTTTTTCCAATCTTCTATTGTCCAATTTCGATGAGCTTGTGCAAATTGTAGCCTCAGTTTCCTGTTCTTAGCTGAAAGGAGTGGCACCCGGTGTGGTCTTCTGCTGCTGTAGCCCATCTGCCTCAAAGTTCGACGTACTGTGCGTTCAGAGATGCTCTTCTGCCCACCTTGGTTGTAACAGGTGGTTATTTGAGTCACTGTTGCCCTTCTATCAGCTCGAACCAGTCTGGCCATTCTCCTCTGACCTCTGGCATCAATAAGGCATTTCCACCCACAGAACTGCCGCTCACTGGATGTTTTTTCTTTTTCGGACCATTCTCTGTAAACCCTAGAGATGGTTGTGCGTGAAAATCCCAGTAGATTAGCAGTTTCTGAAATACTCAGACCAGCCCTTCTGGCACCAACAATCATGCCACGTTCAAAGTCACTCAAATCACCTTTCTTCCCCATACTGATGCTCGGTTTGAACTGCAGGAGATTGTCTTGACCATGTCTACATACCTAAATGCACTGAGTTGCCGCCATGTGATTGGCTGCTTAGAAATTAAGTGTTAACGAGCAGTTGGACAGGTGTACCTAATAAAGTGGCTGGTGAGTGTATGTGATAATAAGCTGATGAGTTGAATCAGGTGTGATTGATTAGGGAGACAAAAAAAACGTGCAGTGTTGGGGGTCACAATGTTACAATGACACACTCTGACCACGATGATGAAAATAGCTATTAAACCAGAGTAACGATGATCTCTAAAGACCAATAGCATGCAATTTATCCAATAGAATATAGTGATCAACTAAATCAAAGGCTTTGGAGAGATCTAAGAAAATGGCACCTGTACACAGATTTTCATCAAAACTAGAAAATATATCATTAGAGAGTTTTAAAAGAGCAGTGGTAGTGGAAAAGTGTTTTCTGAAACCTGATTAAATTGAGTAAATTATTATCAGATAAATAACCAGATAATTGATCAAATTATTTTCTCAAAAACTTTAACCACACTATTAATTATTGATATTGGCCTATAATTGTTCAGAATTTGAGTCTCCACCTTTGTGCAAAGGAATAACTTTAGTATATTTCCAAGCAATAGGCACTTCACATGTATCAAATGGCATATTAAAAAGCACAGCCAATGGTGATGCTAGTACATGCGAGGCAAGTTTAATAAACTTACCCTCAAGGCCATCAGGGCCAGGACTACTGCTATTGGAAAGCTTATTAATAGCCTGTTGAACTTCCATTGATCTAACCTGTCTAAATTTGAAAGAGCTTCCAAAGGATTGTCTGTTAAGACATGGGTCTGCAAAGAAACAGGATGTTGGACACATGGTATTTGAGTAAAAAGCAAGGTAAAGGCATTAGAAATCACGGTTGGATCATTAGTTATTTCATTATTAATTATCATATTATTTTAAGTATTATTGGATTTACCAACTAAAGTGTCAACTCGCTACCAGAATTGCTTTGGGTTACTTAGTTCACGTGAAAGGCTATCTCATAATAATAGGCTTTAGTGTTTCTTGTTTAAGTTGTACATAAATTTCGTAATCGTTTGTGTTTCTCCCAGTCTTCAGGCAATTGTGTATGTTTATGTTTAACCCAGGCCCTATCCCTCTTTTTAAGAAGATTAATAAGATCACCATTAACCCAGGGGAGATGATGGCCTTTAACCTTGATGCATTTCCATGGAGCATATCTGTCAATAACTAGCCCAACCAAACTGGATTTGGTCCGAACCCTCGGCTGAATCTGATAACAGCAGGATACAACAAAAAAGCCTCAAACCCCAAGGAACGTGTCCGGTTCATTACTGGAAAGCAGGGACGTCTGAGTCGAGCGGTGAAATCACTGTAGTCAGCAGTAAAACCGGATAGTTTGACCATCAACCATCACAGGTGTTTTCCTTGAGAGGCCCAGGATCCTGTCTCTGTCAGTGAGGCGAAACAATTAAAGATCATGTACCGTGGGGAAGCACCCGCAGAACGCGGGCGGCCAACGCAATGTGCTCGTCGTATACTCCGGAAGGTTGAAGGCCAACTCAGGAAACCATGTAGGAAAGATACTCAACAGGTAGGACAGTGCATTACTATGTTCTACTCCTTTCAGGTTGATTATACGTAGGTTGATCCTTCTGCCCTAGTCCTCCATTGTGATTAATTTCTCCTGAAGTTTCTTTAAAGCCTCAGACTGCACAGTTATGGCATCATCAGTGCGTTTCACTTGAGCACGAAGAGAAGTAGTAAGCTTACGTTGGGAGTCCAACTCTTTGAGTGTTTCTCCAGTGTTGTTTTAATGGAAACAAGCTGATTTTCCAGACGATCAAAGCGATCTTTAGATTGTTTATCAGCTTCAGCAAAATTCTTATTAAGAATAGTTTCCATCTTCAGAGGCATTGTCAAATCCAAATTGAAAATTCAAAAGTACTCACAAAAGTTTCAGATTTTCTGTTCAGATTTGCGGTTTAGCTGTTCTAAATCTGCTGTTTTAGCACATTGAGCAGGGAGAAGCTGTGAGAAGCCTAACTTCTACTCCGCCATCTATATCAGTGTTCTAGCAGCTGAAGAAATCTCTCTCACTTCTCTGTCTCTTCTTTCTTCTCTTTCTCTGACCCCCTGTTCTAGTCTCTTCTCATGCTCTCGTCGCTCTCTTTCTTTTCTTTCCTCCTTTTCCTCCATCTCTCTCCAGCACCTCTCATCCCTTTCAATGGCATCTCGTTCTCTTTCAGCTTCCCTCTGCTCCATCTCTCCACCACTTCTTTTCTTATCCTCCCTACTCTACAACAGCAACATCCGGGACAGATGAGGCAATAAGGTGGGTGGTGTGATGGAGGGTCTGCCCCTATTTCTTCATCCATGGCAGAATACCATTTCCAGGATGCTGCTGTTACAATAGCATCTCGTTCTCTTTCAGCTTACCTCTCCTCCATCTCTCGGATCAGCTCCACCACTTCTTTTCTTTTCCTCCATAATCTTTGACGCTCTGACCTCAATGAGGATGGAGAGGTAACAGCAACATTCGGGACAGATGAGGCAATAAGGGTGGGTTGTGTGTTTGAGGGTGTGCCCTCTATTTCCTCATCCATGGCAGAATACCATTTCCAGGATGCTGCTGTTACATCCCCATCCTCAGTGCTCACCCCAGTCTGTGGACATTTCAGATCCTACAAATATAGATTCTTCCGATTTTTTTATGGATCAGACAACCAGCAGTAAGATCATAAAAACACAGCTTCAGCCATCTTGATATAGGATCTAAGACGTATGGACTATTTTTATGATACTTTCAATGTGTGTTTTCAGTCCTTTTTAAAGCTTGAAAGCTTCAGTCCTCATTCATTGCAATTGCATGGAAGAAACCAACCAGGACAATGGAATCACACAAGGGTAAATTATGTCAGAATATAAATTTTTAGGAGAACAAACCATTTAATAAACGTGTGTGTGTGTGTGTGTGTGTGTTGTGTGTGTGTGCGTGCGTGCTTTATAAGAGCTCCAGCATGCTCTTGGTGAACAGTGTTTCCAATGAACTCCAGTTCTGGCATGTCAGCTGTTTGCACCACAGTAACACTGCATCTGGTTGGGAAATCATATTTTCAATGCACATATGTAATTTATCGCTTTTGTGTCCTGGCTAGGTTACTGTGTAAAAAATATGACATTCAAGAAGAACTATTAAGCCCTACTAAGAAATCCATTGATCCTACAACACTCCTATCATTTCCAAAACTTAGTGAGCTGCCTCAATGTCAAAACTTAATTAATTTCCCATATAAAGAGTCAGTGCCACAAAAATGGCAAAGATCCTTCTCAATAGCTTTGGCTCATTTCTTGAAAAAGACGGACGTTCTCAACACTCTTGGTGCTTTTGCCAAAAAACGTGGATGGTTCGGCACTACACCACAGAGCTCATACCTCTCCCAAAACAGTTCACTCATGTGTCAAAACCAAATTTCCTTCTCATTTAACCAGTCAGTGCCCCATAATGCTTTGTCCCTTTGGCATTGTGTAAGCACTGCAGTCAAAATGTTTAGATGTTTTGTCACTATGGCAGAGGACATGGAAATATCCTCATATCTACCTTTCATTCTTAGCCCAGCCCTTCATTGACAATGGTTACTGTTTTTTTGTGCTAACAGAATACAATTGTGTATAAAACTGAAAAAAGAAATAAGATTTTACATAAATGTATAGTACAGAATTTTATTATCATTCACACACATAAAGTAACTTCCATACGTCAAGAGTAAAAGAAAATGTATACTGCATAATATACTGTGAAAAAAACCAAACAATGAAAATTATATGCAGCATACAGTGCTAAAAATATAGCTGGAGTTTCACAACTAACAGTTCTTCACTGGTCACAGTCCTCACCCTCCCTCTCCTGGCCACCGTCTTCATCCTCCTGGCCATCCACACGCTGCTGTCTGTCTGGCAACAGATTCTCGTCCACATCACAGCAAATTTTCAATGAGGGAAGAAACTGCGTGCATGTTGGAACCATCCCCTACACTGATCTCCTGTAATATCCTCACACATAGCATCCATTGCATGGAGCAGGGACCTTTGATCTTGAGCCCGATGCTCATACACTCTCCACCTCTCCTCAATAAGAAACACTCCTTGATAGGATTGAGGAAAGGAGAGTAAGGTTGTAGAAACACCATGACCATCCTTGGATGAGTAGGAAACCAGGCCCTGATGAGCGGGTCACAGTGGAAAAACACATTGTCCCATACATTTCATCATTCTCCCGCGCAGCTGCCTGAAGATCCGGTCATTCAAGCATGGGCCTTAATTTTGTTTATGGCCCTGACAGCGATGTTCAGAGACTGGTGGAGAGAAGAACTTATATTTATTGGCCACTAAATTGTGACGGTGTAACGTGCAGTGCACTGTTAACACCTGCGGCACACACTCCTTTAAACAAAGTTGTAATGGTGGGTACCTGCCAACCATAGAGGGAGCTCCATTTGTGGCACAGGCGAGGATGTTGGCAATCAGAAATCGGAATACAGTTCTCCAGCAGGTAGTCACTCAGAGCCCTAAAGATCTCCCCTCGTGTGTCAGTGGAGAGATATTTGACAAACAAAACGTTCTCTGCCACATCTCTCAGACATATAACACACATACGCCATCAGCAGAACATCATTGTCTATTGTCGTGGTTTCATCCAACTGGATACTGAATGGATTTTCACAGAGTGTGACACACGACTGCTGCTCTGTATCCAGCACCATGTCCTTTATTCTCAGAGCCACAGTCATTGCTGAGCAGAATGGCCTGCACCATTGGCGATGAGTCTCTATCTATGATGGTGGAGATGGCTTCTTTAATCGCTGGGATAACCAGCTTCTCTTCCCTTTCTAAATGGCAACCCGGACTTCGCTATCCATATCCATTAATCCATGGAAGGTACACAAAATGCAGTGCCCACATGTGTAGCTCATTGTTGCAGTCAAAGACTCAATCATTTTCAAGAAAGGAGAAAAGCTGGTGGTACACATTAGTCATACCCCGCCAAAGATCTCCCCAAAGTCTCTCGTTGTGGACACTTCTACCACGGATGGCACTTCCTCTTTCAGACCCACGATAAATGTTCATAAACAAACAAACGGTATTGTTTTCTCCACCGTGGTCACATCTAACTCGAGATGGTACACCATACCTTGCTGTGGCTTGAACAAACTGGTCAAACACTGTGCCAGACCTGTTGTTGTCAGAAGCTTGTAAAAATACAACCAGTCTGCTCAAGCCACAGATTCCAACGTGGATCACTATTTCTCCACCTAAAGATGAGACAAAAAACTGTTATTTGTCTTCTGTGTTAGGATTAAATAAATTAATTTAGGCTTCTATGATTACACATTGCAAAAATGTAGGGTTTCTACTTTTACATTTCTACTTAATGTAATGTCACTGAATCAATATTAATACTTTATACCAACAGAAACATCAATTACAAGTGCCATAACAGGAGGATATTAGACACCTTAATTTAAAAAAGCCATCTAGAGCTCAAAGGCAAAGATTAAAATAAACAACATTATCTTGTGTTGTGCCTGTGCAGACACTAATTAATAATTAGTTTAAAAAATAAAAATGTGGCAGAGGGTGTGCTTTGGGTACATCATGCAGAATGCTTAGACAAAGTGTTCATTAAGTGGTATGGTTTTTATTCAGACATATTATTTTCCCCACAGTCTTTGGTGAAAGGCGTTTTCACAGCTTTAGAGAATATCCTCTCGTATGGAACAGATGATGCAGGAGTACACAAAAACAGTTTATAAAGCTGGTATAAATAAGTATTGCTTTGTGGGTGGACCAGTAGGCAAGAGGGTCAGCAGAACTCTGCAGTGGGGGATCAGTCATGTAGTGCTGGACCTCTATGGTTGCATCTGTTTTGGATCTAAATAAGCAATTCTTATTTAGATCCAGATATTCTCTTCTCCTCAGAAAGTTCAACGGTGGCCACCTGGAATGGGGCGAGCACTTTCATGCACTCAGATGTTGCCTGATATTCTTTTGATGTCAGAGGAGCCACATCAGTACTCAGTGTAGCCAGTGCCGCACCCACTGGTTCTCTCTTCATATTTACGCTGAAGCAGCTTCTTCACAGAAGTCACATTTATTCCCGTTTCTTTCTAAGCCTCTCTTTTGCTGTGGTACTGGTCTTAAAGTAAGTCGCCATCCTTCGTGCTCTTGTTTTGTTACCTTCCAGACCAGTAGTTGCATCAAGGGACTTCTTGACCACCAAATTCAAGGCATGTGCAATGCATATAACATGTCTAATCTTCAAGTTGTTGGCAATAACCATATTTTAAGCAGCATCAGTCAACAGGGATTTTAATTTGCTCTGGATACCCCATTCTTCAAAGAGCAACCTCTTGAACTCTGCAAGGTTCTCCGCAGCGTGAGCTTTTGGAAATGAAGTACTATGCCAAGCTTATCCTTGTTGTCTACATAATGGCATGTAGATATGCATCCATATTAACAGAGGTTCACACATCTGCAGTTAGGCTTACACCCTCGGTTTTCTGTAGCTCAGCCATGGGCTTCTGCTTCTGCTCCTTATATTTGTGGTCCACCATGATCTTCAGAGCCTGCCTGGATGGTAGTGCATGAATGCAGTCAAGCTTGGCCACAAATGCTTTAAAGCAGGGTGGTCAAACTACGGCCCGTGGGCTCAAATACGGCCCGTTAGGCTGTTTAATCTGGCCCGTCGAGTATTTAAAATATTGTCTTAAAGATTGCATTCGGTGGCGAGGGGCGTGGTTTAAAGTTTAAAGGGATTTCTCCACAGTTTCTCATATTAAACTATGTTATTCCCTTAACTAAGATGAGTTGATACATACCTCTTTTGTCTCTCTGGCACGCGAGACACTTTGATCGCACTTAACTAACTAATTTAAATAAAATGGATAACTATATTGTATGGCGGAATACCACAGCAAGTGCTTGGGAGCACTTCGACTTGGCGCAGTAATATCATCGCCACTTGCTGTGGTATTGCGATATACAATATAGTTATCCACTTTACACGCTTAGAAAAGCCCAATGTTTTACGATTTATTTTAAATAGGGAAAACGTGGCGGTGTTTGGTCGCTTCTCTGCTTGGCTCATATTGAATGAACTGGGCTAGTTAAGTGCTATCAAAGTGTCTCACGCGCCAGAGCGATACGATAACATAATAAAAATAAAATAAATGTAGCCTTGCCGTGTATAAAGGATATTTCTCAAAATACAGACACACAGGACTATTGCACTAAATCACTTGTACATCAGTGCCAAATTTTTCTTTGCAAAAAGAAGCATTTCTGCTTTGTCACCAGATAATCTGTTTCTTCTTTCATCTGCCACATGTCCAGCCAGGCTAAACAAGCGCTCACTGTCAACACTTGTACATGGTGCAGAGTGGTAAGCTCGGGCAAGGGAAGCAAGTGCAGGGAAACGATCTTTGTTGATCCTCCAGTAGGTCAATGCGTTTTCACTTCAGTCAATGGGCACCTCTGACAGGTAGCTCTGTACCTGCACAGACAAGGGGCTGGCCAGTTGTTGCTCAACCTCAGTATTTTCCTTAAGGATTTCTTGTGAACTGAAAAAAGTAAGCTTTATGGCTTTTTGGCTGCTGATGCTTCCTCTGGGTCAGGTACATGAGCCGTGGATGCTTCAGCAGCAGGTTCCTCTGGTGGGCATCTGGTCTCCCTCTGCAGTGCTTCACTTGATCTTTTACATCATAGGAGAAGTAGCAACTCTTGTACCTTTTGCACAAAAAAAAGGATTTAATAAAGTATTGTTTCAGAATCAGAACGGGTTCATTCGTTAATTCATAAAATAGGCTAAATAAAAATACATAAATGTATTAAAGAGCACACATTTACTAAATTAAATGTATTAAATTTAAATATTAAAGGGGGGGTTGACTGCCATTTCACTTTTTTCATTTTAAATAATGTGTAATGTTGCTATTGGTGCATGAACAGTATCTGCAAAGTTGCAGCGCTGAAAGTTCAGTGTAGCAGAGATATCGTCTTTTAAAGGGAAGTATAATTGCCTACAAAAACGACTCGATTGGGACTACAGCTAGGTTATGGTACGTCACTAACCTACACGTTTGCATCAACCACTCCCTCCGGAAAATGCAAAACAGTGCATGCGCATTTTTCAGCAGCTCCAGCCTCCAGCATGTCGAGTGTGTTGTTCACGCAGATGTCAGGTCTTCTGTGCTCGGACTTCCCACGCTGTACTTCGTCAACAATGGATACAATTTATGTTTGATTATGTTCCTGAAAGTGACGATCGTAATTTAGCTCTCTGTGCTGCGCATTTTACGGAAGACAGCTTCCAGAATCTCCACGAGTTCAGCACCGGATTCAACAAGAACCTGTTTCTAAAACTTGAAGCAGATCCAACTTTAAAACCAGAGGCAGCAGTTGTTGGGACACAACCTGTAAGTAGGCTAAGACTTAATCATTTTAAATGATATAACGCGGGGACGTGCTTTTTGTCCTCAGAGGGTTAATAATAATTTATAAACTAATATTGTACTGGTGTAATGGATTATGGGTAGACCATATTATATTAATCATTCACAAATATTATTATAAATTATAATTTCTAAAAGCCAGATTTTTGTCAATAAAGATCATTTGCTTGTAGTGTTATTGTTTTAGTTTTACTAACAACCTTATTTATTGTATAATAGTAAAATATTACGTTTTGATATGGCTCTTTTGAGAAAATAACTTCAGAAGCTCTAAACTTCTTTTAACAGCTTCAGAGTTATTGAAATGGTCATATGACTTATTTCGGGTTGAACGGTGGACGTCTCTGACCCCCGGTGCCTGTGAGCGGAAAAATCTCACCTGCAACTTCGGTGCGGCGGGCCACCGGCCTCAGCGTCAGGAAGTATCGCGTGATATCAGCTCTCACGATGTAACATATTCCTTTACGCCAACTGCACATATCCAGGAACAAGGTCGAGAGATGGTCGAGGGGGATGGAGTTTGTCACACTATCGTCACGGCTGAGCCGGCATGTAAGATTCAGAAAACTAGGAAAGCATTGTCGGAGGAACAGAGAAAGTGGAAACGGCAGACTGACCGAGCGAGGAGTCGGACATGAGCATAGTGTTATCTGCGGGTGTGATATGTCCCCATTGAAACATCTCGCAGCACGGATGTACCAATACAAACAAATAAAACATCTCCAGGTAACTCTAGCATTCATTTTGTTTGTTTGTTAAATAAGAGCCGATCTGAAATCAAGTGACCAAAGTGCTTGTTGCCGCTGTGATCAGTTTCATTGGATTCAGTGTTCTGTTGTGACGTGCACAATCTTCAAACGGACGTGCGCTTCAATCCGTTGCGGGGACAGAGAGACCCGTTGCGGTGAAATCACAAAACCCAATGCACAAAAACATGTCCCTGCTTGAAATACAGCCACTAATAAACAATCGGTTTTGATGAGGAAAATAAACTATACTATTAGTAAGGATTAGAACCCAGAACCTGTGACACACATGGCAAAAGTTCTTTCTCTGGACCATTAAAGTTCATGGGGATAATAGTCGGATCTATGTATTTAATCACATGAAAATTCTCACCACTAACAAATATATTAGATCTCATTAAACGACAAATTAAACACAATGTACTATTGTATACTATGTAACACGTCACGCTCTGCGTGTGAGTGGTATTTTCGAACAGTAACGTTAAAAACAAGTACTCCACAGCGACTCTAGGGGTCGCTGTTTGAAAAAAACAGGATTCCTGCCTGGTGTCCCTTTAAAATTTAAATATGTATTATGTCATTTAAATATGAATACCTCACATATTGCAGCAGAATTTGCGCTATGATGGAAGCACTCCAGTGGATAGAGGATGTAAAGCCAAGATAGGTAGTAATATGTCCTGATTCTTATTCAGCAACCAAAAGCCTCAAGCAAGGCAAGATATTATATATGAGATTCTCACAAGTTTGTTAAGAATAAGTAAAGTAAGCTTGACAGTGTTCTTGTGGGAGTGGAGGCTAATGAAGTGGTTGATAAACTATCTAAGCAAGCTGTAAAACACACAGATAATTATTCAAGTGACTCTGAGCAAAAGAGTTAAATTAAAGAATTGCTAAACAACAAATTGAAAGAAGTATGGAACAGAGATAACAAGGGAAGACATGA
This sequence comes from Hybognathus amarus, assembly GCA_030378365.1. Lineage (NCBI taxonomy): Eukaryota > Metazoa > Chordata > Actinopteri > Cypriniformes > Leuciscidae > Hybognathus > Hybognathus amarus. Next base: position 89,828 of record JAQIUQ010002108.1, read on the forward strand.
ATATTATACAGAAACAAGTAGGAAATGGAAGAAGAGTTTTTAGAAATAGAAAAGAAGATTTGAATAGGGCATACTAGACTAAATCATTATTTGTTCAATATAGGAAAACAAAACGGGTAAATGAAATTATTGTGATCAGGCAGAAACAATTGAATATGTTTTAATAAAATGTATAATATATGTAAAAGAAAGGTTGGAACTAACGAAAGGAACTAAGAAACTTGGGTGTTGAATCACTTAATATGGAAAGCATTTTGAAAGTACATGCAGAACAAGATAAAATATATAGTTCTATTATGAAATATGACAAAGCAATGGGAATAGACTGGAGACTTTAAAGTAATTGGGTTAAAATTATATTTTTTTCTTTCATGCCTTTGTTAGTTGTTCATTTCTACATGCTTATTAGTGCTTCACACTCCATTCCAGTTGGTGGCGGTAATGCAACGAAAATTGTTTTGCTAACCGCCATAAAACTCCATTATAGAACAGGACTTTTATTTTGGCGTGGCCATGTGACGTCATAGGATCGCGCTCCTGCGTCTGTTGTAATTTTGCTGGAGAAAGGTTTGTGTTTGTAAGCATTTAAATCATTGCAGACTGTTCAGTTTATTTTATAGTTTTTACAAGCGATGTTAAATGAATTGTTATTATTTGATATACCGTTGTAATTATGTAACAGTAACTACTGTTATTTTTTTAATTTCAGAAAAGTGCATCAACACATTAGTAACTTAACAGAAGTGTGTCTCATTTCGCTCGCTGTATCAGTTTCTCATAAAAACAAATGAGGCCAAGAGGATCTTTATCTATTTATTTTTTATTAAGAACATTATAAACAAAGTAGGAAACAGTCACAATGTATAACAAATAAACGAAAGGAAAAAAAGACACAAGACAGGGTAAGCATTCTGGTTACACAAGTCAGAGACCGATCCAAAGTAATTTTGTACTCCATTTAGTAAAAAAAAAGATTAAGTAAGCATATTTTGTTTTTGTGTAATTGCTCTTTTTCCAATTGACAATTCCTAACAATACATTTTCCTTAAGTAGAGAAAAATCCTTATCAATGTTTTCAAAAACAAAATCTTTCCACTATAATTTAGAATAATGGCAAAGCCAAAATAAATCCAGCATAGTCTCTGGGTGCTGTTCACAAAAATTAAAGGTAAAATTAAAGGTATTAATGGAATATACATGATGGACAATTAGAATGGAAACTTCTATTATCTTATTTGTAATTAATTATCTATTCAGAATCAGTCAAAACTTTTCTCCAGACAATATCGGGAAGAAAAGCTTTCCAGTAAACTGTACATTTGATGCACATTCATTGAGAAATAATAGACGTTTTGATCTATATAGAAGAAGTGGATGCAAATTAATATTTCTTCGAATCACCACGTGCTGACGTCACTTGCTGGTCAAAACAGTGTAAAAACAACGAGAACACAACATATATTAACAACTTTTACAAACAAATCACAAATTTATTTGTTTAATCGATTGAATTTGACAAGTCATTAAATACCAAATATGAATCATAAATACCTAAATATGAATGTCCAATATTGAATTATTTTATTAATTTGTATAGAGTGTTTTAGTCTAATCAGGAGATGTATGTCCATTAACTGACTGACTCTTACCACTGCACTGAATGACTGAACTAGAGCTGATTGAGACACTCACAGAGATTTAGTGTGGATTTATTTTTCTTTCTGTTAATTATTCTCATCTTAAACAGAACAAACGCACAGAAAACTCCCGGTGAAGCGACTGAGATCCACGTCACACCATTATAAAGATGGCGGCTATTAAAGAGGAGAGTGAAGACATGAAGATTGAAGAAACATTCAGAGTGAAACATGAAGAAACTGAGACACAAACAAATATGGTGTTTATGAAAGAGGAGAGTGAAGAAATGAAGACTGAAGAAGCTTTTGGAGTGAAACAAGAAGAAACGGAGGAACAAACAGGTTGGTTCTGTCAGGACCACTATCATTGAATGCGATTTACAGATAGCATACAGTTTAGATGGACGGTATGCTTTAGTTCTGGCGAGAACTCCCTGCCAGTCTAGCGTAGATAAGAGCAGAGAAAGCAGCGATAAACAGAATATAAATGTATTGCAGATATCAAATCAAATTTCATTTATAAAGCACCTTAAAAACACACTGTGTACCAAAGTGCTCTACAATTTCAAATGAATTAGATAAAACACAATAAAATACAAGAAAGAATACAATGTAAACATGAAGTAATAAAATACTATAGAAAATCATAGTCTAGTGGTCAGCAAAGGCCTCATCAAACAAATATGTCTTAAAGGGATAGTTCACTTTGAAATTAATTTTTGGTATGTTTTAGCTTACCTCAAGGGCATCCAAGATGTAGATGTCTTTCTTTCCACAGTATTTTCAATTTTGATATTTTTAGGTCAAACCGTTCTTGTCTGTCAGTCATATAATAGAGGTTTATGAGGTTCACCTCAAAGAGCATGCACAGAGAAGTCAAAATTAAACATGATTTAATGACTCGTAAATGTAAGTACACATTGATGGCCCAAGACATGAAACGAGCGGTTTGTGTGAGAAAACGAACAGTACGTTACCTCGTGTAACCACAGCCCTGTCCAACTGATCTGACGGCACGGGCGCTTCGGCTCTGCGCATGCGCCGGAAGTGATCGCTTGTGTGTGTACGTCACTCATTGTTTACACAGAGATTTCAGAAGTTTTACCTTTCACTGTGAAGATCTAAACATATTTAGATATACAGGAAATCGCATTTGAAGACGATTTCGATATATCTAAATAAGTTTAGTGAAAGGTAAAACTTACGAAATCGAATTGAATTGTGAAATTTGTGTCAATACCCAGCCTTAACAATTAATAAATTCACTTTAAAGAAAGGCTTTGAGCTTTATGTTTGAGGTCTCTGTGAATTTTTTCAGTGCCGCTTCCAGAGAACTGTCACGTCCGTAACATCGTTTTTTTCCTTATAAATGCGAACACGAAAAAATAAAAAAACTATTATTTTATGTTCTGTGGAGATCCAACCCTTCATCCGGTGGGTAGGCTTGTATTACTTTTGTTTTTTGCAGTGTAATTCACAGAATTACTTAAACAATATTTTGCCACCTAAAAGTTAAAGATGTTTGTGTCACGTCTGTAATGCATCATATTAAATATAAAATGCATGTGTAGACTTACATTTTTCAAATGTCTGGACTCCTTTATTAAGGGAGAATGGATATATATACAGAAGTTTCAATACATTGTGGATCTGAGTATCGCGGTATTACGGTTTTATATCGCGTATCATTACAGCCCTGTATATCATGCACCTAGACCTATACAAGACATTTCCAAGCAATAGGTACATCACAGGTTTCGCTTTTCCCGTGTCGAGTACTCCACATGAAATTCAGATGTGGTGGGGTAATTTCTAAATCACACGTGGTATCCAGATAATACTAATCCAGTGCAAATAGGGCTTAAAGAGGTCATATAATGTTAAAAGTTAATTTGATTCTTTAGGGTCTAAATGAAAAGTTTGTAATGTACTTTAATAAAATAAAATTTTCAATAGTATTGTAAGAAAACACTCATTTTACATGGTCCAAAACCTCTGTTTCAGGATGCCGTTTCAGTGCATATGCCTTTAAATCAGGGCTGGGGAACATTGATTCTGAAGCGCCAATGTCCTGCAGAGTTTAGCTCCAACCCTGAAAAAAACATTCAGTTTCCTGTATCTTTAGTAATCCCGAAGACCTTGATTAGCTTGATTTAGCCTGGTAATACCTGACTTGACTCTGCTACTTCACTTTGCTTCGTAGACAAAAGCTGTTTTTCAGTACCAAGTACGCAAACTTCGGACTTGCGTCCTTGGTAGTTCAGACTTGCCAAGTTCAACTCAGGAGAACGAACTCTCGAGGATGCGAGGGACGCAAGTCCGGTTCTTCTGCAAATGGAACAGAGCGTACTTGATCGCGTCACTCAGCACGCTCTGGCTACTCCGGTTATCTCTTTATATATATTTTAGGCAACAATAAAACGAAAAATGCTACATCTCTTCATCTTTTCGTCAACAATTAAACGAAATATGTTATAAAACACCACTCTGCCTCTTTCATTAAAAATAAAATCAACATATTAGCCTAATGGCCATGTGGTTCAGGCAACGCGATTCTCTTCACTGCATATATTTATAACAAAATGAACATGATCTTTTTGTTTTCATTTTAAAAATATGAAACATTGATTTTTATTGACATTTATCAAACAGAGACAGGGTTATGTAATTTTATTTTATTGTTCATATAGTGAAGATAATATAAAAAATGTTGTTTAAGTTAAATAGCTATAAAGTTATGAAATTTTGCTATGGAACAAACTATAGTTTATAAGACCAAAGATAGACTTGTACACAAGACGAATTATACGTCAAGTTTATCCACTAGACTAGAGGGATCAGAGCCAGCGGCAAACGTCAGAAGCACTAGCCGAGGAAAAGCTGTTCCAGTCGGGGTTGATCTCGCTGAGTGTCCGCTGAAGGCTTGGATGTCAGAACTCTGAAAACATCAGATGCATTTTTCAGATAGGTGCGATCTTTATAAATAAACTACAGATTTGAGATTTAAACAACTACATTCTCGCCTGAAACACTCTTAAAATTACATTTCATGACTCAATAACAGTAGTATTTTGATATTTCGCGGATTTTCTCCTCTCCTCATTGACGCTTGCTGGTTGGTGCGAGGTGCACTGGCTGTCTCAAGTCCACACAAGTCACTCTCAGATGCATCCTCGGCAAACGGGGCGGATCAAGAACGCATCCGGGGATTTTGAAGTGGACTTGGCTAGATGTGAACTTTGAATTGGAACAGTACTTGGGTAGCAACTGATGACGTTTCACAAGTCCACAAGAACACAAGTACAGACAAGTACGCATATTGAGAAACGGCTAGAGTCTGGGAATGGCATAATAGAGAAGTGTTTCTCTCTCGCTAGGGGCGCTTTCTGAAGTTTAAAATCATTGGTTCCTGTAAGCCAATCAGATAAGTTTATTTATGACGTATGTTATGCGCCGACACAGCCGCATCGAACCACAGACATCATGCTTCAAACTCAAATCTATGATCGAACTTCCACTGTAAGCTTAAAGAGGTCATATAATGTTAAAAGTTAACATTATATATTAACCCCGTGTTTTGATTCCACAGACTCTGATGTCTAGTGGTTAAACATGATATATAATTTGTCTGGTGTATATCTAATGGGTGATCTTTGGTCTCATCTGTAATTTGTTCTTTGGGCAAATTGTTTTGGCTGAGGGCAAAGTAAAGTTTCATAACTTTATAATTTAGGCTATTATAATGTTGGATCCTGCTGTAGATGTCTATGTTTTTTATGATTCTTTTTTTCAAACATTTTCTATGTTTGAGCCAATTCTTACGCTCTCACGCCACACCCCCGATTCTTCTCAGGCTGAAGTGTCGACCCGGTCAGTCAAATGCCAGAAAGATGTGTTTATCTATAGATCCACCAGTTGAGCCACTCGTGATCGACTCAGTTCTACCACAAATTAGTTCAAATATCCTGTAATCTAGAGGGAGTGTGCATGCGAGACAGATATTCAGCTTCTAACGGCGTGGTCCTAACTGCACACGACCTCAGAAAGGTAAGCGAGTGAAAGGCCTTGCGTGTCTGGAAAGTAAGATTGTCTTTCACTCGCCCATTATAAAACGCAAGCGTCAATGTGAACCTTGCTCATATTTCAACATGACATCATGACTTTTGTATAAACATACACGCCACTTTCAAGTCAAGTGGCGTGTTATCTATATGCATTTTGAGCTAACCATAACTTTATTTTTATCAGAGTTATAAAGAATTGATTTCCGTATAAATAAACTACCAACACATTTGATTTTTCTTTTTTAATCAATGTGTAACTTAAGATAAACCGATTAGTGCTCTGTTTTGAGGACAAGAAATGAAATCCAATGTGATATCATGAATGTCCAAAAGATAGAACACACAGACTGTTTTGAAAAGGGGTTGGATAAATTTGTTTTGCTTTTAAAACGGTGTGCGTGTGTGACAGTTGTTACAGTTTGACAAGAAATACAGCGAGCGTGACAAAAGCACATTGTTGTGTTTTATTGCGAGTATAGGCCTGCACAAATACAGGGGTTGGACAATGAAACTGAAACACCTGGTTTTCCAACAATTTGTTAGTATGGTGAGGGCCTCATTTTGCATCCAAATACAGCATCAGTTCATCTTGGGAATGACAGATAGAAGTCCTTCACAGTGACCAGAGGGATTATGAGCCGTTCCTCTTCCAGAACAGTGTCCAGGTCATTATATGATGCTGGTGGAGGAAAACGTTTTCTGACTCAACGTCCAAAACACCTCAATAATATTCAGATCTGGTGACTGTGCAGACCATGGGAGATGTTCAACGTCACTTTCATCTTCATCAAACCCTTCTGTCACAAGTCTTGCTGTGTGTGTTGGTGCATGATCATGCTGATTCATGGTTTGAGCATCAGGTGCTCATGATCCTCGGCAGTGTCGTGTCCATCAAACACAGTCAGGATTGTCATGATTTCATGACAATTCATGACAATCCTGACTGTGTTTGAGGTCCAGAAATCCATTCTGCACGATCCTCTTGTTTGTTAACAGTGTCAGGGTCTGAATCGGGCTTGAATAATTTTGAAATTGACGTTATCCTTAATATTTACATCTTAGTAGAGCTCATGGTTACGGAAGGGACAGGACATTTCCTGAAAATACACTAAATGTTGCCAATCACAACACACTGGGCCAGCTAGCCAATAAAAGCACATTTAAAATTTCAGAAGGAGCTTAGTTAAAAACAATGCATTCGAGGCAGAGTGAGGAGAGATGAGATGTAATACTATGAAAAATATGTGAAAATGTTTTGAACAATCAAGAATTTAAACATGATCAAGAAAGCCCAAAAACAAAATCAAAGCTTCATAAAAGAGCATAATAGGACCCCTTTAATACCAGGTGTAAACGGTCATAGTTCACAGTCATTTATATTGTTTTTACCTCGTGTAACCACAGCCATGTCCAACTGATCTGAATCAGTTGTCCAATGTCCAACTGAACCATGTCCAACGTTCTGCCGAAGTGATCGCTTGCGTGTGTACGTCACTCATTGTTTACAAAGAGATTTCGGAAGTTTTACCTACTAAACATATTTAGATATATTGAAATTGTCTTCCATTGTGATTACCTGGATATCTAAATATGTTTAGATCTTCACAGTGAAAGGTAAAACTTCTGAAATCTCTGTGTAAACAATGAGTGACGTACATGCAAGCGATCACTTCCGGTGAAACGTTGGACATGGTTCAGTTGGACATTGGACAACTGATTCAGATCAGTTGGACATGGGTGTGATAACACGAAGGTAAAAACGATATAAATACTGTTTTGTTTACTCACACAAACCACTCGTTTCGTGTTCTTAGGCCATCAATGTGTACTTACATTTACGAGTCATTAAATCATGTTTAATTTGACTTATCTGTGCATGCTCTTTGACGTGGACCCCTATACCTGCATTATATGACTGATAGACAACAATGGTTTGACTGAAAAATGTCAAAATTGAAAATACTGTGGAAACAAAGACACCTACATCTTGGATCTAAAACATATCAAAAATTAATTTCAAAATGAACTATTCCTTTAATATATTGACTCAAGGAACCCGAATCAGCACGGGAATCCCGTGGTGCCACCAAAAAGCATCACTTCTGTCTTATTTACATTAACTTAAAAAGTTAGGAGCCATCAAGGCCTTTATGACATCAAGACACTAAAGTAATGGACTAACAGTTAAATATTTTGAAGAGGCACGTAAGATCTGGCTATTGTCTGCATAATTTTTGGCACATGCATTTTGATTATTTCAACATGACATCATGACTTTTGAGTAAAGCTCAAAACGGGGTTGGGGTAGGTCATGTTTATATATACAGTAATGTAACTTTAACTCAACGGCGTTCATAAACGCGCTGAAAGCGATAATGCGTGTCGATAGCGCGCCAAAATGGAAATACAAATTGGCGTGTCATACATTCGCCATTTCTTCGCCATTTATTTTTATATGCAAGTAATGTTCAATGATCTGTTTGCATTATTTAGCCATTGTTTTATTTTTTTTTGAATACAAGTGGTAACAGTCAGATAAATAGGACTTGAAAAATATACTGATGTTTGTCCACAAATGCAAACATATTTCTCAAGTTATCCAGAGAATGTTGTCGTCTATGTTGCCACAAGATCTAATGAGAATAGAAACTGAAAAAAAAACAATAGTTAGCCTACTCTGCAAAACTGAACATGGATGAAAGGATGCTATTTTAGGCCAATTTGAAAGTTTTTTTTTTGGTTTAGATGCTAGAAAATGTCACATTTTTTCATGTCTGTTGCTTTGTGTCATTAAACTGGGTTTAACTTGTATTTGTCACTTTTCACCATAGATCTGATGGCGCTAAAAGCAGAGAGCCAAGAACCGAATGAAATACAGAAATCTTTACGGCAATCATCATGATTTTTTTGCAACTGGAGAAAAGCCTCACACCTGCCCTCAGTGTGGAAAGAGTTTCGCTGATAAAAGAGGCTTTGAATACCACATGAGAATTCATTCTGGAGAGAAGCCTCACACCTGCCCTCAGTGTGGAAAGAGTTTCATTAGAAAAGAAACCCTTAAACGCCACATGAGAATTCACACTGGAGAGAAGCCTCACACCTGCCCTCAGTGTGGAAGAGTTTCGCTGATAAAATAGGCTTTAAATCCCACATGAGAATTCATTCTGGAGAAGAAGCCTCACACCTGCCCTCAGTGTGGAAAGAGTTTCATTTGAAAAGAAACCCTTAAACGCCACATGAGAATTCACACTGGAGAGAAGCCTCACACCTGCCCTCAGTGTGGAAGAGTTTCGCTGATAAAATAGGCTTTGAATACCACATGAGAATTCATTCTGGAGAGAAGCCTCACACCTGCCCTCAGTGTGGAAAGAGTTTTGCTGATAAAAGAGGCTTTAAATCCCACATGAGAATTCATTCTGGAGAGAAGCCTCACACCTGCCCTCAGTGTGGAAAGAGTTTTCATTTGAAAAGAAACCCTTAAACGCCACATAAGAATTCACACTGGAGAGAAGCCTCACACCTGCCCTCAGTGTGGAAAGAGTTTCGCTGATAAAATAGGCTTTAAATCCCACATGAGAATTCATTCTGGAGAGAAGCCTCACACCTGCCCTCAGTGTGGAAAGAGTTTTGCTGATAAAAGAGGCTTTAAATCCCACATGAGAAATCATTCTGGAGAGAAGCCTCACACCTGCCCTCATTGTGGAAAGAGTTTTGCTCATAAAGCAAGCCTGATATACCACATGACAACTCACACTGGAGAGAAGCCTCACACCTGCCCTCAGTGTGGAAAGAGTTTCGCTGATAAAAGACGGTTTAAAGGCCACTTAACAATTCACACTGGAGAGAAGCCTCACACCTGCCCTCATTGTGGAAAGAGTTTTGCTCATAAATCAACCCTGATATACCACATGACAACTCACACTGGAGAGAAGCCTCACACCTGCCCTCAGTGTGGAAAGAGTTTCGCTGATAAAAGAGGCTTTAAATCCCACATGAGAATTCATACTGGAGAGAAGCCTCACACCTGCCCTCATTGTGGAAAGAGTTTTGCTCATAAAGCAAGCCTGATATACCACATGACAACTCACACTGGAGAGAAGCCTCACACCTGCCCTCAGTGTGGAAAGAGTTTTGCTGATAAAAGAGTCTTTGAATACCACATGAGAATTCATTCTGGAGAGAAGCCTCACACCTGCCCTCAGTGTGGAAAGAGTTTCATTCTGAAAAGAAACCCTTAAACGCCACATGAGAATTCACACTGGAGAGAAGCCTCACACCTGCCCTCATTGTGGGAAGAGTTTCGCTGATAAAATAGGCTTTAAATCCCACATGAGAATTCATTCTGGAGAGAAGCCTCACACCTGCCCTCAGTGTGGAAAGAGTTTCATTCTGAAAAGAAACCCTTAAACGCCACATGAGAATTCACACTGGAGAGAAGCCTCACACCTGCCCTCAGTGTGGAAAGAGTTTCGCTGATAAAAGAGGCTTTAAATCCCACATGAGAAATCATTCTGGAGAGAAGCCTCACACCTGCCCTCAGTGTGGAAAGAGTTTTGCTGATAAAAGACGGTTTAAAGGCCACTTAACAATTCAATACTGGAGAGAAGCCTCACACCTGCCCTCATTGTGGAAAGAGTTTTGCTCATAAAGCAAGCCTGATATACCACATGACAACTCACACTGTAGAGAAGCCCTACACTGTAGAGAAGCCCTACACCTGCCCTCAGTGTGGAAAGAGTTTCCTTCGAAAACGAACCCTTAAATGCCACATGACAACTCACACTGGAGAGAAGCCCTACACCTGCCCTCAGTGTGGAAAGAGTTTCACTCTAAAAGATAGCCTTAATAAACACTTGGGAATTCACACTAGAAAGAAGCCCTACACCTGCCCTCAGTGTGGAAGGAGTTTCGCTTTGAAAAGCCGGTTTGAAGGCCACATGACAATTCATACTGGAGAGAAGCCTCATACCTGCCCTCAGTGTGGAAAGAGTTTTGCTCATAATGCAAGCCTGAAATCACCACATCACAACTCACACTGGAGAGAAGCCTCACACCTGCCCTCAGTGTGGAAAGAGTTTCACTCATAAAGGAGGTCTTAATAAACACATGGGAATTCACACTGGAGAGAAGCGTTTCAGTTGCAGTCAATGTGAAAAGAGTTTTTTACGGAAAGCAACCCTTTGTGCACACATGCAAATTCACACAGTATAGGAAGGTTTTCACTCAAAAAAACGTAAAATTCAAACTAGAGAGCCTTACACTTGTCATACATGTGGAAAAAATTTTTGCGTAAGGCAACCCTTAATGCACAGATGCGAACTCACACTGAAGGTAAGGCTTACACCTGCAAACTGTGTGGATTGCATTTCAGCTAAAAAGGAAACTTTAAAGTTCACATGAGAGCTTACATCTGGAGGAACCTGTTCCATTGTTGTAATGTAACGTAGTACAAATAATTTGTTACTGCATTTGAGCAGAGCTTTCACATATCTGTACTTTACTCCGCTATTTAAATTTGTCAACTTTCACTTTTACTCCTGTGGGAAACTTTTTGAGAAGCTGAGAAGACCAGGAGACAATGGACGTTTTCCAAGCAGAAGTTCTTTATTACTGGTAGCTTTATACATTTTATACATTGATTTATACATTTTAAAGAGGGCGGGATTAAATAAAGGTGGAGACACTGAAACAAAGCAAATGTAAATGATTCAGCTCGTTTCCTCAGTTCATCCACATAGCAGTTATTCGGAGTCTTGAGATGTGCTAGATCTGGAGGAGTTACATAGAGGAGGAGACTCTTAAGACAAAACAAATGTAAATGATTCAGCTGGTTACTTGAGTTCATCAGCATATCAGTTATTGGGAGCCTTGAGATGTTAATCCAATCAGTCTGACTAGAGTGGTTAAACCTTTATAAAACATGTAATACATTTGTATTCCTTCAGTCCTCCCTTTGAGAGTCATCTGTCATCTGGTGTAATTTTGCTGAAAAGACTGTCTTGTTGGACCATCATGTTTGTGCACAAGTGAGTCCTGGAATGCAGCAATCTTCGGCTGTGGCCTGCAATGTTTCCAGCAAACAAGGATTCTGGAGTCTTCACTTTGTGTGATGTCCTGATGGTTAGAAGTAGTATAACAATCTTGATCATGTTGATGGATGACTGAAGGTTTCATATAAGGGTCTCTGCGTTTTCTTTCTTTATCCTTTTGTGATAGTTGGTTCGGCAGTGGGTCTCGTTGTTTTCTGGAAGTGGTGTCTTCATACGCAAGTGAAAACATCTGTGCGTATGGGTCTCGGGACAGCCATCAAGTGGTATCTGCACAGAGGAATACAGAAAACAAAAGACATGAGAGCAGTATTTCTTCAAAGACAAGGGTTGTATCCTGCTGAGCAAACACTGGCTGCGTCCGAAACCGCATACTCAATGAGTAGGTACTTAATTTCAATAAGTACTTACTCAACGAGCGTAAAAGAGTAGGTACTTTATAGCCAAATCTCGTTGAGTATGAATGAGAACCGGACATCTGCCATGTTGACGATATCATGTGACCTACTACGACGTGCGTTATCATCATATCACAAATAAATGAACATTTAATGACACGTTTAATTCTTCTATCTATAAATATCTTGACATTGATGAAACTTGCTCATTTTGTTGTAGTATTGTTGAAGAAACAGTTTTAAGTTTTTAAGTTGTTATATTTTAAACCCTGACCCACAGTGTTGTTCTTATAACGATATTTTTTTTTATTAAGAACCCCAAAATCGTCACCTCTTGAATATTTGTTGTTTATGTCTTTATTTTTTACCCAAAAAGTTTCTCCTTTAAGTTTTCCTCCTTTTCTTGATGAATTTACCACATTTCATCCCTCAGACTTATAACAACATTTTTTTTATGTATTATGAAGAACTATTTGAAGATATTTAGCCTTTTATTGTTCCCTTTTCTTGTGTATAAATATTATATTATGATGTACACAAACCAATGATCTTTATGTTTTCTGTTTTGTCATTATGACTGTTATGGTATTTTTCCATGATCTTGTATGTAATAAGTTTATAAGCTTCAATTATATGAGCGACAGGTGCACTAACACTTCATAACATCAGTAACTCGACAGCACAACCTAGAACAGTTTTCCTCTGTGATTTGCGGAGACGGGCAGCTGCATGAAGATTTCTTTTGGAGAAAACTGTTTATTTTATACTTGAAAAATGTAAGTGTATCACTCCTTAAAAATTAATATTACCTCAGAATGAATTGCATTGTTAGCCCACCCCAAAACTTAAACCAAATAATAATATTAAATGCTGACCAAAACTTAATTATAAAACTTTTTTATATACTAAAAATATAATTTAATATAACAAGCAAAATGTAGTTTGTTTTGTCATATGACAGTTATGCATGAATACAATTATATTGATAAATGCAGTGAAACATCTCAATTGTCAGTCAATCAATGAATTAATGCATACATTAATTAAATAATTATATTTTAAATACTGACAACAATGAATAAATGAATAAATGAGTAAAAGAACAAATAAAAGTAACCATCACAATAAACAAATGCATATACAAGTCAACAACACATGAAACAAAGCTTTATTCAAACCACGAGCATGTATTTACAGCCGCTGAACCACATCCTACTGCCGACTCAACACAGCGGTTCCCGTTCTGCTGAATTCACCAGAGGTGACTGTGCCTTCGTCCCAGAGCTTGTTGCTCCACTTCACAATCTGAGGCAATAAGGGCAGGTGGAGAGATGGAGGGTCTCGATACGGGCAGGTGGAGAGATAGAGGGTCTCATAAGGGCAGGTGGAGAGATGGAGGGACTCATAAGGGCAGGTGGAGAGATGGAGGGACTCATCCATGGCACCACTTCCAGGATTCAGCTCTGGGCTCCTCATCCTCAGTGCTCACACCAGTCTGCAGACATTTCAGATCCTACAAAAATGCACAAACATTATACAAAAGCAGTCATTTTAACACACAATGTCATTTGATTTATGCATTAAACATAACCTTACTTTATATTTGAGTAAATTCCCTAAAACAAATGCTGCCATCATCTTTCCTTGCAGGTCCTGCTCCACCACAAAAGCTCTGCAGCAAATGCACAGAAATCAAGACTCAGAAAAGTGTTGTAATTTCTCTACTTGAATTTACAATAATACAAATAAACTACAACTTAATATTGAATAGATTTTGTTATCCATTTCTGAACTATACTCACTTAAAGCCTTTGATGACTTCATTCACCATCATGAGCCTCTCTCCACCGGATAAACACACGTGTTCTTCTGTCCCTGTAACATACAGACAAGATTCACATTACAAGCTCAACACTGCATTTACATGCTGAGGTTGATGTGTTAACTCACTTTTAATCCAACTTAAATGTTCCTCAATATATCAACATTAATAAGGGACAAATTAAATATATATCATGTTTAGTTACTTTATATGTTGGTTTATTTACCTTATTTACAGCACATTTTTCTAATGTAAGCACTGTTGACAACAGTGAATTATCCTTCTTAATAGCACACATAACGTTACATCACTCAGATGTATTATATTATTCATGTTGGGATGTGCTCATCTGCAATATATTTTCATTTAAGATGTAAATAGACATTTTAAATAAGCGTGTTTAAGGTGTAACGTTATATGGTTATGTAAATCCATTTTTAGAAACGTAACGTTACGTGTAGCCTACTTACTGGAGCTCCCCTGTTTAACTAGCAATAATAAAACAGTTTACAGCAAAATCACAACTATACTATACTGTCTAAGTCCTTTACACCTTCAACAGTTAAAACGTTTACTCTATAGTAGCTTAACACATACGATTTAACACAAGGAACCGTGTTTACTTACATTTGAAACCCCATACGTCGCTGATCTCCGCAATGTTCGATAATGACGTATCCTCTTCCGTGGCCTCCTGGGATAGAATCGGACGGCACTCAAAAATCTGGGCGAAAGCAGTAGATCATCCGGGAACTTCTCGCCTACTCTTTTATGAATACTGATGTTTCGGACGTACTGCTTCTTTCACATACTGTTTTCGCCTACTATTTACTAGGAAAGTAGGCATATTCAGACGTACTTTAGGTATGCGTATGTCCGAATCTCGCGATAATTAGTACGTCACCCAGGTAATTCTCGCCTACTCTTTTATGGATACTAAGGATTCGGACATACTTTTCGCTCGCCTACTCTTTTTCCCCATACTATATAGTAGGGAAGTATGCGGTTTCAGGACGCAGCCACTGAGTCTGCTATTGTTCCTTTCCCTATTTCTTAATTCTTGACATAGAGAACACGGTGAAGTGAGGATTTGACTAAATGGATGGGGAAACCTATGAGGGAGTCTTCACCGAAGAGTTGGCCCCAAAGCCTGTTGCATTTGGTTCTTCTCTTGGCTCCTCACTGGTTCGTGTTCTATCGCTTTGGGTGGCGGAACAAACTTACAGTGTGACACATGAGTCCAGGTTTTTCTTCCTTGACACAATACTAAAGCTGCTGTAATCAACATTACTTGATCTTGCCACTTACGTTCTTATGGCTTGAAACATTCTAGACCCTACCTGTCCTGTGACATGTGTACTTTGATCTGCGCAACTCAATCTATTAGAGTTATTTATCCTTCATTCTCTAACACAACATCAGTCATTGTAGATATCATACGTGAGAATCGGTGAGGTTACTGTGAGGGTAGTTAAACCAATTTCCCCAACGGGAAAAGGGGACAAATTTGACTTTGGATTCATTCATTATTGCTTCGTGAGGGCATTTTAAGTTTACAGTCTGACCTAACACTATTACTGATGAAAGGCCTGTGCTGTAAAATAACATTTAAGGCTGTGAGTTTACTTTACTAGTGTTCCCCAAAAGTCACTTTCCCTTTGTTCTGTTAACTGGAGAAATTAAGTACTCACAGTCCAAATGGTTAAACCCTCAACAAGCTGCCCCACCCGTTTAATGATGTGGGGAATGGCGGCTTCAGAGTAGCAAGCAGACTGAGACGTTGGGCAAAAAGGTTGACTTCTCTAAAAATCTTTCTGCTTTTCCTACACTCTCTGCTCCAGTGTCCCTTCTGACCACAGTAATAACAACTGCCCTCTCTCTTAGGACATTTACGTTTCTGTGGGTTCTCTGTGATGACCTTAAAGGACGCTGCTGCGATATTTACGCTTGCCTTAACATCATAGTCTCTTTCCCAAGCAGTTAACCTGTCCAGGTTACTTTGCAGGGTTCTAGTGGACCATGTCATTTTCTAAGACAGGCAATGCATTCATTTGTTCTGACAAAAGATTATCAAACCATGTGCGAACTAATGTACCATTGTCAGTTAACACTTTATCTGAAGTGTCCACTATTCCACTATGTGCAGTTGCTGTCTGACAGAACCTTTCTGTGCTCACTCAGTTTCATCCTTCTTTTGCATACACCTAGTGATCTTTGACCAGTCCACTTTTGGTCCAACAATTTTCTTTAATACTCTCAGACCCCATCTCTCAATTCATCTTTTCTGGCATTTTTCAGTTCAGAAGTAACAGCAGACTCAAAACTGGTGAATTCAGATTCAGTTAGAATTTGTGACATCAGCTTTGTGACTTCTGCCAATGACATGTCATAGAGG
Source organism: Hybognathus amarus (assembly GCA_030378365.1). NCBI lineage: Eukaryota > Metazoa > Chordata > Actinopteri > Cypriniformes > Leuciscidae > Hybognathus > Hybognathus amarus. The sequence goes on from JAQIUQ010002108.1 coordinate 106,191, forward strand.
CGCATTTTACTGATTAAAGCTCTTCTAAATTCAGAAAAATGTGTGTGTGCTGAGGGTAAGCTCTGGGACAGTCTATCAATGTCTTTAGGTCCTAAATTTGTATTGACTGAATGGGGGTTACAGATTGAACAGTGTCAACATATTTTACCCTACTCTTTTGTCTTTTGTCTTGCTCCACACACTTCAACTGCATTTACATCTTTATACATGTACTGTACAACGAAATTAGATGCAATCCACTCAGTGCAATACATATATATACACTCACCGGCCACTTTATTAGGTACACCTGTCCAACTGCTCGTTGACACTTAATTTCTAAGCAGCCAATCACATGGCGGCAACTTAGTGCATTTAGGCATGTAGACATGGTCAAGACAATCTCCTGCAGTTCAAACCGAGCATCAGTATGGGGAAGAAAGGTGATCTGAGTGACTTTGAATGTGGCATGATTGTTGGTGCCAGAAGGGCTGGTCTGAGTATTTCAGAAACTGCTAATCTACTGGGATTTTCATGCACAACCATCTCTAGGGTTTACAGAGAATGGTCCAAAAAGAAAAAACATCCAGTGAGCGGCAGTTCTGTGGGCGGAAATGCCTTGTTGATGCCAGAGGTCAGAGGAGAATGGCCAGACTGGTTCGAGCTGATAGAAGGGCAACAATGGCTCAAATAACCACCCGTTACAACCAAGGTGGGCAGAAGAGCATCTCTGAACGCACAGTACGTCGAACTTTGAGGCAGATGGGCTACAGCAGCAGAAGACCACACCGGGTGCCACTCCTTTCAGCTAAGAACAGGAAACTGAGGCTACAATTTGCACAAGCTCATCGAAATTGGACAATAGAAGATTGGAAAAACGTTGCCTGGTCTGATGAGTCTCGATTTCTGCTGCGACATTCGGATGGTAGGGTCAGGTTTTGGCGTCTACAACATGAAAGCATGGATCCATCCTGCCTTGTATCAACGGTTCAGGCTGGTGGTGGTGGTGTCATGGTGTGGGGAATATTTTCTTGGCATTCTTTGGGCCCCTTGGTACCAATTGAGCATCGTTGCAACACCACAGCCTACCTGAGTATTGTTGCATCCCTTTATGACCACAATGTACCCAACTTCTGATGGCTACTTTCAGCAGGATAATGCACCATGTCATAAAGCTGGAATCATCTCGGACTGGTTTCTTGAACATGACAATGAGTTCGCTGTACTCAAATGGCCTCCACAGTCACCAGATCTCAATCCAATAGAGCATCTTTGGGATGTGGTGGAATGGAAGATTCGCATCATGGATGTGCAGCCGACAAATCTGCGGCAACTGTGTGATGCCATCATGTCAATATGGACCAAACTCCCTGAGGAATGCTTCCAGCACCTTGTTGAATCTATGCCACGAAGAATTGAGGCAGTTCTGAAGGCAAAAGGGGGTCCAACCCGTTACGAGCATCGGGGTACCTAATAAAGTAGCCGGTGAGTGTATATATATATATATATATATATATATATATATATATAAAGTAAAAATCCTATTTTAAAAAAAAAGATGATAAAATAAATAAATAAAATAAATAAAAAACACTCATACACACATACACAACAATTCAATGCATAATACATCTCAAAAAAACGGTTCACATTGTGTTTAGTGCTGCTATTGCTTTTGGATAAAAGCTAATTTTTAATCTATTTGTTCGTGTCTTCATTGTCCTATAGACCTTATGCACCAGAGAACGTGGGCGCCATCATCTTTAGAATATTGTCTTTGAACTTCCGGTTTCGCGGTCGCTCTGTGTCGAGGAGTAATTAGCTGGTGAAGTGGATTTACTTATTGTAGAGTTAACAAAAGTTATCATGAGCATTGTAATGTTTATCATAGGCATTGTAAAGCAGATGTCTTAACAAATGTCGACCGGGAATTTTGTTAAGAGCAGTTCATTCATACCTATGCAAGATCGCTGTCAAAATACAGACCGGAAGTCAAAAGACAACGAGCGCAGCACTGAAAAGGGGCGGGGCTATATAAGGTCTATAACGTCTACCCGAGGGCAGCAGTTCAAACAGGGAATGTCCGGGGTGGAATGGATACTTAATTATATTTTGCACTTTTTTGAGACAGCGAGAGCTATAAAGATCATTCAGGGATGGGAGAGGACAGCCAATGATCCTCTGGGAGGTGTATATGACCCTCTGAAGCGCTTTCCTCTCTGTCTCTGTGCAGCTTGCAAACCATACACAGATACAGTAAAGCCCCTTTCACACAGCGTGTTGTTCCCAGGAAATTGGCGGGAAATTGCCAGAATGCCTTCTGTGTGAACGCAAACACGACCCGGGATTGATACGGGACTGATCCCAGGTTGGGGACCTGAGTAACATTGCCGGAATCAGTCCCGGAACGCGCGCTGTGTGAACAAAAGCCAGGACCAATGCCGTAAAGGGTGTGTCATAGTGATGATGCTCGTGCTAGCGTGCGACTCTGTCGCTCTTAGAAGAAAGTTTGTGTTCGTCATCAACAAAGAAAAGACGAACAAATACCTGCAGCAAGAACGCAGCAGAGACAGGAGCTCCTCACTATCCGTACTGAAGCTGAGATCGTTCACCAGCTTTGTGGAAACGGTATGCGAGTGTACATATTTTTGATGTGTCCGTTATACATCTCATCCTGACGTCATGTGTCTTCCCGGGATTTTTACGGGTTGTGTGTGAACGCACTCACAGATTCCGGCAAATCACTGGCAGTGTGAATGAACCGAAGTCAAACAATCCCGGGACAAATGCCGGCTCACATTATCCGTGTATTTTCCGGAATCTCTGTGAGAAAGGGGCTTAAGTCAGTATACTCTCAATAGAGCAGCGGTAGAAGGACACAGGCACCTTTTGATTGAGATGGTGCTTCCTTAGAATCCTCAAAAAATAGAGTCTCTGCTGTGCCTTCTTGACCAATGCTGTGGTGTTGGTGCTCCAGGTTAGGTTCTCCTCTTATATGCACGCCCAAGAACCAGAAATCCGGGACCCTCTCCACACATTTCCCCTTGATGAAAAGGGGTGCAAATATCGGTTTTATTCTTCCTGTAATCTATTATTAACTCCTTGGTCTTGTTGGGATTGAGGACCAAGTTGTTAACCATACACCACTCAAACAGCCGCTCAACCTTGTCCCAATAAGCGGACTCATCTCCCCCAGATATAAGCCCCACTACAGTGGTATCATCAGCGAATTTAATTATGCTATTGCTGGAGTGGACAGGGGTGCAGTCGTGTGTGTACAGGGTGTAGAGTAGGGGGCTCAGCACACAGCCCTGTGGCAGTTTCTGGTTTTGTGGCTGGTGATGTGCTGGACCCCTTGCCACCCCTGCCTTGTGTTGTTGGTGTTGAAATAGTCCTCAATCCTATGTTTATACGCAGCCTTGGCCTTCTTGATGCCTTTTTTCAGATTGGCTCTGGAAACGCTATATTGCATCCTGTCACCAGACTTAAAAGCAGTTTTTCTGTCTCTGAGAAGGCACCGAACCTCTTTCGTCATCCAGGGTTTCTGGTTGGGATATACCCGGATGCACTTGTCCACAGCGACAATGTCCATAAAGTGTTTGATGTAGCCCAGAACATTTACTGTGTATTCCTCCAGGTCCTGATGCTCAAAAATTTCCCAGTTTGTTCTCTCAAAACAGTCCTGCAGCTGATGAGATGCCCCTTCAGGCCATATTTTAACAGTCTTAGATGTGATGAGAGCACTTTTCCTGCGTGAGGTGTATGCCGGAATTAAATGCAGGGATAAATGATCAGACTGGCCCAGATGTGGTAATGCTTTAGCCCTGAATCCATGTTTGATATTAGAGTGAAGTTTGTCTAGTGTATTTATTCCTCTAGTAGCACACTTTATGTGCTGATGGAATTTTGGGAGTACCACTTTTAAATCAGCGTGATTAAAATCCCCTGCTATGATATGAACAGCCTCGGGAAACATGCTCTGTTGCTTGCTAATGATGTTATATAAATGGCCAAGAGCCGAATTAGCGTTGGCATCCGGTGGAGTGTACACAGCAGTTATCATAACCACATTAAATTCCCGGGTAGATATATGGGCCTGCATTGAACGGACACGAACTCCAGATCCGGGAGCAGTGACTGTCCACAGTCTTAGTATTGATACACCAACTGTTATTGACAAACACGCATAGCCCCCCTCCTTTGCTCTTACCGGAATCTCTGGTCCTGTCATGTCGGTGAACTGTGCGGCCTGTTAGTGCGATAGCTGAGTCCGGGATAAGTGAATGAAGCCACGTCTCAGTGATTAACATGATACAACAGTCTTTAATGTCCTTGTTAATTTCTTCCTGAAGCTTCAGTTCGTCCATCTTGTTTATGAGGGACCTTGCGTTGGTGAGAAAAATACTAGGAAGCGGCGGCTTGTGTGCCCTCCGCGTAGCCTCGCAAGCACGCCGGCCCTGCAGCCTCGCTTTTGCTTTCTGCAGGGCTCTCAAGCGTCACGCATTGAGCGTGACAGTCACTCATTTCGGTCTTTTGTCACGCACTCCCGCCACACATTGTATTTCTCACGCAGAAAAACTATTTATCATATATTTAATATGCCGCAGCGCCCAAATTGTCTCTAGCCGCTTCACTCTCATAGTGGAACGCAAGTGCGCGCGTCTCCCCTGCTCTCGCAGCCTGTCGCTTTATCAGCCAATCAAAAAAAGGAAAGGGCTACACAATTTTAGCCAATCAGATAATAGCACTACTGTATCTGGGTAAGATTTAACGCAACAACCAATAAAAAAGCATTTCAAGGAATTGTTCACGTGATTCTGCAACAACATCTCTTCCAAAAGTTTCGTTCACCCACAGAGGAAACGACTGGAGCTCCGAATATCACTGAGCAGAGTAAGTCCTGAGATCTCCTGTTTTAATGTTACAACAAATTTACAAATTGTTTGACACAAACAAAGACAACTTGACCGCTGTTAGAGAATCATATTTTATAATTATCCTGGCCATGGATGCATTAATCATTGCATATATGTCTTTCAAAGATGTCAGGTAAAAAGCAAACGAGCATCCTCTCATTCGCCCTGAGAGGAAAGCCCCCTAAAAAGGCTAGGTTAGAGGATGCTGGCCCAGAGAAGGTGGCCAAAAGGGTAGGCCCATTAGAGGAGGAGACGGTGCCATGTGTCATACATTTTCTGCAAGTCTCAGCAATTAATAACAACACAAAAACACTAATATTAATATTATTAATGAAACACCCACATTCCAACGACCCCCCCCCCCTCAACAACCAACAACACCCCCCCCCCATTGGGGCGGGGAATGTCACTCTTGCCTGTCTTCAAAACTTGAGAGCCCTGTTTCTGTACTTGCGCTGCCTCTGTTTCCTGCTTGCTGGGATGATAGTCCACGGAGAGCCCGGGCGCCTTTCTATATCCACCGGGATACAATGGAAGCGGAAACAAGAGATTTCCACGACGTATGCGCGATAATTGGGGTTATTATCAATGGTTATTTTACTACTTCTTACGCAATTCTCACGCATGTGTCGTGGAAATCTCTTGAACTCTCGTTCAGGCCCATTTCTTAGTCTCCTTTTCTGAGTCTCCTCAGATTCACCTGGTGGCAGCTGTTTTGGTTGCCAATTTGTGCAACCATATGTATCCACCCTTCTTATCTTGGAAGGTGGGTCTTCTCCCTCACTTGTGCTGGATGTCTGTCTTTGCAGGTAAAGTGGGGTTTTCCCTCTTTTCATGTTGTCAAGTCTAGTCTGCATCTACTTGGTAAGTAAGTCTTAACCGCTACCAACAACTTGATCTTTAATCTCTGAATGACAGAGGATATTTTAAAACAATCTCCTTGGCTATTTCACATAGATCTTTCTTCCCAGGTTTAGGGCATTATCTGCTCACAAAGCAAAATAACTTATTATAGTTAAAATATTTGCATGCTTAACCTGTTTCAGAAAATATTCTGTCTTGATATTTAGACCATAGCTTCTTATCTGGTATGCCACTTTCTTTTTTACCATAATACCAGCGTTCAAGATTAGACCAGTAGCAATACCTTTCAGACATAGGTGTATTTGTTTTAATTTGCATTTACAAGAAACCTGTTTAATATTAAACATTTATGTATATATATATATATATAGATACCTCATTATTCAACTCCAACCAGCTGGATGGAGCCACTGTATCTTCATTGTGTGCTCAATAAAATGAAGCACAACACTGACACAGAACAGTTCAAATATAAATTTTTGAAATGTTTATAATTAGCTATTAATAGATCCATAGGACATGCTCTAACCTCGTGAACAAATTACGATTATGGCTGTTTTGGCTGTCGGATCCATTTGTTGTTATTGTTCATCCTCCTTGTTTTCTTAAGTTCTAAACATGCCCACTTTGTTTTCATAGTTAAAATGTTCTTCTCCAGACAGGCTTGAGTCTTGTGACATATTTGCTGATTTGGTTGTAATGATCTGTCTTTGAATTAAAATACATGTACTATGTACATCTTGCAACATCCTACATAGTATGAAGGATAGACACGACAATTCTGATTCCAACATGTTCTTCCAACATGAATAATGCCCAATTGCCTTTCTGTCAAGGCAAAGTATTTATGAGTGCCTAATGCTAGCTACAAATGCTCCATAAAGATGAGGATCACATGGCGTCATCAGATATGGTTGTAAATTGGTAAACACTCTGCTTAACATTGTTTTGTCCACCCCTTCTGACACCACCTCAGCATTCTTCAGGACTTAAAACAAACGCATTGTTTGGGCCTCTCAATGACACCACTTTTTCGTTTATGCTTGCTCCAGCTTTGATGTTTCCTCCAGATGATTTACTACTTGAGTTTTTGCTACATTTTTTGTCTGATGTGGATAGTTTTCAAATTTAAACGCACTGCAGTTGTCAAGGCAGCCAAAGTTTTGAGCATCTTCTGAAAGGTGCAGCATGAATGGACATTGTACACTAAAAATCCACATCTCATCCTTTCTCCACAAATTATTGCAGTAGTTGCCTGGCATAAGGTTCTGGACTCACTAAGATGCACAGAGCAGTGCTAAAACACAAGAAGTGTTCGTTCAGTTGTCATTGTAATGCTCCCTTCAGAACTATCTTCCCTGTGTATAATGCAAACTGTCTGAATTCGGTTGCTTTCCAATGCTCAATTTCTTGCAACCCCCTTGACTTCCTGGCAAAGCAGTCAGGAATTGTTTTCTTCAGTGTCACCCCAGCCTATTGCTTACACGGGCCATGTCTCCTGATGACATGCGGTACTCTGTTCTACCTCTTGTCCACAATAGCAGCAACTTTTTCATGACCCCAAGGCAGCTCTGGTGCATGTAATCTGGGGAATGATTGATCATGTCAATTGGGAGGACAGAGAAAGGCAAAATTTTCTCCCCGTGGTGGGTTTTCTGGTCCTTAACTTCAGATTGTCAACATCATGATACGTCACCTGACCATTCTAGAATCCCTTCTGGGTGCATCTGTCGCACCCATAGTATAGCCGGAGAACTGCTTGACACACTTGACCATGGCTTTGGCAGGAGCATCGCAAGTAACACACCTCAGTGGGATGTTTAAATGCTTACCTTCCCAGGTCAGACCATTCTGCATTAGTTCTGCCAATTCCTGAACTGTGTCTTTGATTTGGATGCAGCAGTGGTGAGGCAGATGGGGAAAAGATACATGCTGATGAATAATTATTGGAACAAAGAACTGGGCAACAGCATCTTTAGTACTAATTCATAATGGTTCTCATTTCCAAAGAGTGTCCTTGCAGTATGGGGGAGTTCTGCATGCCCATGTTTTTTGAGGATGTTTAATAGAGCATCCACAGCATTATGTTTAACTTGAAACATACATGCCCATTCTGAAAGTTCTTCCTTGAGAGTGGTTGTTTCTTGTTCGCTCTCAGAACTTGACAGGGCTGTAAACATGCTAAGATTTCACAAGATTTCTTGTGATTTTTTTTTTTTACATTTTCAAATAAATCCCTTGTCAAAAATTCTGGTCTTACTGTCAAAAAAGTACTTAAATAGTCAATAAATGTACCTTATGTTGAGCTACAAGTGGCAGCCAAAATTAGTAAAGATAAGGACAATACCGTATGTCACGATCCTGGCACTTTCTCTCTGTTTCTATTCCTTTTCCACCCTCTTCTGGTCATTCTCCTACATTACATTGCACACTGCCCATTCATTATCCTAGTTGCCCTCAGCTGAGTCCCATCATCTCATCACCCTCTCTTTACCTCCCCAACTGTTTCTCACTATCTCTGATTAGACTCTCTATTTCTTGGCTTCCCTTTCCTTTGTCCTTTGTCAGATTATTGCCTTATGTTCACGTACCTGTTGCATACTGCTCCTGATCCTGCGTTCTCAGTGTCTTGTCGTGTCCTGTCTGATTCCAGCTCTGTATTACCTCGTATCTACTCTGTTAATCTTCCAGCATCGAGAGTGGTTCAGGATTGGCGTTCCCTTGCCTGCTACGGACCCAGCCAGTCCTATCCTCTGAGTGATCAATTTCATGTTCCTAGTCACCCTAGTGTGCTAATAAATGTAAATATTAATGGGAATATACTTCATAGACATTTTATTCATAAACAATTCTAGGGGTATGAATAATTGTGGCCAACGTGTTTTGGAGAAAAACATTTATTTTATAATGTGATTTCCCCCCACTTTCAATTCTTTTACTTAAATGAAAGTTAAGATCTAGCAAATTTTTTGAATGAAAGATCAAAAGGATATATGATGCAGATTTATTTTTTACTGCCATTTTTTTATAATATTTACCAGGGGTATGATTAATTCTGGTCACAACCATATATATATATATATATATATATATATATATATATAGAGAGAGAGAGAGAGAGAGAGAGAGAGAGAGAGAGAGAGAGAGAGAGAGAGAGAGAGAGAGAGAGAGAGAGAGAGAGAGAGAGAGAGAGAGAATGCAGGTATAAAACAAATGACAGTAATGGGTAGAGCTGAGCAACAAGAACCACAGACAAACATATTCTGGATAGGGAATATAGATTAGTGAGTAGGAGATAGACTTGAAAAATATGGAAGATTTATAAAAAGAGCAACTTCAGGAAACCAAACCCACCAGAAACTGAATTCCATTGTACAATGAGATATGATGTCCCTAGAGATCAAATAATGGAAAAAGATTGGTTAGAAGGAACTAAAGGACAGACTGTGTGTGTCTGACTTAAAATTATATAATTGTAGGACCAGTGGGAGAAGCGTTATGGATTAGTGGAGGCAGGAGTACTGATTGAGACGACTAGTTATTGCAGTACCCCAATTTTACAAGTTGAAAAAGCCAACAAGTCAAAGTGGAGGTTAGTACAGCTAATGAAGTAGTTATAGATTGGCCAGCAGAGGTTCCAAATCTGCATTCACTATTGACAAATGTTCCACTTGCTGCAAATCATTTTCACTGTGACTGATCTCTGTTCTGCATTTTTTGCCCATTCCACTAGCAGAAGAAGGCAAACCCCTTTTTCCTTCACTTACCAAGGTAAACAGAATACATACACTAGAATGCCCCAAGGATTTAAACGCTCACCTCACGTGTTCATCATGAGACTGCTGAATTATTAGAACAAGGACAATTTGTTTTACACAGGCAAGATGCTTATCATATTCTAAATTGACAACTTATCCTGATATCATGATAAAGCGATGTACCACAGTTAATCCAGCTAATTTTGGCCCACTGGAGAGGGAAGGAACACTTCATGAGTGTGTTTCTGTCTTTCTAGCGTCTACTCATCTGAGACCAGATTTGGAATCAACACCAATTGTTGATGCAGACGTAGATTATTTTGTAGATTGCTCATGTTTTAGAAACCATTTAGGTAACCATGCTGGTTTCGCTGTTGTAGAAAATATGGAGACAATTTTACTCCCGTGTTAAGTCAACATTGTGAGCAACCTTACTCAGCACAATTGGCTCAACTTAAAGCATTTACTGAAGCTTGCATATTGGCTATAAACAAAGCAGCCAACATTCATACTGACTCTGCATATGCCCATGGCGTATGTCATCTGCATATGCCCATGGCGTATGTCATCATGTCATCTATTTGGTGCAGTGTGGAAGCAAAGAGGATTTAAAAAGAGTGATGGAACCCCAATTCAACATGTAGACCAAATTACTAAATTGATTACAGCTATGATGTTTCCTAAAAAAATGGAAAAAATAATTAAATGCCAGGCCCATAAGAAGGGTAATGATTTTGTCATCAAAGGCAACCATGCGGCTGATCAACCCGATCACACCAAATGCGTCTTTATAGCACGCATGTGTATTGTTGTGTAATATATACGCTAAATTGAGTTTTTACGTGCATATGATACGCATTGGTTGGTTAGGTTAAGTTTAGGTGTGGGGTGGGGTGCGTGTGTATTATACGCTTGGCTAGAATTAGTGTGTGGGGTGCGTGTGTATTATACGCAAATGAACTGCGTATCAATTGCACGACAAAACTGCGTCTCATATGCACGCAAAACTCATTTTCGCGTATATATTACACGACAATACACATGCGTGTTATAGAGACGCATTTACGTGAGAACAGGCTGGGCTGATATGCATTCCAATTCCAGAAGGGGCTTTTAAGCATCTAGTGATGGATTATGTTGACATGAATAAATTAGTAAGAGGAAAAAGGTACATGTTGGTTATTATAGATAGATTACAGCCAAGAGGGATACCACATCAGTTTAAAGCTAGAGATGAGGTAGCATCAGGACTTGAGTCAATATTTGTATGGATAATGCCAAATAAGAATATGGAGTGGAGTAACTACATATATTACAATCAGCAGAGATTCATCAATGACACAGATCACTTGAAGCTCTAGGCCAGCAACTAAAATACACTAATATAATGACATGGCAAAACAGATCCTGGCAAAAAAAGCCCTGAATTTGGTTAGTATGTGCTGTTTGGAACTGATTGTTGTACCTTCATCCCAAATAACACAGCCTCAGATGGATCATTTTCTAAGGCCATGAAGAACTTGAAGTCCCTAAAACAAGAGGTTTCTGCGGATGTGGGATGCACCCTCACAGGAGTGTATCCAATTGGCCCAGATGAGCTGGATGAAGGAAAGCGTCAGTCAGTCTACGCTGTAGGATTCGCGTCATGAACTGACGCCAAAGGGCGCCCCAAAGCGTCAGATATTGAAGCTTGGTCAAAGGTGACGAGTTGGGGTGAGAATGTGTTGCAAGAAGAGGTTTGGATGGAGAAGGAGTAAGGGTGCCTTATGAATTTTGATTTTAATAATCTTTTGACTCTGTTTTTGATAACAGAGGGAGATAGCCCCACTGTGTATTTTAATTTGGGGATAAAGTTAGAATAATTAGCACTTGGGTAGAGTAGGGAGTTAGTTAGAGGGGTTTTATATATTTCTTTGATTTTATATAAGGGCCCTTTTCCTGAATATATTTACTCATATAACCTATTTTGTATACAGTTAACTTATATAATCCTACAGAATAATCCTATATAATCACACTAACTGTCACAATGATAAATATGTGAATGAGAGGGGACGATAGAGGGTCTGAAGCAGGTCATTGCCTATGGTACGAGGTAATGCAACCAGAAATAAGGGAAAAGACAAGAATGTTTTTTTTATTACTACTGATCAATTTATTCACTTTTTACTAGTTACACTTTGAGTATATTTTAGTACATTCCTGTAAAAAATCAAGAAGTTTAGAACTTACATGCATTTGACCATTGGAACATGTATATAGTTAGAGTATAAAGAGGACTTATCTGCAAGCGCGGTCATCGTCTGTTGAAGAAACAAGAACTGACTCAACCATAGACGATGACCTTAAGTAATGCATCCCTTAAACTGATGATGTGACAGGAAGGGGAGATCTTTTACTCCACTCTAGCCAACTGGGAGTGGAGGTGTTTGCTCTTGCTATTCCTCCAGAGTGTCTTGCTGATGAAGGTCTATTGATAAAGATGGATGGCCTAGATTGTTTGGTAGGTAATGGAGGCAGAACTATTTGTGAAGACACACCCTGGGTAAGATCTGTTTGAAGGTGGGAATAGAGATAGACCAAAGGGGGGATATGTTGAGGAATTTCATTTGTCTCATACATGGATCATCTGAATATAAAATGCTGTACTGCTAAAGAAAACTAGACCTGAAACATGAGGATATAAAAATAAAGGAGGATAGAAAACTAGGGTGAGAGAGGTATGAAAGAGAAAACTGTGAGAAGACAGAACAATAGGTCAAAGGGTACATGAATTATAGACTGGAAAAGGACCCAAAAACCATGAATGAAACCTTCTTTTTTTTTTTAAAACACATACGCAAAGGTCTTGCCACCAAGAAGAATAAGGCATTGATGCAGGTGTTTCTAATCATGGTGACATGCTGAGAAGGGGCAAGAAGAAAAAGATAACTGGATAAGTGCTAATTGGACACCTAATGATAAGAAAAAGGTATAAGACCTGAGTGCTGGCCCTTGTGAAGTCAGATGTGTAGCTAACATTCTCACTTCATTGAACTGCTCAATAAAGTTATTTTTCTGAGACCTGAGACTTCGACTCTGAAAGATTTCTTCTGAGACCTGAACCAGACTTCACTGATTGTTTACAGCTTTAACGGAAGTTACATCCATAATTTTCGGAATAAGGTGGATAGCACACTGGACTTACTTGTGCTATATAAATACAATAAACAAACAAACAAACAAACATACAAAATACATGCGTCTATAAATGTGAGTGAAATATAAGTTTACATTTCTTAAATATAACAGAGTCTTTTTTTTTTTAAAAGGGCGGAATAAATTCAAATTACCAGTACTCTGAATTGCAAAGGCCGCCTCTGGTTATAGTTTAAGGCAAGCTATGAGGTCGCTCTGCATTAAGACGCAGATATACGCGTATGTACAGCTGATCAATCAGGTCTGTAATGTCTGTACAAAAGGTGTTTATTGGGTTTGAACTTGTTTTGAGGACGGCACTCTTGGCATTGCTCATGGATCTCGCTGTGCTAGCAGCATGTTTACTGAGGGTGACAAAGGAAAAGGGTGTGTGGAATGCCCTTATATTTACATGGTTTAGGCATCTTTATGTAAATACTTACCTTGGGCACACAGTCGCTTATTGAGAATAATCGGAAGTCATCAACATTAGAAGAAGGTTGAGAACAAACTGGATTAGATTATAATAATTATGCTCATACTTTCACTGATCAAGGGTCTACAGTATTATCAGATCATCTGGGTTTATATGTTTTGCATTTATTAATAAATTGACATTTATCAATTTTACAACAAATAACAAAGTAATGAATCTTGTATGTTATTATTTTAACAGTAATATTTACATGATTTATGTGACACTAGAGTAAGAACTGAATGACTGATTTCCATCAGCACAAATGCAACAAAAAATCACAAGATACACACCGTCACTCATCGTAACTCAAAAGCACACACTGATCTTACTGTCTACACACATTATTCTGACATGTTATTTAACTGACAGGAGTTCAGCTGTAGAATTAATGTAATGAAGAGAAAGAGACTACAACATCTCACTGTTACTGATTTATCATGCAGCTCAAAGCATTGTGGGTAGAATCTCTCTACAGTCTGTTCTCATTCATCAACATTTTCACTGATGATTCAAACCAAACCCCAAACCCAGGATAGAGTGTGTGAGTGAATTTGGTCTGGACTGTGTGTATGAGGCTCATTGTGTCAGAGATGCTGTAGAAGGACAGAGTTCCTGCACTGTGATCCACATACACTCCCTATTCTCCTGCTGATGGGCTTTACAGGGAGTTTAGTCTCTTTATTATTGTGTCTGAATGAGTAACTGGAAGAAGAGCAGAGCAAACTCCAGGACTGATCATTTGATCCAAACACACACTCATTGACCTGTCCCTTCCTCCTGATGCTCTTATATGACACTGATATACACACACATGTCCCACTCCACTCAATCTCCCAGTAACAGCGTCCACACACACTCTCTCTACACAACACCTGATACACATCATCAAATCTGTCTGGATGATCAGATACGTGTGATCTGTGTAAGTGACAGTAATCACTCTGTTCCTCTCAGACAGACGGAGGAGTTTATTCACTGTGTTCAGATCCAGAGTGAACTGATGGGAATCTGATGAAGAGAAAACACATCAGAATCAGGAATTATGAATCTGTCTGATCTTTTATTATAGCTGAACTCTTCAAGTTCACTTTATCAGCAGTGTCTCAATAGTCAAGTCACCTTTTGTTCAATACAGATTGTTTCAAAGCAGCTTTACAGAGATAACAAGGAAAATAATGCAATGAAGTTTGTTTCGTATTGTACATCAGATCTAGAAGAAAGTAATGTCATAGTCCAGCTAAATTCAGTGTTGATTCATTTCTATTGTAAAATAGTTATTAATTTAGTCCATTATATAGAGCGCTCTGGAGAAAACAGTGATGTCAGTCGTTAAGCTCGGTTCAGTTCTCGTCAGGAAGAGCAATAATATGGCAGAGTTTAGCAGATATCCTGTGCAAATGATCATTTACATCAGTGTATCATTTACTGAATATTAATGTTGCTTATTATTCTGTGTTAATTATAATTATGCCTTTTATATTTACATCATTCAAATATTTGGGTCAGTATGATACTTTTTTAAAAGAAACCGATACTATCCATTAAAATGATTATAGTCTTTCCATTTATATAAAAAAATTCCAGATAAAAAACATCGCCACATGTTCCACATTTTCATCCTACATTTTAAAATACAGAATATTCAAAAAGACAATTATTCTTTAAAATTCTAGTGATATTTAAATTTTTTTTACTGTATTTTGGGATCAAATAGTACGAGAGACTTCTTTCTAAAACAGTTAAAAAAATCTTACCGACCCCAAACGTTTAATCTGTGGTGTATATTATATATTTGTATTGTACAGGGATGGAAGTAACAGTTACAACTATTCACGTTACTGTAATTAAGTCGCTTTTTGGGTACTTGTACTTTTTAGAAGTATATTTTTAAATCTGTAATTTTACTTACTAAAGTGCAAATTACACCAATTTATTTACTTCGCTACTTGTAAAATCACGATCTGTTATGGAGTTCGCCTAAAATTTTAATTAATATTAATTTCGGTAGCCAATAAATAGATCTGTTCGTAAATTGACCAATAAACCCCCTGATAAAAAGCGTCCCCTGCAGCAGATTCAGGAGAGCTGATCATAACCTCACAGTAAAGGAGCTCAGAGTGATTTATAGACTGAAGGTTAGGAGAAACAAACTAGTGTTGACAAAAACATAGATATTTCAAAACATGTTGATTATCAAATATCTGACAATGTTCCAATACTCATTTTCTGCACTATCGATACACAGATAACAGCTCTTTGGCATTTACACGCCTTAAACACACGTCTCCCAAGAACATTTCAACACCCCTTTTGAAGATATTGCTTCCAGTGGCCCCTGATGTTCTACAAACGTCCCTGTTGAGAAACATTAATATACATCATCAACTATAACACTCTTCTGTCATGTTTTCTTCTCCTTCTACAGGAAGAACATGAAGACACTCAGAGTTTCTCTGCTGGTTTTCTTAGTGACTTACATTGTAGGAAGTCGTTCCTGGTTCTGGGAACAATGTTGGTGAAAGTGACTGTGAAGATCAACAGACATGAAGATTGTGATTATCATGAGAGAAATGATCCCTCCATCCATTCCTAAGACATTTCTAACATGATCTTCTACATGATATCAGATGATAGAGGATGATTTCTGAGAGCTGATGAATCTCCAGGACTTTACCTCTGTCAGAGATCTTCTTCTCTTCTGCAGAAATCCTCCAGTTTGTCTCTCAGCTGACGGACAGATTCTCTCACGGCATCAAAAGAGGAGAAACAACTGAAGGGATTGTCATTTACGTCTGTAGATTCAGGAGGAGCTGAGAGAGACTGGAAACTCTACAGAAAACAGAAATCAAAGCTCATTTCACTTCATCAATAACCTGCACTACTGGCAGATCTGAGCGGCTCTCGTTGATCTTTCAGTAGTGAAACTGGTGCTATCAAATTCATAGATTTCACATTGTTAGAAAAAGAGTAGGGCTGGGCAAGTTCACGTGTTATTATCACGTTAACGCAGTTTCTTAAATTATTATTAATATGAAAGTCCTTGGCTGACTGAGTAGTATGAAGCTGCAGACTCGGAGACCTGCATCTACAGTCCCCCTGCACCCAGAGTCCCGCATTCTCAGACCCCTCGTTTTTCGAGACAGCGCCTCCTATCAAATTGTATCGGATAAACATGTGAAGAACATGTGAAGAACTTAAGCCAGAACGTGAGTAGGCTATCTTCAATTTTATTTAGCGAATCGTAGCAGCCTACTCGTTTGATTTATTTTTTAATAAAACTAATTTAGCTCATCGATACAACATATGAATAGTCCATTGAATATTTGTAAAGTTAGTTTGTAACAAGATTTGAGCCGTCTTTTTCACCCTCTTCCCCCCCAAATATTTAGATAGCTAACGTTTATAATTTAGCTTTGAAACATCATAAGACATGTGCTATCGGTCCTATGTTGTTGGCTATTCCAGGGTACACCATAGGCCTACATCGATGGAGTTGCCCCTGCCGAACCCAACATCATTTTATGATTATGCAAAGCGACTTATAAATGAGTTTTTTTTAATGCAATTGAAGACGAAAAGTAAAGTCATGAACACAGTTTTTTCTTCCTTTTTTCTTAACAGCAAGATGATGTTTAGGTGATCATTAAATAAAGTACAGAATTGTTTATTATTGGTGTTTTGTCTATTCTGATTTGTTTTGCATCGCATTCAAAATATCAAAAAACTGATTTTGTAATGTTAGCATGGTAATGTTAATTAGACCATTATAGGTTGAACTGAAAGAAAAATTGGAATTTGAATAAAAAATATATCTAAAAAAACATTGTAGCAATATAATATCACATAGGCCTACTATCTTTCTGAAGACAGTTCAATCTGCAATTGTATATCCCTTCCATCAGTAACAATTAGTTTGTTTGTTTTTTGCACATGCATTAAGCAGGGAACGCAAATATTTATTGGATAATTTATTTGGAGACCGCAATATTGCATCCTATTGTTTTTAATTGCATTTGGATAAGCGTGCGCTGTACTCTGTGTGCGGGTGTTATCGATCTTTTGAACAGCCGGAGGCGCTGTGTTCGAAAAACGAGGGGTCTGAGAATGCGGGACTCTCGGTGGGGGACTGTGGATGCAGGCTCCGAGTCTGCAGCTTCATAATATTGGGCTGACTGGCTCTGAATACACACAGGCCTGCAGTCAAACCATGGATCACAGGAGGGATGGGATGTTGGTCAGCCAGCAAATAACCCATCCAAACAAGCAGTGGAGAGGCTTCGGCAGGTTCTCTCAGGCGAGTGAATGACAGGCGCTCTACGGAGACTAACCATGGCAACGGCTTCTGTGCGCTGAATCAGCTGTAGCCTTTTTAACTTAAATTAAAATTATACATAACTTTACCTGATAGGCCTGCGTTTAGTTGGCGGGGATGCTCTGCCATGTGAATTCCCTTCTATTGATGTCCTGATAACTATTCTGGAAACTCACAAACAGCGAACCGAGGATCAGTCTCTCTTCCAATGATTTGTGCTGCGCGTCGTGTACAAAAAGTTATAGACAATTAAACTTCGGCAACGGGTGGGTGCGGGCGTGTGCGTGAGGTGAGCATGACCGCAACAGTTTCATAGGAACGCACCCACTCTACACTTTACAATGCATTGGTTTTCATTTAAACTTCTGCGTCGTTGACGCGCAATTACACATGCAGAGGGAACATGTGAAACCCGGGGAGCGGCTTTAGCCATAGATATCTTACAGAGATGCCCTATTGGCCGCTGGGCACTGAGAAATCCAGCCGCCATCTTGAACCGGTCGTATCCCTATTGAGCTCCATAGCAGCAGTAGATGCCAGAGCACTGTGCAGCATATTCCTGCTATCGCTTCGGGAATTACTTTTCACAAGTAAGATTTAAGATTTAACATTACTGTACTATTGGTTGTAGTTTGTGAATTAAATATCCCATGTGTCCTGTATCATAGCTCACCTATATGACCTTTGCAGCAAAAAAAACTGCATGGAAATCAGTTCGGTATTCAGTGAGATATGATTAATTAAATGTGCTGACAGCTCATATCACCTGCCAAACTGATTACTCTGAGTGGAGCGGGTGACCGGTAGCTACAGCGTGAGTTTGACGCAGAAGTATAAATTGCGCTTTACCTCTGTTTAATGTAATCTTAGTGTATGTGGGAAACCATGGCATGACCAAACCTATCCTGCTATCAGAGAGGTAACGTTGGTCGACTTAAATCTGTAATAGTGGTCATGACCTCTGACTACATAGATTGTTTCTGCTGCTCCCTGATAAAAGATACCTGTTCAGAAAAAAAAACAAGAAAACTGGACTCATTTTAACAAGCTAGATAAAAGGTAATGTCCTGGCAGTGGCAAATAGCTTTGTTTTAGTATTTGATTTGATTACATTAATGTTTAAGTTGATATTTACAAAAAATATTTTATTGCTTCTGTGCAAAGGGAATACTGCTGGTTTAAAGCACTGTAATTGTTTAAAGTTTTTGCAGACAACATGTTATTGCACTTTTGTGTATATAGCAGTACATTTCAATCAATAGTGCACTAAACACTTCTTTAGAATTCATTATTATCATGAATCGGGTTCCTTCCTTCTCTGTCTCCCTCTTGTGGTCACACTACATATTCATTCTCCACTATCTCTTTAGTCTCATTAGGTTCAGCTGTTCTTCTCATTACCTTAATCTCCACTCACCTGTTCTTCCTTTTCCCCTAATGCTTCCTACTATTTCTAACCCTCTCTTTGGCTGCGTTTACACTTGGCATTAATATGCGACCTGTATCCGGATGTTGTCCACATACACATTGAAAAGACAAGTGTAAACGCGCTTCTGATCGGAATGTTATCCGATCGGCGTGTCCAGGTTCGGAGGTAGTCGAGGACGCTTTGTGATCGGATCTCAGTGTAATGTAAACGCAATCCAGCCATCGTGTCTGCATTCACAGGTGGACGTAATTTAAATCCCACCCAGTCTCCCCGCGTGGCTGTGAGAAAATAATGGCCAGACGCAGTTTAGACAAGAAATAAAAACTTATTTGAATCTTACAATAAACGTTTATCTTTAAAACAGTTAATTTAGGCTTACATGATACTATGTGTGTCATTTTTCATTTTAATTGTGCAACATTATCTGAACGAGGCGATCGCCTGTACATTCACAGTCAGTCATGAGATCTTAAATAAGAGCTGCATGCTGCTTTGCCAGAGGAATAATCGCAATCTGATTTTTTAAATGTTGAATGTTTTTATTGAATGTCTTTGCATGTTAACCAATCTCCCATTTCTGTCAATATAGTCATTGCACGCTATAACCTTAAAACCAGATGATCGATGATATGACTTGTTTTATGATCAACCCAGTTATTTTTGTATGATCAACTCTGGAAGTATAACTTAGTTAACATTTTTTTTTTATCTAATTACTGGAGATTGCAAAGCGAATGAGTGAAAGCAACTGGGACATTGTTTTATTTGCATCATTTTTACTCTTAATCTGGTGTCTGTGCAACATATCTAATTTAAATATTATGCAGGAAACAGAAATCCGATCTGTTATCCAGATACAGAGGCTACTTAATGTGACCAAATGTAAACTCACCATGTCCTGATTGTCTAATGATCCGATCTGCTTGATCAGATCACGGTGATCGCATGTTAATGCCAAGTGTAAACGCAGCCTTTGTCTGTCTCTGTCAGTTTATTCCAAGCTATCCATGCAGATAACGTACCTCTTACCTTTTTCATCAAGTCGTGTTGTGTCCTGTCCTGTGCGATTCGTGTGAAAGTATCTCCTCGAGCCGGTGTACTTATCGTTCTCTTAAACGCTCACTAAACTCTGACCTGCCAATTCAGACGCTGAGTTCCTTACCAGACGCGGTATCCAGTCTCACGGTACCCTCACTTTCGCCGGCCATCTGAAATGTTTCTCTGACTCTCTTGCCTACTATGCTCCTGTTCTTCTACATCTCTGTTACCTGCAGGAACTGGATGTGATCCTGTGTGTGTGAAAGCTGCTCCAGCTCAGTGTTTCTCCTCCTCAGATCATTGATCTCCTGCTCCAGTCGCTCCAGTCGTCCTTCAGCTCGACTCACTGCAGTCTTTTCCTGATCTCTGATCCGCTGTGTCGCCTCAGAGCGGCTTCTCTCAATGGAGCGGATGAGCTCAGTGAAGATCCTCTCACTGTCCTCCACTGCTGTCTGTGCAGAGCGCTGTTACACACACATCACAATCACACAGAGAGCTTCAGTGAGTCCTGACTGAGACATCTCAAACTTCTTCTCCAGACTCACCTTATGAGACACCACAGCCTCTCTCAGCTGCTGAAGATCTTTCTCTCTCTGCTGGATCCTCTGCCGGAACGACCTCTGCGTCTCCTTCAGCTGGTGCTAAAGGACAAACCAATGACAGAAGAAACATCACATTAATCATCAGGTAAACAGATATGAATCCAGTGTTAGTGAAGTGGTGCGATTGTACCAGCATTATTTCTTCAAGTTTTATAGCCTGGATTTATAAAGATGGTTCACCCAGAAATGTTCTCTCATTTCTTCATAAGTTCTCCTTTTTTTTTTTTTACTCATCCTCATGTCTTTCCCTAACTTGTATGATTTCTCTTGCAGGACAAAAAAGATATTATGGAGAATGTCTCTGTTTCTAAAGTCCAAATCAAATATGGTGATGCATCAACAACCTCAAACCTTACTGGCTCATGTATGTCACATGACTTAACATGCCACCATATTTAATATATTTTCAAAAGTATTAGATTTAGACTTAATCACCTCCATTGGAGTTGTTTGGATTTCTTTAATTGAGACATTCCTTAAAATACCTTCTTTTGTCTAACATATTTTCTCCATGTTCATCTTTCTTTAGTGTGTACTGTTTATGTTTGAGCATGAAAAAGTTATTCTCTATCAGTGTCACTGTCTTTGAACTCCCTGAAATTGTAGTCATGTGTTTTCTTCTGGAATGAAAATGCCACAATATTCCTCAGGCCCTGTTTACACTCGGGTGACCACCATCAAACAAACCAAATGTGGGACAATTATAAGTTTGTGTGGGACAATGTGGGACATGTTACCAACACTAAAACATGCACTGAAATTGTTATATATATATAGACACAGAGATGTATAGTAATGAAGTAGAACTACTTAAGTACTGTACTTAAGTACTAAAATGCTGTATCTGTACTCTACTAGAGTATTGTTTTTTTCTCATACTTTTACTTCAGTAGATATTTTCGATGAATTTAATACTTCTACTTCGATATTTTTTTAATGTTCTGCTAGTTACTCGTTACAATTATAAAATTTTTACGAATCATTCGTGGCAATCACATGCCAGTTTTATAGGGTAATAATATTGATTGACAACTAATGCAGGGGTTGTCCTGCAATGACCTTTTTTAGCGCCCGCCAAAGCAAATTTGTATCCCACCAAAGCTCCTTATTTGATTGCTACACTGTAAAAAATAAATAGTAAAAAATAAATTAAAAAAGTAAATACTAGTGAAAAAAAACAATGTAATTTACTTGAAAAAGTTAGTTCAGGCAAGAATTTAAAAAACTAAGTAAATTCCATATTAGTACTTAATTCAAGCGAGTAGAAATGAAAGTGTAAATATCAGCCCAATAAAATTAAGCAAAAATTACTCAACTTTTTCTGATACTGGGGTTCCCATCATGCACTGGACCTTGAATAATTAATGAGGCTCATTTTTCACTGGTTTCCAGCTGTATTTACACTTTTTTATCATTGATTTTTGTTGTCAGTATTAGTAACTTGCCATTTTGTGACATTTCGAGTAAATTTTTTGCTCAAAATGACACATTCAAACACAAAACGACCCATCAAATGTTACCGCCATTGTGTATTGTCTCCCAAGTATTGAGGTGTTTGCATTCACATGATGTTTAACATCTGACATGATTACTTAGATGATCTAAGTAATCATTACTTAGATGATCTAAGTAAAGCACATACTCTAAAAGACTAATCAAATTTAAGATTATTGTTTTTGTGAAATGTAATACAAAGGCAAAGGAAATCAATATTAATCAACCTTTTACTAGCCGAGTTAAAATTACTTATTTTTTGTAAAGTTTACTTAATTCCATATTCCAAGTAAATTTACCTTAAAGATTTCTAATTAAAGCTACTGATGAATATGTTTAGGTTTTTACTTGGCAAATCTTTGTAAATTTACTAGCATTTTCTGAGTGAGATAGTTTAGCAAGCATTTTTCAAGTAAATCCTACTCCAATTTTTTTACACTGTAGTTCAAACTTTTGACGGCTTTCTTTAATAATTACATGACACAATACTTGTACTTTTAGTACTTAAGTAGTTAATTTTTAAATAAACTACTTGCAATACTTAAGTAGAAAAAATGTTGAATACTTTAGTACTTCTACTTAAGTGTGGTGCTTAAAGAGCACTTCAACTTCTACTCAAGTCACTTTTTTGATAGAGCACTTGTACTTTTACTCAAGTCCGTGTTTCTAGTACTTTATACATCTCTGTATAGACACAAATAAAGAGACATTTTGGGGTAGGGTTTTTTTTTGGTATGTCAAAAATACTACAGAAACTGAATAAAGTAATCCAAGGTAAAATAATACTGGATAGCCTTTTCAGTCCAGAGACTGAATTAAATACATAGGCTATTAATTCTGATTGCTTACAATTAATGCTATGTTGTTATGACAACTGAATCAATGACAGACACATCTGGCTGCGTTCACTTTAAGAATTATAGCACGGATCCATTAGTGTCTCATGCATTTAATGCTGCTTGTTAGTGGTAATAACAAGCGATTTTTATTTGTCATTACTCTATGCCCTATACTAGCGTTATACTAGCATTATAGGCTAAACTGTTTTTTATAGATAAAACTATTTCCATTCGGCAATCATGAAAACAAATGTTACTCTGTGGAAAACAACATCGCGATTCTCTGAAGACGATGACGTTATGCACATATGTATTATGTGTTCAGTCTAGTGTTTCATCGCCATCTAATTGCCTGACAAAAGAATACAGCGGTTTCAGTCGTTTTGGCGGATCCATGTGAATGGGGATTTTGACTGTGGTGTTGTCTGTACGCGGAAAACTCAAAGGAAAAACTTCTCAGTTTTAAGCATATCGTTGTTCTGTAACGTACCCTAAAACAGATTTCAAGCCGAGGGTGAAAAAGACATAAAATGATGTAAATGTATTCAAGTAGAACATCTAACGTTAGTAAAGTTCAGATCCAATTTGGCTTGTAATGCTGCCCGAATCATAACTGGCCCCCGATCGAGTATGGGTTCTCCCAAGTTTTTTTTTAGTTGGGGACATTTAATATTCAACAATATAGCAACAATATTTTTGGTATATTCAATATATTCTTATGGTGGACGTGACACAATTTTTTTCTAGAAACAAACTTTGTTGTATCATTTTCATGTTATCACTGTGAAGCTGCTTTGAGACAATACGTATTGTAAAAAGCCCTATCTAAATGAAGGTGACTTGACCTGACTAGACACCTATAAACAACACTATGAGCCTGTAAATGATAATAATAGGATCTCTGTAAGTTCATACCTGTTTCTCTGTCCTCTGTGCTGCAGCTGATACAGTGTCATGGTTTTTATGTTCATCCATCACACACAGCAGACATATACAATTCTGATCAGTGCGGCAGAAAACCTCGAGGATACTTGTCGTGTTTCTGGCAGATCATCTCCTGCAGTCGTCCAGTGGCATCAGTCAGATTGTGTCTCTTTCCTTTAAACAAACTCTCATGTTGTTCAAGGTGATTCTGACAGTAAGAGTTCAGACACACCAGACAGGACTTGACGGCTTTGTGTTTTCTTCCAGTACAGGCGTCACACTGCACATCTCCAGCTCCAGCAGTAACAGTCAGCAGCAAGTTTAGTCTTCTTCAGTTTCTCCACCATTTCAGCCAGAATGGTGTTTTTAGCTAAAGCAGGTCTTGGGCTGAAGGTCTGTCTGCACTGAGGGCAGCTGTAGACTCTCTTCTCATCCTCCTGATCCCAGCAGCCTTTAATACAGATCTTACAGTAACTGTGTCCACAGGGAATGGCCACTGGATCCTTCAGGAGATCCAGACACACTGAACACATGAACTCATCCTGAGATATTCTGGCTTCTGCCATTTTACAGCATGAAGACATAGACACAAACACACAACAGTTCAACTACACTTCAGTTTCACTTTCCCTGAACTCATGTGATTCCTGTTTCCTGGTTTTGTGTTTGAGTGTGTCGTGTGCTAAAGTTAATAAAACGTCCACTAGATGTCAGTCTCAAACAGACATTTAAATATGCGTTACAGAGTAGCAGACAACATAAAAGTGCCCTGAATCTTTTCAGATGTGCTGGAAATTAACATTGTTGACATAGTTATTGCAATTAAAAATGCAATAAACTGGAAAATTCATGACAGGATAATGGAGATGGAAGCCAGGCAAACTCCACATACTTTTATCTTTGTGGATGAAGCTGGATTTAATCTGGCAAAAACACACCACTGAGGAAGAAATGTGATTTGACAGATATTTGACACAAATACAGTATGTAATCTTGAACACACTGTAGTTAATGAAATAATCCTCTTAGTCAGTTTTAACTATTTTATTACAAAATATAAATGTCAGTAAGAGGAATTAATCAACAACAACCATTAATAACTAATACATACTATAACAAAGAAATATTGAGAGGGAGTAAAATCTTTCCGTGGCAGGGACAGCTGCCACCGAGACCTGTCACTCCACCCGTCACCGCTATTGGCAGCTGTCACTGTACCGGCCACCGCTATATGCGCCTGTCACCCGACCTGTCACTGCTATATGCGCCTGTCTCTCGACCTGTCACCGCTGTATTCGCCTGTCACCCGACCTGTCACCCGACCTGTCATGGTTATACGTGCCTGTCCTGCGACCTGTCCTGACTATACGCGCCTGTTCCGCGACCTGTCACGGCTATACGCGCCTGTTCCGCGACCTGTCACGGTTCTACGCGCCTGTTCCGCGACTTGTCACGGTTATGCGTGCCTGTCCCACGACCTGTCCTGACTATACGTGCCTTACCCTCGCCCTGGCACAGCGGTGACAGGCCGGGTGACAGGCGCATATAGCGGTGACAGGTCGGGTGACAGGCGAATCTCAGCGGTGACAGGTCGGGAGACAGGCGCATATAGCGGTGACAGGTCGGGTGACAGGCGCATGTAGCGGTGGCCGGTACAGTGACAGCTGCCACTGAGCGGTGACGGGTGGAGTGACAGGTCTCGGTGGCAGCTGTCCCTGCCACGGAAAGATTTTACCCTTACTGGAAATATTTTATACTATAACATGTCATCCACCCGGCAATGGCAAAAAACTAATACTGAATATCACTCCCTCCAGGAAATAAACGACACCATGGTCCTGGTTACTGATGAATTTATTGCACTTGTCATCCTTCTCTCCTTCGTCACATTCACCATCAATAAAATCCACCGTCAAACTACAATATATGACAATGTAAAAGATAAACACGTTCACAAACACTATAAAGAAGTAAAGGAATACAAACGTAATACACATACCTCGCTGGCTGCATATTGAGAATGAGAACATGCGTCACGGTAGCTTGCTGTCACGTGACGAATTGAGGCCGTCCACCATTTTGGGAGGACACGCTATATGAGGGAATGCATTCACGTGACTTTCCCGCCGGAACAACCCCCTCTCAGCCTGACCGAGTGGCAAAAGATCTGCTGCGTGACTGGATTTAATAGGGGAAACTGCGAAAATGCGACTAAAACAAACAATTTTATCAATTTAAATTAAATGTTGGACTCAATATAGTGTTCCTTACAACTTACTAAAGATCGTGATCCATGGATATTATTGACATGCAGCCAGGAATCGTGTTGCCTGACATTTATGTTTGCCTGATTTCCACACCGGGGAAATAGAAGCAATATAGACCCAAACATAAAGCAAATTTGCCTGTGAATGTTTTATATAAATACAATATAGGTTTAAATCTGGGTGATTACTTATATCAGTGTTATATATAGCCTATATATCATCATATCGTCCAGCCCTAAAACTTTATAGTTTTTTTTAGTCAGTGTTTATTAAAAAAAACATCCAATAATGCAGAATATGGAATGATACATATTTAATTGATGAGTTGTTAATAAATAAATAAATATATATATATATATATATATATATATATATATATATAACAATACAAAATATATGGGTATGGTTTTACAGGTAAATTCAGCATATTGACACAAAATGAAAACTGCAAATCCACCTTTTGCTGACTGGAGTCCAGTTGTTTCTGTGAATTGCAGTGATCCATTTGCTCCTCTTTCTATCGCAGTCTGTAAAAATATACCTCCGATTTTTTGTAAAATCTAGTTGTACAGTCAATCACAAAGCTCTTTCCCACTTTATATGTGTTGTGTTTGTTTTTCGCGGCATTCACGCTGAACACGTATACAGCCGCTCAGTCTTTTTGCCACTCACTGTGAGAAACTGCAGCACTCCGGCCGGAGGTGACGTCACGCGCATTCCCTCTATTGGTTGCCAGGGACAACGCCTTCAGAACTTCACAGAGGCGCAACTAAATATGCCAAGAAATAGCAGAGAGAGACAGCGCAGTATTTGTTTACATTTTAGCGATACAGGGCAGTGTCTTTGGAAGATATGGAGATGGAAGATAAAGTAAATTGGTTCTATTGGGTTTATAACAATGCTAGCCAGCTTTATTTAAGAGAAACTGCTTGTGGATAAACTGACAGCAGCACCAGTGAGCAAAGCATGATTTTAAAAGCACATTTCAGCACAGTTCGCCTTTTATTGAACACAAACAAACGAAATGAATACTCTGTTATTCAACTAGAGTTGTTTAATTTGTTATAGATATAGCCTATCTGTACCGCGAAATGTTTTAAAAACACACCTTTTTAATGACGTACGATTCGCATTGACAGGGTAATGTCCTATCTGTCCGCTTGACGTTGCATGGCAGGTGCAAATGCACGTATCTGATTTATTTCCACATATGAATGAAGCCTGAAATATCGAGTTTGACTGAATTCTCGCAGTTTAACGTTACAGGTTTGGGGGTTTCTCTTGCACCAAGCCACAGCAGAATTGTTCATAAGCTACTAAAGTTAATGACTTAAATCTTCTTGAACTCTTGCATTGTGTAGCAGTAACGTTAAGCACTTACCATAAACCAGGTGCTTGATTATTCAGGGTGTGTGAAAGGTGGTAGTGCTTCGGGTCTTTCGTCCATTCTGTCAGGAGGTCGTATGGGTCCACACTGTATGTTGATGTCAAGTAAGTTAGTTTCTCTAAATAACGCTGCTTAGTGTTGTTATGTAGTCTCTCCAGATAGACCCTTTCCTTTTGCTGTATTTATTCCCAAGAAAGTGTGCCTTATCGAAAAATACAAATAAATATCAAGCTGCACTCCTTCTCTGACGCTATTGTCACCGGGGTTAAGGCCAAGGGTAATCTACCACACTCCGGAGGAGCAGACACCAGGGGACACCAAGAGGCAGACGACAACAGTGGGTTAAAAAGGTAAATTTTTATTTAATTTAAAAAGGATAAAAGCAGGGACAGCAGGAGGAGATACTCAATCCAGCAGCTTTGATGCACTCCAGCACAGACGGGAGAACAGGTGAAGGTGTCACATTAACTCAGTGGGTACACTCCCAGGACTGGATGACAGTAGGAGGAGATACTCAATTCCGCAGCTTCGATACACTTCAGCACAGCAAGAGAACAGGTGAGGACGTCAACCTTGACTCAGTGTGTTACACTCACAGGACTGGATGACAGTAGGAGGAGATACTCAATCCAGCAGCTTTGATGCACTTCAGCACAGACAGGAGAACAGGTGAAGACGTCAACATTAACTCAGTGTGTTACACTCACAGGACTGGATGACAACAGGAGGAGATACTCAATCCAGCAGCTTTGATGCACTTCAGCACAGACAGGAGAACAGGTGAAGACGTCAACATTAACTCAGTGTGTTACACTCACAGGACTGGATGACAGCAGGAGGAGATACTCAATCCAGCAGCTTTGGTGCACTTCAGCACAGACAGGAGAACAGGTGAAGACGTCAACATTAACTCAGTGTGTTACACTCACAGGACTGGATGACAGCAGGAGGAGATACTCAATCCAGCAGCTTCGATACACTTCAGCACAGCAAGAGAACAGGTGAAGACGTCAACATTAACTCAGTGTGTTACACTCACAGGACTGGATGACAGCAGGAGGAGATACTCAATCCAGCAGCTTTGGTTCACTTCAGCACAGACAGGAGAACAGGTGAAGACGTCAACATTAACTCAGTGTGTTACACTCACAGGACTGGATGACAGCAGGAGGAGATACTCAATCCAGCAGCTTTGATGCACTTCAGCACAGACAGGAGAACAGGTGAAGACGTCAACATTAACTCAGTGTGTTACACTCACAGGACTGGATGACAGCAGGAGGAGATACTCAATCCAGCAGCTTTGATGCGCTTCCACGTTATGGGTCAATCTCATCCATCAGAAACTCAAAGAGAACACAGTTGTTTGATCTCACCCCACTTGTGCATAAATCACTCTTGTAAATCTTCACACGTGTTTGTTTCACTCTTTCAGACACTGCAACTCACTCTATCATCACAGCGATTAATCAACTTGACTCTCTTTTCTTCATAGGATGGATGATCCCAGGACTAAGAATCTCTCTTCACTCTGTCAACAGGATTACACACACTGCCCACAGACACAGGTTAGTCATACACTGGTGATGGCAAATCTTTACATGTGGTTTTCTCCAAAGGTGAATCATAGAAGAGTGCACTTAACTTTTCCCCGGTGAATCACACGAATCCTACAGCAGCTTCCACTCTCCTTGCTGCTAGTCTTACTCCTTCCTTGCCGCTCACTGTCACTGCTATAATGCACTCGTGTGAAGTTTCCCACTGCCAACCACACACCTATGCTTCAAGCCTCTCTCTTTATACTCCTTTCTCCCGGGCGTGTGGTTCAATGAAGCGCTACTCATTGACTTCAGCTGGTGCTCGTTATAGTCAGATGTGTTTACCAAAAGCCGGCCGTGTACACCGGCATTCCTTCCCTTTGAAACGAGTCAATATTTTTTTTGGTTCCTAGTTGGTTCACCCGGTGACACCCTCCCCCACTGGATCCGTTCTGAGTCCTGAGAACGGAGTCCAGACTCCCAGTCTCCATACCTAGTAGGGGTACCCCTCGGGTCTCCCGTTGGGAATGTCGAATTGGGGGAACGGGCTCTTCCTCCCTTGGTTCAGGAGTGGGGGCTCTAGGGACCACAATCCAACCCATCAATGGTGGTACAGGGGCCACAGGTGCCGGTGGCACCTCGGTCTCTTGCCGCGGATAGTTGGGGCAAGGGCGGAGCAAGTTTCGGTGCAAGATTCTCACGGGGCCAGATGGCAAAGATGGGCTGGTTCTCACTCTGGCCGAATGGCATAGATGGGCTGGTCCGGCCTCTGTCGTTTCTCCACCACATACGGCACGATTTCCCACCGGTCGCTGAGCTTCCCCTTCCCCTGGCGCCGGTTCTCTCGCACCAGCACCCGTTCTCCAGGTAACAGAGGGGCCTCTCGAGCAGTGCGGTCATACAGACGCTTGTTCTTCTGAGCGGCCACGTCGAGGTGCTTGGACACTTTCTCATAGGCGGAGTGGAGTTGGCGATGGTGTCGGTGTACCCATTCAGTGGTGGTGGCAGGGGCCTCAGCCGTTGCTGCCCCAAGTAGCAGATCTGTGGGCAGACGCACATGTCTCCCAAACATCAGGTAAGCAGGGGCATAACCCGTAGTGCTATGGACACTGTTGTTGTAGGCCTGCACCAGAGCCGGGAGGCTATCCGTCCAGTAACCCTGATGGTCCGCATCCAGAGTCCCCAGTAAACTCAGAAGCGTCTGATTGAACCGCTCGCACCCCCCGTTTCCCTGTGGATGGTATGGGGTGGTGTGGGTCTTCCTGCATCCGTACAATTGGCATAATTCTTTGATGACACGGGACTCGAAGTTCGGCCCTTGGTCCGAGTGGAGTGTTTCGGGACATCCAAAGGGCTGGAAGACATGCCTCCACAGAGCACTGGCAGTGGTGGTGGCGGTCTGATCCAAAGTTGGTATTGCCCAGGCATACTTGGTGAACAAGTCAGTGACCACTAGGATGTTCTGGTAGCGATCTGTTGGACGACTCAAGGTCAGGAAGTCCATAGCCATTATATGCAATGGGGCTCTGGGCCTCACCGGGACCATGGGGGCCCTCACGTCTCGTCGGGTTTTGAACAGCGTACAGCGGGGGCATCCTTGCACGTACGTCCCCACTGATTCTTCCATCCCACTCCAGAAGAAGTGCCGGCGCAGCAGTGACACCGTTCGTTCTTGGCCCTGATGTCCTAGTTGATCGTGGTAGGCCTGGAGCAACGGCCGGATGTGGGCTCCAGGCACCACCACCTGATAGAGAAGCTCGTGGGTCCTCGAAGTCCAAGACAGACCTACAGATTACTCCCTCTCGCAACTTTAATCTCTTCCAGTGTCCCATAAGCTTCTTCAATCCCACGGGATGTTCCCGTCGTTCGTCCGCCCTGGGGAGTCGGTTCCGCTCCAGGCAAGCCCGCAGGATAGCCAACTCTTCATCCTGTTCCTGCCGCTCTCTCCATCGGTGGGGGTCCCATCCCCAACTTGCCGGTACTCCCCTTCTCGCATTCCATGCGCCTCTACTATTCCTACCATCAGCCCTTCCTCTGATTCTGGTCCTGGGGTTCCCCCTTCCCCTACCGGTGGTAAATCGTGACAGGACATCAGCATTTATGTGTTCGCGGCCTGGTCGATACTGCAGCCGATAATTGAAATTGGCGAGCTGGGCCACCCACCTCTGCTCCACCGGCCCTAGCTTTGCGGTTTGGAGGTGCACTAATGGACTGTTATCAGTCACCACCAATACTTCCGCTCCCCACAAGTAGTCCTTGAACTTCTCGCACAAAGCCCACTTCAGGGCTAGCAGCTCGATTTTAAAAGAGCTGTAGTTGGCGTCATTCCGCTCTGCTGGATGGAGACTCCGGCTGGCGTAGGCGATGACCCTCTCCGTTCCGTCCTGTCGCTGGGCGAGTGCAGCTCCCAATCCGCTGTTGCTAGCGTCGGTGTTAAAGTACAAAGGGTCGGGTGAAATCGGCGTAAGCCAGAATGGGGGCCTGCAGCAACTCCTGCTTCAGCCTCTGAAAGGCGGTCTCACACTCTGGGGTCCAAGTAATCATGGGGGAACTCCGGCTCCGTGAAGAACCAGATCCGGCCAGCAGCTGGTTCAGAGGTTTCGCAATTTCGAGAAGTCTTTTATGAAGCGCCTGTAGTAGCCGACGAATCCCAGGAAGGACCGCACCTGCCTGACGGTTTTTGGTGGATCCCAGCCCTGCACTGCTGACACCTTCTCCGGGTCGACAGCCACTCCTGCAGCGCTCACTCGGTGCCCCAAGAACTGGACCTCCTTCTTAAAGAGCTGGCATTTCCCTGGCTGGAGCTTCAGTCCATACCGTTTCATCGCCTGGAAAACTTGCTCCAGATGCAACAGGTGAGAGTCAAAGTCGGGGGAATAGACGATCACATCATCCAGGTACACCAGGGTAGAGTCCATCAACTGCCCTCCCAGGCATCGCTGCATCAGCCTCTGGAAGGTTGCAGGGCGCTACAGAGTCCGAAGGGCATACGGTCCCACTCAAACAGGCCAAAGGGGGTGGTAAAGGCGGTCTTCTCTCGGTCCTGCTCCTCCACCCGCACCTGCCAGTAGCCACTCGCCAGGTCAAGGGTAGAATACCAGGCGGCGTTGGTCAGTCCAGTAAGGGAATCCTCAATCCGGGGCAGGGGAAAGCATCCTTCTTGGTGACCAGGTTCAACTTGCGATAATCCACGCAAAATCTCCAAGAGCCCGTCTTCTTACGGACCAGGACAATTGGGGCGGCCCATGGGCTGCTGCTCTCTCGAATTACTCTGCGTCCCAACATCCCCTTTAATAAGGCACGAATCTCTGTGTATAGAGTTGGGGGTACCGGCCGGTACCGCTCCCGACTAGGCGGAGCATCTCCGGTAGGTATAACGTGCTTAACGATGTCAGTGCACCCATAGTCTTCCTCATGGGTGGAGAAGACGGCATTGCCACTTGGCCAACAGACCCTGGAGTCGGCGGGTTTGTTCTTCCTGTAGGCCCTCCCCTGCAGGGACTCGCTCCGCAAATGGGTCGGCATGTTGCACGCAGCGGGACCAGGACCAGATTCCTCCCTTGCAAGACCGACCTCGACCACCGTTGCGCTCACTTGGCAGAAGCGGACCTCCTGCTCCTCCCTCACCTGATGGGAACTCACTGGCGTAATCCGGGTCGAACCGTTGGTGGCGATAGAGTTGGACAGGGTAAGTGTTAATGTTTCTCACTTTTACTGCGATCCGGCCCCAACAGGCCACTGTTAACCCCCGAGCAACTTCGACGGACTGACACTCCCAGTGGGGCTCGATAAGGACATACTCTTTCTCGACCATAGGCCCGCTCAGGAAGACGAACCCAGACCACAGCCTCACTCCGGGCAGGAATAGAAATGGCATATCGACACACCACTCGACCAGCGTCTTCCCGACCTTGTTGGGAGCTGGCAACTTGTACCCGTTGACAGTCGGTGATGGACACGTTCCCACTCTCGCTTCTCGGCTGCGGAAGTAGAATGAAGAAGACCAGCCCGGAACAGCTCTTCCCAACAGTCCATGATTACATTCATCCCCAACAACGCACAATGTTCCCCTAGACAGGAGTCCCGCACAATCACTACCCCCTTCTGTGGGATCGTGGTGCCCTGGACCTCAAAGTCGGTCACCTGATATCCGACATAGGGGATGTCCAGGCCATTTGCTCCTCGCAGGGTGAGCCAGGGGACTTCAGCCTCTAGTAAGGGATGGGCGTTGAACAGATCTCTGGATAGACTCTCGGCGAACATGGTGACCTGGGACCCTGTATCTACCAATCCTGGGGCAGTAGTTCCACTTGCAGCCATGCACACCGGCGACTCCACAGCCTGATTGTAATCCTGTTCCAAGGCTAGGGCCTCTTCACGTAGATCCTCGAAAGTAAGGGTGGCATCCCGCCGAAGCTGTAACCTCAGACTCTGTCGCACTGGACCTTCTCGTAATCCCAACAGGAACTGGTCTCTTAATAATGTCTCTTCATTTCCTAGACCATGATGCTCCCGACTCTTCAACCTGGAGAACTGTTCTCGTAGTTCGCAGAGCGAATGCTCGCAGAGTCTGCCCAGGTCCCTGCTTACAGTTAAAAAACTGAGCCCGCAACACTGCCACAGGGGTGGAATCACCATACTGTTTGGATAGAAACTCAAAGATTGCTTGGGTAGTGGCTCTGGACGGCTTCAGGTGCTGCTCGCACTTCTCTCTTCGCCTCCCCTCAAGCGAATTTAGCACAAATTGTATCCTCTGGGCTTCTCTGAGCCCTTGCAGCCCGGCTAGGTACTCCACTTGCGTCCTCCAGTCTGTCAAGCTTAACTCTGAGCCCGACCCACCGTACTTCGGAGCCCACGGGGCTCCCATATATATAGAGGCCATTGGCTGACGGGCGGCCGGCAGCTCCCTTCATCCGCCATCCTGGCTCCTCTGGCCGCTCAACTCCGAATGGTAACCCTGCCGACTGCGCCAAAAGTATGTCACCGGGGTTAAGGCCAGAGGGTAATCTACCACACTGACGGAGGAGCAGACACCAGGGGACACCAAGAGGCAGACGACAACAGTGGGTTAAAAAGGTAAATTTTTATTTAATTTAAAAAGGATAAAAGCAGGGACAGCAGGAGGAGATACTCAGTCCAGCAGCTTTGATGCACTCCAGCACAGACGGGAGAACAGGTGAAGGTGTCACATTAACTCAGTGGGTACACTCCCAGGACTGGATGACAGTAGGAGGAGATACTCAATCCCGCAGCTTCGATACACTTCAGCACAGCAAGAGAACAGGTGAGGACGTCAACCTTGACTCAGTGTGTTACACTCACAGGACTGGATGACAGTAGGAGGAGATACTCAATCCAGCAGCTTTGATGCACTTCAGCACAGACAGGAGAACAGGTGAAGACGTCAACATTAACTCAGTGTGTTACACTCACAGGACTGGATGACAACAGGAGGAGATACTCAATCCAGCAGCTTTGATGCACTTCAGCACAGACAGGAGAACAGGTGAAGACGTCAACATTAACTCAGTGTGTTACACTCACAGGACTGGATGACAGCAGGAGGAGATACTCAATCCAGCAGCTTCGATACACTTCAGCACAGCAAGAGAACAGGTGAAGACGTCAACATTAACTCAGTGTGTTACACTCACAGGACTGGATGACAGCAGGAGGAGATACTCAATCCAGCAGCTTTGGTTCACTTCAGCACAGACAGGAGAACAGGTGAAGACGTCAACATTAACTCAGTGTGTTACACTCACAGGACTGGATGACAGCAGGAGGAGATACTCAATCCAGCAGCTTTGATGCACTTCAGCACAGACAGGAGAACAGGTGAAGACGTCAACATTAACTCAGTGTGTTATACTCACAGGACTGGATGACAGCAGGAGGAGATACTCAATCCAGCAGCTTTGATGCGCTTC
The DNA here is from genome assembly GCA_030378365.1 of Hybognathus amarus. NCBI lineage: Eukaryota > Metazoa > Chordata > Actinopteri > Cypriniformes > Leuciscidae > Hybognathus > Hybognathus amarus. Next base: position 141,123 of record JAQIUQ010002108.1, read on the forward strand.
CACGTTATGGGTCAATCTCATCCATCAGAAACTCAAAGAGAACACAGTTGTTTGATCTCACCCCACTTGTGCATAAATCACTCTTGTAAATCTTCACACGTGTTTGTTTCACTCTTTCAGACACTGCAACTCACTCTATCATCACAGCGATTAATCAACTTGACTCTCTTTTCTTCATAGGATGGATGATCCCAGGACTAAGAATCTCTCTTCACTCTGTCAACAGGATTACACACACTGCCCACAGACACAGGTTAGTCATACACTGGTGATGGCAAATCTTTACATGTGGTTTTCTCCAAAGGTGAATCATAGAAGAGTGCACTTAACTTTTCCCCGGTGAATCACACGAATCCTACAGCAGCTTCCACTCTCCTTGCTGCTAGTCTTACTCCTTCCTTGCCGCTCACTGTCACTGCTATAATCCCACTCGTGTGAAGTTTCCCACTGCCAACCACACACCTATGCTTCAAGCCTCTCTCTTTATACTCTTTCCTCCCGGGCGTGTGGTTCAATGAAGCGCTACTCATTGACTTCAGCTGGTGCTCGTTATAGTCAGATGTGTTTACCAAAAGCCGGCCCGGTGTTACACCGGCATTCCTTCCCCTTTGAAACGAGTCAATATTTTTTTTGGTTCCTAGTTGGTTCACCCGGTGACACTATTTCTCTCAGTCTCACGGTCGAGTAACCATGACAACGGATAGCGTGTCCTCCCAAAATGGCTGGATCCTTCCCACAATGCACCGCGGAGTTAAATGCGTGACGTCACCTCCTCATTCTCAATAGAGCTGGTAAGTCCCGCCCATCCGTAAAACTCCAAGTGGACCTCTAGATTGAAAAAGCGTCAATGCAAGTGAATGAGAGAAAATAATAATTTTCTGATCCCGTTTGAATTGTGCCATGAATGTAACATATGTTGTCTGTGAATTTTTTATATAATTTCTCATGTAACGAGTTTGACAGTATATTGTATGATTCTTTGGCTAGCAGTTGTGGAATAGACATAACGAGAAAGACTACACGTCCCATATGTGACATCGTCGCTTAACACATTTTCCCTCCACAAATCACGGTTTTCACCACGCTCAACTAGTTTGTCCTCTCCCTGAAAGAAGGCGGTGAAGTGCACCAAAGACACAGGCATGTTTAGCGGGATCCGTGTGCTAGTGGTGGTGACGTAAATCAAACACGTCGAAAGCAGGAAGAGTTGTAGTCCACAGTGCTCTCACACAAAGTCTAACCGTAGACTTCCGGGCAAGATGACGTGTTGATCAGTCACTCGTTTTAGAGTCAGAAGAAAATTGTCCCGAATTTTGACATTAATCTTATAAAAGACACTCCAAATATTTGTTAAAAGTTTAATGCAGTATGATCAAACCAGCTAGACTGATATTTTAAGACGGAGACAGTGAAAACAAACAAGTTGCGATGAGTGCTAAGGACGCGAAAATTCTAGAGCAGTCTACCGACCATGTTTATGCAATGGAAGTTGGCACAATCAGCAAAAGAAAAGACTCCATGCCAGCAACTCCAAGTAAGATTCCAGCCGGGAAGAAGAGTAAAACTCTAGGACGGTAAGGTGAGGTATCTAACTTGGCCATTTTGGAAGCTATTCAAAGTTTGGAAAAGAACTTTAATGAGCAACTGTCACAACTTCGTGAGCAAGCCAAACAGAGTAGCAGCATGGTTGCTAGCCTAGCTAAAGCGGTGCAGTTCAATGCCGAAGAGGTGAAGGAATGCAAGGGGAAAATAAACGAGCTGGAAAAAGTGCAACAAACGTTTGTCCAAAGAAAATGATGAACTTAAAGAAAGAATCCGAGAACAAGAGAGATACAAGATGAGGTGGTGTCTGAAACAGAGGTTTATCGGAAAGAAAAGACGAGAACGTTAGAGCTGACGTCATTCAACTCTTCAGTGAGATCGCCCCCGACATGGAACGGCGGCAGCTCGAAGAAGCAATCGACATTGTTCACAGAGTCGGCCGTAAAGAAGATAACAGAAGTAGGCACATAGTTGTTTTATTTATCCGGAGACTTGTCAAGGAGGAGTTATGGCGACGATGCAAGGATTCCGCAGTGTGCAGAGAGAAAGGCGTCCGCCTCGCGAGATGCTTCCGCTAGAGGACAGGGAGGCAAGAGAAGAAACTGTGGCCGCTGATTGAACAGGCTCGCCGTGATGGAAAGCGTGCTTATTTCCGCGGGCCGCACGGATTTATTGAGGGTCGGCAAATTGGTTAAGCAAAGGATGGTTTGATCTAATTACACTAAATGTAAAAGGAGTGTGTTAAAAGGTCAAGGGACTTTTTGTATTTACAAACCAGCGTTAATAAGCTTGAAGTAAGTTCTTACTCTTTTGTTTAAGCTTTTTAGCAAGTTCTTACTTTTTTATTTCTGTTTACAGTTATTCTCAGTATCTTGAGCAATGTTCAATTGTTCAGTTTCATTTGCTTCACTAAACGTGAGGGGTCTAAAGGATTTGGTCAAACGAAAGGCACTATTTTTATTTTGTAAAGGGAGAAAACCACAATGTCTATTATTACAAGAAACTCATTCTTCCCAAGAAGATGTGAAGTTTTGGTCTAACCAATGGGGTGATCGAATACTGTTTAGTCATGGGACCAACAAGTCTGCTGGTGTTGCAGTTTGCTTTAATAGGTTTCCAGGGGACATAATTGCAAACAGGACAGATAATCAAGGGCATTGGCTGATGGTGGTCTTAAAAATTGATGGCTACTTTTTCATTTTAGCTAACATATATGGTTATAGAACCATTGCTCAAAATAAACAGATGCTTGAAGATATCACTAATACTCTATCTGAGCTCAAAATTATTTATCCAACAGACTCTTATTTTAATGGGGGTGACTGGAATATGTCACCTGATGAATGGGAAGATAGATGGCCCACTAAATTTGACAGTCACCACTTTAATCATACAATTGGGGATTTTATGAATAATAACCACCTGATAGATATTTGGAGAAGTTTAAATGCAGGAGTTAAACAATAATCCTGGTTTAAACCTAATAACACCTGTAAATCCAGAATTGACTACTGGCTCGTTGATCAGTCGCTTACTGAATTTGTCTCAGACATCTTGATTTCCAAAGCCCCATTAACGGATCATTGTATTGTAGAAATTAAATTAAATCCAGTTGATAAAATAAGTAAAAAGAAAGGCTACTGGAAATTTAATTCCAGTCTGTTGAGAAATAAAGATTATTGTACAAAGATAAAAGAACTAATAAGTGAAACTGAAAACAATGAGACAATTGATTGTTTTTGCAACAAATGGGAATTTTTAAAATATAGAATTCGTGGATGTTCTATTAGGGTTAGCAAGGAGATTGCCAGGGAGAAAAGAAGAGAGGAAGTGAATCTGTTTCAGGAAATCAGTAAATACTGTGATAAGACAGAACTAAATGATGAAGAGAGAAGCAAATTATTGGTATTGCAAGCTAAATTAGATGACATGTTTAGCAAAAGAGCTCAAGGTGCGTTTGTGAGATCACGAGCAAAGTGGATAGAGGAAGGAGAAAAGAACACCTCGTATTTCAGTAATTTAGAGAAGAGGAGACAGGAAAATAAGGCAATATCAAGTTTATTGATAAATGGAGTTGAGTGCAAGGACAATAAAACCATGGAAAATACAGTTTTTTCATTTTATAATAATCTTTATGCCTCTGCATACTCCCAATTAGATTCCTCGAAATTTTTAAATGAAATAAAAGACTTCATACCCAAAATTGATGGATTCGTCTAAATATTTGTGTGAGTCCGATTTAAATATAGAAGAATTGGATGATGTGAGCTGGAAATTGACATTGAATAAATCACCGGGTACTGACGAGTTTTATCGATTTTTTTTGGAATGAAATCAGACATTTACTATTTATGACAATTCAAGAATGCATATTGAAGAACGAATTAACAACAAGCAGGAAACAAGGCCTAATAATACTTATTCCTAAACAGGGCAAAGATAAAAGATTATTAGATAATTTAAGACCAATTACACTTCTTAACATTGATTATAAGTTGTAATCGGGAATTATAGCAGCTAGGATGAAAAAATGCCTACCTCAGATAATAAGTGAAACTCAGTCGGGCTTTCTGGCTGGATGATCTATCCATAATAACATACGATTGGTACTAAACTTGATCGAGTACAGTCATTTATTTGTAGAAAATGGTTTTATTGTGTTTTTAGATTTTTACAAAGCTTTTGATTCAGTTGAACACCCCTTTATTTTAGAAACTTTAAAGCATTTTGGTTTTGGACTTAAATTCTCAAATTTAATTAGTCTACTATACAATGATATTAACAGCTGTGTATCTCTGGAGCATGGCACATGCTCACGATTTGCAGTTAAGAGGGGAATTAGACAAGGCTGTAACTGTTCTCCTTTATTATTTATACTGGTTGCTGAACTATTGTCTATTAGGATTAAAATGAACCAGTCTGATGGATTTAACATCCTGGGAAAGCACATCATAATAAGTCAGTTTGCGGACGACACAACTCTTTTTCTAAAAAGATAAAAGGCAGATTTCCAGAGCGCTTGATTCAATCAGTCAGTTCTCAAAGGCATCAGGATTGAACACTAATAAATGTGAACACTAATAAATGTGAAATCTTAGCTTTACATGACCAACCTGCTCGCTGTGAATTGATAATATACAGGTTAAATCTGAAGTCAAATATTTGGGCAGCATGATCACCAGAAATAAAGATATAAGGGAAAAAGAAAACATTCTTAAAAATATTGATAAATGTAAAGTAATATTGGATTCGTGGCTGCAAAGGGATATAACAATTTTTGGCAGAGGTCTTCTAACCAAGATATCAAGAGCCATTTACCCTGCCTTTTCTCTAGAAATTTCAAATAACACGATTAAATTAATAAACAAGATAAATTTCAATTTTATTTTGGAAGGGTAAATGCCATTATATCTGCAAAAATGACATGATTAAGAGTATTGAAGAGGGTGGCATGACATGCCATAGATTTTTCTGTGATGAATGGTGTACTAAAACTAAAATGGTTAAATTCTTTTGTGTGGCATAATGACTGCTTTTGGTTTAGCATCCCAAATAAATGCAATTTTTCAAAAAATGGGGGGAATTGATTTTATTTTGCGTTGTGACTATGAACTAAGCAAACTCCCTGTAAAATTATCTGATTTCCATCAGCAAGTCCTTATGTACTGGAACCTGACTCTTGACTCCCATTCATTCAGTGAAACCCCATTGACTCCCATTCATTCTGGCACTTTACCCGCGAGCGCCCCACATGGGGCCAGTCCAGAACCCGGAAGTAACCAGCCAGTGCCAATTCTCTTCAATAGCCTCTATGCACGATCGCGTCTGAGTTTGTCTCAGCACGCCCAGTTACTTCCGGTGCTGCGTCAGTCTATGGTCAGAAGCCGGATTTGCATTAGGTGTAGATAGTGTCAAATTACACTTGCTGTTTATAAAACGTCTTGCGGTTAACGTGAATGATGTTAACAACACTGTGTGGCAGTTAGCTGTCACACAAGAGTGAAAAAGATAAGTTATTTAAATTATATATTTCGAGCTACATCAACAACTTTGAGGGTTAGTATTCTCTCATATCGTACGAAATTTGACTAGCGAATCAGCGTTTCTAAAATCGTTGCCTCCGTTTCTGAGAAAATGGATTTTATTCAAGTTTTGCCGCTATACACTTGGCCTGCAGAACGCGCTTCCGGAAGTAAGACGCCGACTGAGATCCTTTCGGACACACGTCAGCAGGGTTCGTGCATAGAGGCTATTAGACATTCTCTGACATTACTTTGTTCGCGACACTTCCAGACAGTGACGTTTCTTAAAGGGCCAGCGTAACATTCCATACATGGATGAGAAAAGCACTAAAACATTTTTATATGTGCAATTCACTTGACTAGGGCTTTGATAACCAGTCCAGTGACTGACTTTTGTAACTTTTGACCTGGTTACAAATACAAAAGCTGAAAAGCCTTACAATTTACATTAGTCTTCTGAATCATTACTTTCATTGCTGTCATTGTTCTTGCTAATAATCTGTAAACTACAACAATCTGACGGATGCGTGACTCACCACCCATATTTTCCCTAAACAATTGTGTAAATTAGTTGATCTTGAAACCACACATTGCACTTTTTGACAGTCACTGACTGTTCTAGCCAATGTGGCAGGTCCAATGAATTTCGTCCCGCCTACATGAGTTTGGCTAGCCTACTCCGTTAAGTTGGTCCTATCAGTGAGCTGCAGTAGCGTATATAAATGGGTTGTTTAGAGTGGGTTGTGTTACGAGTTACCGTCTCTTACTTCCGGTGTTGTCCGCCCGTCGCCATTCAGGGCGGCGTATGATTCCCGCGGCTGGCATTGATCGCGGTTGTCCCTTTTCTGGTTGGGGGACACTGTTTTGAGCATGGGTGTTTATAGCCTAGTACGGAGGCGCTTGGTCACTATCGGCGCGGTACCGCTCCCACGCTGAACTGGACGAGCCCTCAGCTTCCATGTATATCAGGTTGCCTAACTGATTGGGTGTCTGGCGATCGCAATTAAAAGAGGTATTAGAAACAGAGTGGTCACTTCCGTCATGGGCGATTAACTTCCGTGTCGTGGGACTGTCGTGCTTTGCCGTTGCTTTCTTCTGATATTTGTATTCGAAATTGTCGTTTTGTGTTTGTTACTGAAGTGTGTGTGTTTATTTTCTTTCTGTAAGATTATAATATTGTTAATGTGTGTATGGTTGGGTTGTGATATTGCATTGGTCCAGTTAATGTGAATTTTGTTAAATGTGAAATTTTTATTTTCTTATTTTGGTGTGGCCAGAAGTGGTTCCACTCATTTCTTTTTGTATTGGATTTATTTTGGCATTATAATTTTGTATGTGTAAGTAGAGAGGTGAAAACCATGTTCTGTTGTTTTTAGTAAAGTGACTGTTTACTGTGAGAGCCTGAGTGGTGTATAACCTGAATCTGTTACAGGGGGTGGCATGGAGAGCTGACTGTGGTCTGTCATCACGAGTGCTAGTGTCCTGAGTGGTGTACGGGTGCAAGAGTGTTAAATCACAGGTGTATGGGAAGAGTGATTTGCCGTGGAGGTCATATTGTGTTTTACTGTCAAACTTTAGCTCCCCTGTTCCAGATTCGGCTGTGACTGATTACTCAGTTGGTTTCGTGTGTTTGCCGAATGGCGTAATCGTTGTGGTCTATAACAACTGTTGCTGAATGTCTGTTCTGTGCTTATAAACCTCAAATTGTAACTGTAATAAAATTTGTACTTTTGCATTGACATCTTCCGCCTTTACTGTGAGCGAACCTGTGTTGCTTTAAATCAGAAATATATATGTATTGTCCCTGGCAGGATTCCAGGGTGGTGTAGTTGTCACTTGATCACCTTTTGTCCTCTGGGAAACGCTACACCAACATGCCTCGTCACACTGCTTTACAGACACACCTTTTTTGCACACGACACACTCAAACACAGAACCAGGAAACAGGAATCGCGTGAATTCAGGGAAAGTGAAACTGAAGTGTAGTTGAACTGTTGTGTGTTTGTGTCTCTGTCTTCATGTTGTAAAATGGCAGAAGCCAGAATATCTCAGGATGAGTTCATGTGTTCAGTGTGTCTGGATCTCCTGAAGGATCCAGTGACTATTCCACTGTGGACACAGTTACTGTAAGATCTGTATTAAAGGCTGCTGGGATCAGGAGGATGAGAAGAGAGTCTACAGCTGCCCTCAGTGCAGACAGACCTTCAGTTCAAGACCTGCTTTAGCTAAAAACACCATTCTGACTGAAATGGTGGAGAAACTGAAGAAGACTAAACTTGCTGCTGACTGTTATGCTGGAGCTGGAGATGTGCAGTGTGAGGTCTGTACTGGAAGAAAACACAAAGCCGTCAAGTCCTGTCTGGTGTGTCTGAACTCTTACTGTCAGAATCACCTTGAACAACATGAGAGTTTGTTTAAAGGAAGAGACACAATCTGACTGATGCCACTGGACGACTGCAGGAGATGATCTGCCAGAAACACGACAAGATCCTCGAGGTTTTCTGTCGCACTGATCAGAAGTGTATATGTTTGCTGTGTGTGATGGATGAACATAAAAATCATGACACTGTATCAGCTGCAGCACAGAGGACAGAGAAACAGGTATGAACTTACAGAGATCCTATTATTATCATTTACAGGTTCATAATGTTGTTTATGAGGTCTACTAGAATACATTTACATAATTTAATGCCTGTTTTTACCCTTTGTCTGAACACTGTTTTAGTTTCAATTTTTTTAATACCAGCCTTTTGAACATCACACAGTCTCTGATTGGTCAGCCGGCCATTGAACATGCCGACAACACACTACTAACTACCTTAACCAGGCCTTGCCCCTTTATTTTAATATTATTTGATTAATTAATTAATACTATAAATTAATATTATTTTAATATTAATTAATTCAATTTTAGATTAATTGAGAAATATATGTTCCTGGAAGAAAATTCAAGACTAATGTTTCAGAGACAGTGACACTGATATAGAGAACTCAATACTTTTTCATGCTAAAACAAAAACATTACTCACTAAAGAAAAATGAACCCCTTTAAACCACTAGTTCACCCAACAAAATTAACATTCATCAGTTTCAAGTTAAATTCACATTCAAGTTATTTCAAACTGGTATGACTTTTTCTGACAAAGACAGAAGAATGTATTTTAAGGAATGTCTCATCTGTCCATATAGTGAAAGTCAGTAGGGTCCAAAAGTTTCAGTCTTTAAAAAAGACATTAAGGTAGCATTAAAAAAATCCATAAGAACTCCAAGGGGGGTAAAGTAGACTGCTGTAAAGACCGTAAATGACCTGATCGATATGGGGAATTTGCATATAATAATTAAAAATTATTCATACAGGTTAGGATCAGGTGATCTCCCATGTAGGACCACATGGAGACTCCACATTCTCTACACTGCGTTCATAAAATTCGTTCTCTGGAAATCCCGCCACCATTTTGAGTTTTCCACTTCGTGAAGTGGATGAGGACAGTTTATATGGACAGAGACAGACCCTCGTCCCTCGATTTTGACAGTGAGTCTACTCTGATGTACACTTCAAGCAGCTCGATATCCCACAATTCAACTTGATTATGTGAACTGAAGTGTATGATATGTTAATTATTTTAATTATTTGAGAATCAATCACATATACAGTGTACATATACAACTTATTATGACAACTGTGGCTATTGAAATTTTTTGTTTGTGTAATTCTATTTTTCTACAACAGCTGTTTACATATAGGATTTTACAAATATTTTTTCCAACAGCTCATATGCATATAAAACAAATTCATAAGTAAATAGGGGTTTAAATAATAAACCAGCACAATAGTGGATGGAGTGACCAAATTCGTTCTATTTAAACCAGTAGTGGACACTTGTGCAACGTAAGCAATGATGAATATCCGTGTGAACGAGACAGTGAGAAGTTTGTGAGTGAAGGGCATTACATGTATGGAGCCTGAGTCTTCTGAAGTGATAAGAAAAATCAAATATGGTGGCATGATTAGTCATGATATTACATGCATGAGCCAGTGAGATTTGAGGTTATTGATGCATCACCATATTTGATTTGGGGTTTAGAAACAGAGACAGTCTTTAGAAATTTTGGAAAGATATGGGAATGAGTAAACCATTAAAGAAGTTAGATTTCTCAGTGAACTCTCCCTATAAAACTTAATAATGCTGGTACTTATGAATGAACCTATAATCTTATCATGCAAGATTATCCTTATCATCATCCTTTAACCCCTCAATCCCACCCCTGATATTAACCCTCTGGGGTCCAAGGTGTATTTGGGGTCCTTGAGATGTTCTGACATGCTCTGACATTTGTGCTTTTTTCAGTTGCTTATAAACATTAATGGCACAGATGAAATTACGTTCTATTTAGCACAAACAGGGCTATCATAATATGTGAGCAACATGTATGTACATGTTTGTATTTTTGAGAGAATATTGTTTATGCGTGGTTATTGAAAAAAATTAAAAATGAAAGTTTCTGAAATAAGGCAAAAAATACATACAAAATATGCATCCACAAGACTTTTGACTAATTGATGTTGTGGCTAGAGTTTTTTCTTTACAATGATCTGAAAATCCTCCTCCTAATCGTTCACATAAAACTGTGAATTGGGTTATATTGTGAAAAACATATATATATATATATATATATATATATATATATATATATATATATATATATATATATATATATATATATATATATAATTAAAATATAAATGAAAGTAAAAAAAAAAGTTTTTTTTTTCTACACCAATTGTGTAGAATTGGTTCAGAAGTTAGAGTTGGAAATATCTTGAAAAGAAAATTCTTTAAAGTATTATTTTTAAGTAGACCATTTACATTTTATAATACGTATTTCAAAGTTAAGGATTCATTATTTTGATATGTGTATTGCATTAGCTTGCATTGGATAACAGTTGATGTCTGTAACAGTAGGCTATGCATCTGTGCGTTCGTTCGTTCACACACCCGATTCATATTTAAAGAGTCTTTTTGGTTTTACAGAAAATTCTCAGTCTTACAAATGTAGGAGCGAGTATGAATGAATGCCCAGCGCACAAGCGTCTGTCTGTCCGCGCATTTAAAGCAGCGCTCAGTAAGACTGGGAACTTCTTTGCGGTTTTCTCGTAGGTTTCTCTCTCGAGCTCCCCCTACAGTTTTGGAGTATATATATATGAGAAAACTGTCGTAAACTCGTTGTCAACTCCCCACCCCTCCCTCCCATCTCGTTCAGGCCATGTGCATTTGTTTTTCGAGAAGCCGGCAAACAAACGGAGCCATGTCCACTGAGGTGTGATTCTCAGAACAATATTATACAAATGTTGAGAGTATTTTTATAGTGTTAGCAAACGTAATCATTAACGTTATGGTGAAAAACAATATTATAAGAAATATTTCCGCTATTTATTTATTTTTGGTTTATCCTACAGCTACTTAGATTATGCATTATCAAAGATAAATGTTACGTTACATTCTTCTAGCCTTTTTCTGGTTATCCAAGCTTGTCCATCATAACGATTGACCAAACAAAGTCATTTCTCATTTACTTATTGATTACTGCTTGTGTATATGTGGGTAAATAAATATAAAAAGTTGCATTATTAGCTAGCAGCTCTTGTGTCGGTTTATTCATTAAATGTCAAGCCAGCTCAGTAACATGATATAACGTTACTAATTCTGAGGCTGACGACAAGGTAAACTAATGCATAATTTGTAGAATTTCATATCGATTTATAGGCGATCTGAGCTAACACAAATAAAACCTGATAGAGGAACGGACAAAACACTACAGAAAAAAGCAAGTTTGTTTGCTAATGAAAATGCTAATAGCTCAGTGGGCGGGGTCACATTTACACGTCATACGCTATAATTAGGTGAGAGGAAAACGACAGACATCTCTCTCTTTTCATACAGATTGCATTAACTGAGAATAGTTGCTTTTTTATAAAAATTACTTCATTTAAAAGAAGAGAATTTCAGCTTCATAAAGAGAAATCTTCTCTGTGACAAGTATTTAATGAGTTACAGTTCATGTAGGCTTCTGTATCACGTCCCATTTGAACTGAGGTGTTACATCGATGTCACATTTAAAAGCACCAAAACAGTATTTATTGTTTGAATCTCATAAAAATATGGACAGAATTTGTGAGCTGAGAATTTGTTCCATATTTAAAAGTTCCCTTCTCTGTCAGTGTCCTTTTTGTCCACAATTTTTCTCTGCATGTGAAAATGGATGTGTGGCGTGAAAGCGTGTGGAAAGGGTCAATTGCGCGAGACTCATGGCGAATGCATTGGCAGCTCTGCATTAATCATCATCTAAACAGATATGAATCCAGTATCAGTGATGTTTCTCCTGTCATTGGTTTGTCCTTTAGCACCAGCTGAAGGAGACGCAGAGGTCGTTCCAGCAGAGGATCAAGCAGAGAGAGAAAGATCTTCAGCAGCTGAGAGAGGCTGTGGCGTCTCATAAGGTGAGTCTGGAGAAGAAGTTTGAGATGTCTCAGTCAGGACTCACTGAAGCCACTGTGTGATTGTGATGTGTGTGTAACAGCGCTCTGCACAGACAGCAGTGGAGGACAGTGAGAGGATCTTCACTGAGCTCATCCGCTCCATTGAGAGAAGCCGCTCTGAGACGACACAGCGGATCAGAGATCAGGAAAAGACTGCAGTGAGTCGAGCTGAAGGACGACTGGAGCGACTGGAGCAGGAGATCAATGATCTGAGGAGGAGAAACACTGAGCTGGAGCAGCTTTCACACACACAGGATCACATCCAGTTCCTGCAGGTAACAGAGATCTAGAAGAACAGGAGCATAGTGGACTTGAGCTTAGTGGACTTATATAATCATAAGTCAGACTCTCATCTGATCTTCTTCTTTTGAACTTGCCACACTTACAAATACAGTTCAGCTCTGGAAATCTCAAAAAACTTTATTTTTTTCTGAAACATATAAAGAGTTCACACACATTTGACCTTTTTCCTTTTTTCTACTGAATTCAGTGGACTAGTGATGGTAGCGAGTTTACTAATGTTCATCAAAGTTGCATCAAATGATCTTCAAACTTGACACAATTTACAGTATTTTCATAAGTGGAAGTGCTGGATTGAGGAGAGTTAGTAAAGATCAACAAGAGCCACTCAGATCTGCCAGTAGTGCAGGTTATTGATGAAGTGAAATGAGTTTTGATTTCTGTTTTCTGTAGAGTTTCCAGTCTCTCTCAGGTCCTCCTGAATCTACAGACGTAAATGACAATCCCTTCAGTTCTTTCTCCTCTTTTGATGGTGTGAGAGAATCTGTCCGTCAGCTGAGAGACAAACTGGAGGATTTCTGCAAAGAGAAGAAGATCTCTGACAGAGGTAAAGTCCTGGAGATTCATCAGCTCTCAGAAATCATCCTCCATCATCTCATATCATGTAGAAGATCATGTTAGAAATGTCTTAGGAACGGATGGAGGGATCATTTTCTCTCATGATAATCACACTCTTCATGTCTGTTGATTTCCACAGTCAGTTTCACCAACATTGTTCCCAGAACCAGGAACGACTTCCTACAATGTAAGTCAATAAGAATAACAGCAGAGAAACTCTGAGTGTCTTCATGTTCGTCCTGTAGAAGATCATATTAGAAATGTCTTAGGAATGAATGCAAGGATTATTTTCTCTCATGATACCATGAAACACTGAGACACTGCCGCCCAGAGATCGGATGCGTCACACTCCTCCGTAATCACACCACTTGTCACGGCCCTCGGCCTCATGCTCGCCACAATATATTATTCATAAAAATAGAGAATACACACCACCAATCAAAAGTTTAGGTTCGGCAAGGTTGGATGAAGCTTCTGTTTCTCAAAATTGAGGACAGGACAATAAAATTAAACGGAAATTGGCAAAACTCCATTTAAAAATGTTCCTTTTCAGAAGTACCGTGCCAAAGATAAAAAAGAAATCAATATTTACAATATTTTCAAAAGAAAAAATAATGATACAATAACAAGGTAAGGAAATAAATAAATAAAACAAAAAACAACAACAAAAAAGTTTTACCAACTCACTAACTGTCAAAAGAAAATGTAGAAAAGAAAAGTCTTCAGCATAAAACACCCTCCCTAAACTAATCAAACCAGATGAACAAAACATGCAGCGGGCACTTTAAAAAGACTTTTATTAGGGTTAACGAAGAGATTAAAAAGTACAAACGTTTGAGCATAACTATCATACTGACGAAACAAAACAAGATTTGAAATGGACTTGAGATTTTTACATAGATGTAAATCAGGACAGAATTAAACTGGGGATTCAACATATTCTTCAAAAACACAATATCTTCTAAAACTAAGGGATAAATATGAGTATTCTCACTGAAAGACAATTAAAACATTCATCCAAGATTTAGAGATAAAAACTTCAGGAAAGTAAGAACAAACTGAAAACTCTTCTATGTATTTATCCTACACAGGATTTTGTAACAAGACTTTAGTCTTTGAGGAAACAGAAATTTCAAGAAAGCTCAACATCGCCAAAGGCTACAGCACTGAAAACCACCAACAAGAGGCCTACGATACTTAAAAACTCACAAATATAATTATTATAGGGACGTCTTGATGGATGATGATGATTTGCACAGGATATCAGACAGATGATATTCCTGATTCTGATGTGTTTTATCTCCATCAGATTCCCATCAGTTCACTCTGGATCTGAACACAGTGAATAAACGCCTCCGTCTGTCTGAGAGGAACAGAGTGATTAGATTTACTTACACAGATCAGCCGTATCCTGATCATCCAGACAGATTTGATGATGTGTGTCCTCAGGTGTTGTGTAGAGAGAGTGTGTGTGGACGCTGTTACTGGGAGATTGAGTGGAGTGGTGATGTGTGTATATCAGTGTCATATAAGAGCATCAGGAGGAAGGGTGAAGGTGATGAGTGTGTGTTTGGATCAAGTGATCAGTCCTGGAGTTTGTTCTGCTCTTCCTCTAAGAGCTTATTCATTCACAATAACACACGGACTAAACTCCCTGTAAAGTCCATCAGCAGGAGAATAGGAGTGTATGTGGATCACAGTGCAGGAACTCTGTCCTTCTACAACGTCTCTGACACAATGAGCCTCATACACACAGTCCAGACCACATTCACTCACACACTCTATCCTGGGTTTTGGGTTAATTATCCTGGATCATCAGTGACACTCTGTTGATAGGGTTGACACCGGCGTTCTAAATTGACTTTTTTGATCACCAGCCAATGTGTCTTTCTAAAGCTACCAGCCAATCAGAATTTCCACTAGCCACATTTTTTTCCGGTGAAAATCAGATAAATTATGAGTGCAACTGATCATTTTATTAACATTGTTGGCATGAAAAACAAAAACATTTGGGTCACTCCAGAAAGTGCAAACATTATTGATAGATAGTTTATGGATATCTATCTATCTATCTATCTATCTATATATCTATCTATCTATCTATCTATCTATCTATCTATCTATCTATCTATCTATCTATCTATCTATCTATCTATCTATCTATCTATCTATCTATCTACCTACCTACCTACCTACCTACCTACCTACCTACCTACCTACCTACCTACCTACCTACCTACCTACCTACCTACCTACCTACCTACCTACCTACCTACCTACCTACCTACCTACCTACCTACCTACCTACCTACCTCCTACCTACCTACTCCTACTACCTACCTACCTACCTACCTACCACCTACCTACCTACCTACCTACCTACTACCTACCTACCTACCTCCTACCTACCTACCTACCTACCTACCTACCTACCTACCTACCTACCTACCTACCTACCTACCTACCTACCTACATCCTACCTACCTACCTACCTACCTACCTACCTACCTACCTACCTACCTACCTACCTACCTACCTCCTACCTACCTACCTACCTACCTACCTACCTACCTACCTACCTACCTACCTACCTACCTACCTACCTACCTACCTACCTACCTACCTACCTACCTACCTACCTACCTACCTACCTACCTACCTACCTACCTACCTACCTACCTACCTACCTACCTACCTACCAACCAACCAACCAACCAACCAACCAACCAACCAACCAACCAACCAACCAACCAACCAACCAACCAACCAACCAACCAACCAACCAACCAACCAACCAACCGTTTTTTGGGGACATGTATGGAGCTATTAATATGACAAAATGATTTGAATTTGTAAATTTGAATTATTTGCAAGTGTAATCTAACAAAGTTGAATTTTAGGTGGTAGTTTAAATAGTTCTGAATTTGAATTTTTTTGTAACTAATATTGAACATTTGAAATGAATTAAACTGAAAGGATTTTATGGCTGAATTTTATAGACATGTATTTTCAAACAGCTAGTTTTTTTGTTCTGAATTCAAATACTGCAAATATTCAGTTTAAAAAAATACAGATTCAAGTTTTCAAGATGAAGAAATTCGGAACTTCAAATTCAGTTTTCAAAAATTCAATGTCAAAAATTCAATGTCTAAAATTCAATGTCAAAAATTCAGGTCTTACAGAAAGTAGGTCACAGGTCATCCACAGGGAAGAGTAGATGATCTCAGAAAAGTCTAACAGAGCATTTTGGCCAATTAGGGACTGCAGAAGTTTTCCAGCTGAACGTGGTGGTGGTTCAAGAGGCTGCGACTCTCTGACTCTGATCATGAATTGCCTGAAGTGATTAAACATGGATAATTTTGTTTTTATATGTTAGGTAGCGTTCTCAGCACATGAGACATTGGTCTAAGCGGTCTCTGGTGTCAGTTTATTTTGAGTAAAATTGATTAGAACGCCACCGTCTCTACTACACAGACAGGACACGAGCGACGCAACACAGCAAGCGGCTGTTGCAAAGACCTGGGACTAGGTCAGAAATAGGATGGGGAATCCGTGTGCTGTTGGTGTTGGTGTAACAGGGATAGAACGTGTTCTGTTAAAATGTATGTATTGTTTGTTATAATTTACACAAAAAGGTTGGCTTTTATATATATATATATATATATATATATATATATATATATATATATTTATATCTCTGATATACTTGTCTGAGAATGAGGGTGTTTTCCTTTAATTGCTGTGACGTCATTATGAGCCTGCAAATTTCCGGTTTTGTCTCCACCTCTTCCTCTTAGCATTATTAATGCACTGAGGAGGTGAGTTATTTTTGGCTCTTGTTAATCTTAATGAATTTTTACTTTAATAGTTGGTTTTATGTTTATATTTTCACTACAATATATGTGTATTGTGTTATTTTACTTATCTATATGGTTATTTTGGTGATTTTATCCTAATTAAGTTATATTTTTGACTTTTATCTTTAGAGACAAACTGGAGGATTTCTATATTTTATATATCAGATATATATCTATATTTTGTTAGTTTGTTTTTGTAAGTTTGTGAGAGCTATTTTTGTTCAATTTGGAGGTATTTATTTTAGTTATTTAATATTTATTTTCCTAATACAGAATAGACATTATTTCTATTATTATTTAATTCATTATTTTTGAAACCTGTCATAATAAAACATGTTGAGTGAATCATGTTGATCTGAATTTGTGTCTTGTAATATAAAAAAAATTATATCCAAACAGAGGAGGCATAGCCTACTTCAAATGTGTTCAAATTAATAAGGTATCTTTGAGTAAACTATCATTTGAGTATCTGTTTGCCAGACAGAGTGTCCTGGTTTTTGATCATCAAAATATGGTCGCCGTATACAGATATACAACAACAATCCAATAAGCTACAATAACAACATGTGTGATCAATTATTCTCATATAATCCAGTTTACTTTAAATAAACCTCCTCCTGAACAGAACTGAATTTGCAGACCTGGTGTTATTGATAAAATGTCTTGAATTATGATTTTGGTTATATTGCCTATGATTTTGGTTATATTGCCAATTCCACAATGACAAGTAATACAAACTTTTCTTTATTAAGTCATACACTGTTTTAACATGTATTTTTTAAACTTGTTAACAACATTTGTAGTTAATACTTTACACCAACATACTTTACAGAAACACAGTTTCTGCACCCAAAAGTTACAGTTTTGCCTGTTTGACAGAATCTCATACTCATTCATTGGCGGTTTTTAATATAGTCTTGTTGGTTGCAAAAGAAAAGCAGCAGCGTGTGAACAGGTCTTTTATTTTGGTCTGGTTTTGTGACGTCATAAGCCGGCGCCGCGCTCCTGCATTGTTGTGAATTGGCTCCCGAAAGGTTTGTGTTTTTACGCATTTAAAGTGTTTAAATCAACGCAACCCGTTCATTACATTCAATAGTTTTTACAAGCTTTGTACAATACATTTACACTTCTTTGAAGTAAACATTACAATGCTTTATTTAACAATAATGAGCGTTATCTGTGGGAGTAAAGCGCATTCCCTCACGAGTGACAGAAAAGTTGCGTCTTATTTCGCTCTCTATGTGAACCAGTTTTGGTAATCACGAATCCATGTGCTGGAAAGAAGTAATGTGAGAAACGAGTCAGTTGAATCAATTCCTTCATAAATGATTCAGTGATTCGAATCGCCACACGCTGACGTCACCATCTGCTCAAACAGTGTAAATGAACGAGAACTAACATTATTAATCTAATGACACCTTTTACATACCAACTGCAGATGTTTTTTTTGAAAGTGTAATTTATTCAATTTGATGTACAAATATTTGAATACAAAATATAAATCATAAATGTTAACTTTATGTATTAATATTATTTAATCATGTGATTTAAGTCCATTCTGACTGACTCTCTTACCAGTGAACTGAACTACTGAAGTAGAGTTGACTGAGACACACAGAGATTTAGTTTGAATTTGACTTTCTGTTAATTATTCTAATTTTAAACAGGACAAACACAGAAATACTGGCTAAGCGGACTGAGATCCACGTGACACACTATTATAAAGATGGCGTTTATTAAAGAGGAGAGTGAAGACGTGGAGATTGAAGAAACATTGAGTGTGAAACATGAAGATACTGAGGAACAAACAGGTTGGTTTCATCCTCAAAGCTCGAACTCACTCATTTTATCCTAATTAAAGGTGCAGTGTGTGATTTTTAGCCACATCTAGTGGTTCGGTTGCGAGTTTGCACTAAGGGCTCAGCCCACTGCTCACCCCTCCCTTTTGAAGAAGCTACGGTGACTAAAACGGGACAAACATATCGTCTTCTGAGACAGCAGAGAATAGCCAGAGTAAGACAAGAGTGTGTAACATTGTCACTGTTTCTGAACCACAGTCTATTATAAACCACATCATGGATAAAGTTTACAAAAACCATAGTCAGGTGACGATCAAGGGTCTTAATATATAATAATAGTAATCAGCTGATTATCTCACCAACGTAACCAGCACCAGAGTTTCCGCTAGAAAAAATGGTGCCGGTCAAAGTGACCAGCAGAGGTTTAGTTTAACAGACGTTTTGATGATATGCCGGTCAAATGTCGCCTCTTCAATTAGTCAAGTTTAGGACAACTGGAGGCAGGCTATGTAACTTAAAAAATGACATAATCAGGCCGTATAGAATGCAACATGTTTATTAGCGTAACTTTCAAATAGACGGAAAACATGAACGCCCTATTTGCCGCTCCGCTCACACCAAGAGAAAACTCCACGTCTTTTCCCCGCCTGACTTAAAGCTTGCTTGCATTGTATTCAGCATCCCCAAGCGAGTCTGTGAGCGCAGAGGGGTTTCTCCACTGCTGCCCTGCTTTCAAGAAACCACCGAATGCGTCTGAAGCCTCAGACATTGTCCAAACTTGTGTTCTTGAGGTGAACTCAAAAGAACTGTAGGCTAGATAAGGAAAGCAATTCTTTTTTATTCATCTTTTTTTATTTTTTAAGTTTGAGACAATTTAAATTGTCATCCACGTGCTCTCTGCGCAAAAGTTCGTAGATATAGGCGTCTGGTGGCCTAATAGTTGATTTACCAAAATGTATTTAATTTGAACACGTTGATGTAGATGATTTTTATTCATATAATTAGGCCCATTGATTCATTTAATTTTACATTTTTTTGTTTGTTTTTTGTGTACAGATGATATAGGCCTAAGCCAATTTAAATTTTAATAGTGCGCGCTGCGCAAAAATGAGTTAGGCTTATCAAAAATCTGGCCTAATAATTGATTAGCCTAGTCTACTTTTAAACATTTATGTAGGCCTATAGGCCTATATATATATATATATATATATATATATATATGTATATATTTTACATTTTTATTCATATTTTTATTTTAGTTATATTATTAGGCCCATTTATTCGTTTAATTTTACAGCAGTTTGTGTGTACAATGGTTATAAGCCCATTTACATTTTTATCGTGTGCGTTGGGCAAAAGTTCAGTTATAAAAATTCTGGCCTATAGTTAATTTACTTTAAAACTTTTATGTATATTTTTGTTTATATAATTTTTATTCATATTATTAGGCCCATTTATTCGTTTAATTTTACAGGACTTTTTGTGTATGCTACATTCTGTTCTTGCTAGTCCTAATTTGTAATTTGAAATGAAACATTTCTCTTTGGAACATGTTGTTGTTGGTCTTTAGTTCAACTTCTTTGTAAGGTAAGGCTGTGGTCTAATCCAAAAGTGAAATGAAAATACATGCTGATTTTTTTTGTTTTTTGGGAGCGAGCGGGGCGATTATGGAGCTGAACAGGACGCTGAACAGGGAGCGCTTTATGGACATTCTGTGACGCCCGAGCAGCGTCTGGAACAGTGATTTGATTATTGATTATATGAGGTTGAACTGGCCGTGCAGAGCGGGCATAAGATGGACACGAGCGCGAGTTCGCTCATAACGCGGAGCGTTCTAACCAATTGATCCATATATAAGGCGCCCCGGATTATATGCCGTCTTTAATTTCATTAAAACGGTAGAGCCTGTTGCTTTAAAACATAGCCAAAGGTCGGTGTATTTTTGCTTTATGCATTTTAGGCTTATTCTGTAATTCAGATTGTGTTAGGGGGGCGGGATTATTCCCCGGATTTCAGAACGGCTGCGGATTGGCTCCGCTGCGTGACGGATCCGTGCTCCGCCGTCCTTCAATACCTACCAGATACAGATTTGTTGCGGAACGGCTGCGGCCATGACTGACGGCTGAAGTCACGAGGACACACTATATCTCGCGAATTTACGTTTGATATAACAGGATGTAGTTTCTATAAACACAACCCCAAAACCAGCAACATTTTGTTTCCATCCAGAGGAGTACAGGGGGAATCTCCCTTTTTTTGGAGATTATAGTGATTCTAGTACAATATTTATAGTTAAATATAATCAACTTATAAAATGCTAAATGTTTATTTGGGTTCATTTTTGAATATAGTGGAAAAGTAGAAGGCTGTGTAAATAAAGTTAACTATTGTTCTTGTTGGAAAAGGGAGTTTTATGGAGTTTTATGGATGTTTTATGGAGTTTCTGTGCTCGAGTTTCTGCGGCGCTCTCCGGCATCCGTGAAAAAATAGAAACTCTGCTATCTTCTCCGGAGGGCTGTGCGTTGCCGGAGCTGGGACGGAGCTCGGAATGCAGCCGTTCCGCAGTCAATGAAAATGCTCACATTGACTTTAATGGAAACCTATTGACTCCGCCGCCTTTCCTGAGCGGATCCGCAGCCGTTTCGCAGTTGGTGGAAATTGGGGGTTAGCCAATTTTAATCTGACAATTTGACCGGAGAGATTTAATTTTGTCTGACATTTCCTTTTTTCCCGGCCAATGTCCGGTAATTACCGGACAACGGAAACCCTGACCAGCACATTTCTCCCCACATAGCAAACCCATAATACAGCGAGGGAGAAGAACCACATGAAACTATGCAACTATATATGTTTTCTAACAGGGTAGTAAAAGTTTAGCTGGCTAATATGAGCTGTTACTGTGGCTGAGTTGGTTAAAGTGTAAAGTCTTGTTAAAACTCGACGCGTCCGCATGAGTGCAAAGGTGCGCGCGGCAAAAGTACAACAGTACAGTATCAGCTGTCTCACAGCACATTTATCCCCACATAGCAAAGCCATAACACAGCGAAGGAGAAGAACTAAGTTACATGAAACAATCCAACTACTTATTGCTAGCCATGGCTAGCTTCTAGCTTTCTGCTGCTGCTCTTTCAAGGTAGTGATGAAACGCGTTCTGTAGCGCTGTTTGTTCGCGTTCGGCTACGGTAGAAACATGACGTCACAATAGGTCGACCTTCATAGAAGGGGATTCCCGCTGTTATGTAGATATAAATGTCTCATTCTAAGGTAATAAAAACATTAAGGTTTATTAAGTTCTTTATACACCATTGAAAACATGGTTATGGATGTCATATTGCATTTCTGTTAATAGATACTCAACATTTTTTACACATTGCACCTTTAAAATGTCCAACTCTCCAGAACTGAGTGATATTTTTGAAGAATGTCAAAGGAGTATCGTGATTAAAGCGCTTTTATTTGACATAAAGTGCTTATATTTGTATTTAACTTATATTCTAGGGGCCATTAAAGTTTTGTGAAAATTATCAAAAATGCTGGCGCTGATTCGATAACTGGCAGGGAAAGAGTAAAAAGGAATATGATTGTTTAAAATAATCCAATCACAGTCAAAAACGTGTTTCATGTTTTATCACTTCGGTCCAAGAGAATGTAGAAAAACCTGGTCTTGAAGTGCAGTAAGCAATTTCTGAGAAACAGTGTTGATAAACTTTGATGATCCCGAGGACCCCCATGAACACGAGATGTTCATCTCAAGGGGCCGATCCTCTAATAAATGTTCATAAATAAATAAATATTGTAAATCACCAAAACAAACAGGCCCCTCTCCGAAAGTATCACAGCCCTATCTGATGATACTCCGCCCCACGCTATACAACGAGCTTGGCAGAATCTGCTGTGTGCCGCCTGAGGGTATGATGGCATCAATAAGTCAAAGCAATTTGTGTTACTATGTGTTAGCTCGGGTCGAATGTTTTGTTGTAGTACTGTGTGAGAGGTTGAGGTTGTAAATGTTGCCGTGTACAATCGTCTGGAAACTTGACATACAGCACGTGTACAAGCTGCAGCGGATTATTGTGCCAAGACAGAGTAACCAATAGAAACAGGTCTTTCATTCTGGTGCTCAGAGACTGCCACCGAAGTGCAGCTTCACTTCAACTTAAAACTCGCAAGCAAAGGTTTTAGAGTCACAAACAATGACAACACAACAGAGAGCAAATTTGTGTGTGTATGATGAAAACTGCTAAAAGAAAAACAAAGATTTACTCACACTGCAAAGAGTTTTGCTTTAAATTATTTTCTAAATTAAAGTAAAAAAAAAGAAACACTTGCACAGTGATTGCACATAATCCCAAATGTTTCCAAGAATTTGTGATTTCAGAGAAAATGGCTCATCCCTGATCACTTTTCGCCTGTCAATGACGTAATAACGTTTTTCTCTGGTTTCTGCTTGTACTGCCGTAGTAACCATGGCGCTCCGCTTCGCGTCGTGCCTAACAATGCCCTTGAGCCGTTACTTATTCACGATACAGCACAGCCTCTCGTACCTTATTGCTTATATATGATGTAATGTTAGAAGATGATCTGCTATTCTAATGTTGATCTAGCTCAATGCTAGTCTCATATAGCAAACAAACTAACATTTTAACTTTCAACACACTCAAATGCTGTTTAGTGGGGGTGTAAAAATACATCGAAATGGATTGATGCATTGATTAAAAACGTCTAACGATATGCATCGATACCACACATAAAATATCAATGTACGATACCTTTATTTTGACACACTCCACATCCTCACGTAACTTTTCTCCGCTGAAATAGACGCCTGACATGATTGACTGAACCCTTTGTCACAAAAGCTGGTATTTTCCACTGCCATCGCAAGTTTATGTTTTACAGCAGAAACGACAAGCCCCGGAAAGTCTGTTTTAGCGAATCAGTGCGCGAAGTCGTGATATTTGCTTTACGCCACGCTCGGCACAGTCATTGACCATGTTCATTGCACGTATATTGACCTCACTTTTTTTTTTTACGCATCATTGGTTGCCCATTCCTTTACATCAACAAACATAAATTCTGGATCAATGTGCAGCTGGTGCATCCAAAAACCAGCAATCCTTAGTGGCGAGGTCAGCCAAGCTGGTGGTTGGCAAGAGGGTGGGGAACTTTGGCTTGCCAAAGCCAGTGCCAAAGCGCTGCTCA
Source organism: Hybognathus amarus (assembly GCA_030378365.1). Taxonomy (NCBI): domain Eukaryota; kingdom Metazoa; phylum Chordata; class Actinopteri; order Cypriniformes; family Leuciscidae; genus Hybognathus; species Hybognathus amarus. The sequence goes on from JAQIUQ010002108.1 coordinate 164,941, forward strand.
GGGATGTGCATGGGGAGATCAGCGGGCTTGTGCTCCAAGATCGCTCTGGCAAGTGCATGCTTGTCATCATTGGGGACCTTGCTGCTGAAGAAAGCCAGGGGTAGCATCTGACCTGTCAGGTACCAGCGATGCTCTCTCCAGCGCCTTGATTGCTGATGCTGCAATGCCCTCATCTACAGCCTTGTATGCCTGCAGGTTGTGGTAGAGTGTCAGGTCATTCCAGGCAGCATCTACAGCTTTATCGCAGGTCAACCACCACTTTGCATAGATGTGTGTAATGAAAATGGCAAATGCCCGAATCTTCTACATTTGCTGCGGTGTGGTGATTGTGCCCTGGGGAAGCAACGCAATGTGCTGCTCCATCAAAGCCAGCTTGAGAGTATAGAGCAGCTTGGCCATCCAACGTGCCTTATGGGGCGCTCCCGGTCGTTGGAAGGTCACTGCAGTCTGCTCTTCACCATCTGCATCCAGAAACACAAGACACAGCTGGACAAACTCATGATAGTCACCTCGCTTGTGGTCAGTGACTTCTTTTGCACACCTGACAAGTTCAGCACATAAATTGCCCAGGAGTGGTTGCTCGTTGTTGCCAGGAATGTAGCAGGACCATTGGCTGCTGGATTCTTGTGGTAACAGGTTCCAGTTCTCTCTAGACGTGTGAACAAGGTAACCTCTGGCGAGCGTGATGACTCCACCTTCAGGTCTGTGAAAACCTGGTTCAGGAGGACCTCACCAATATGGTGCCGGCACCCAGACCAAAGCAGTTGTCGGCCCAGTGAGAGCTGTATGGCAATGCAGGCTGCTGTGAGATGGCCGGTGTTTGACGCAGTGGTGTCAAATGCCATGTTGACAACCTGGTCAGCACAGCACCAGTCCTGAAGCAATTTGCATGCCAACCGGGCAATGATCACTCCACATGCCTCATTGGTCTGCTTCTTATACGCCGGGACACCAAGCAGTTTCAGCCGCTCTGCATCTCCAACCACTACTGTAAGACTCTCCTCCAACTGGCGCATATTGCTAAGCATCAGAGTTAACTGGCTGTCCCAGTGTAGGGTGCACAATGGAGGGGGTGTCCACTGCCAGCACTTGGCGTCTTGCTCGGTCAGCTGTTGCGTAAGATGCAGAGAGATGTGTACATTCACCGCCTGATTCTTCAACAAGGCCACGTGTGAAGGCAGCCTGTTGCATTGGTGACATCTTCAACCTTGTAGCCAGTGACACGACACTTGGTTGGCTAAGGATGTCATGTGGAATGAAGACATTTGTTCCAGTCTTCTTATACTTGTGGGATGGTTCGCCCTCAGATGGTGAATAGACTGTGTTAGTATCCTCCTCTGACTCCCCACCACTCTCTGACTCCAAGCTGGACATTGCAATCATCTCCTCATGCTCTTTTTTTACAGCGGGACTGCCTGGCTGCTGCGGCAGCTTGACGCTCCTCTCGCCGCTTCACTTTGAGCTGCAGCTTTTTGTCCAATACACCAAATGTGGCCACTCTGTCAGTCTTCATGCTGGCCAAGAAAGCTAGGTCTTCTGGGTTGTCAATCAGCTTTTCAACATTTGGGGGCCACAGCGGAAATGTGGCATCAAGTCTGCACTCCATTGTCTCCAATTGTTTCGCTGTAGTCTCACCAGAATGCTTGGCCTGGGAGATTTCCGCAGCTTTTTGTTAGCATTGACTAAGTCTACCACCTTGTGGCACACACGCTTGTCGCTCACCATTGGGATCTTGGCTTTCTTGTAAAATGGCCGCACCTGCTCCAGGACAACCTTGGTTCCCTCGAACTGCGACAATGCTCCATTTGCACCAGGTTTCATGGCAAGCATGCAGCGTAAGATCTGATGACCAGTTGGCAGTTTGGCGCCAGTGATGATGCCATCCTCACTGGTGATGCTGGGGCCCAGACCAAAGACCAGGCTGCAACTGCTAGTCTGGCAGGGACCAGTTGGTGAAGGCAGCATCTTAGGAGAGCTGGATCCTGGGGTGGGTTGTGTTGTGCAGCGCCTGAGAATGAAAAGGATACAAGCTCAAGGAAAGTGTTTAAATGCATATCTTACCATCCTTAATATCACTCAATTATGATAAACCATTCTTGCATAAGCCTCAAATTTTAGCTGTACAAGGTTTAACTTCATCATAACTTGCCGTTACATCAATACCAGAGTAGCTAGCTGTGCTTGCAAATATAATTGTATTTAAAATGTTAATTTACTGTAACAACTACAATGCTACTCTCAATAAACCTGAGACATCTATACTCTGAATATGACATTGTCCACTCTAGAATATTGTTGATGTTAAACTTATATTTAACATCAACATACCTCAAACAGAAAGAATCATCAGTTTTCTTGAGCTGTATTATTGTTTACCTCAGATCTCCATGGCGACAATTGAGCACTGTTAACCACTTTATCCAACAAAAACAGATGTGTAGTGGCACCCCTAAATCATCATGTACTGGAAAAATATTGTGCATATGTTGTTTCTAAATTGGAACACTTTTAGCCCCCAGCCATATCAAAATTCAAGAATTGTGTTTTTTGATGCACCCTAGTGTACGTTAATCACAACAACAAAGTTTGACAGGCATCTCAGTTGAGGAGATTAACGTTACAGATTTAACCAAGTTATATTATGCATCATATTGAATTACTTGGCTTTTTTTAACTCTGAAACTAACTCTGCTTTTGCCACACAATATATACGTATATATATTCAGGGATGCACGATATATCGACCACATATTCGATATCGGCCGATAAATGGTCTTTTTTGATGTTATCGTTCTCGATCCGAATAAGAGAAATTAGGCCGATATATCAAAGCCGATGAATAATACATTATTTACTTCAGTTGAGAGACGCGCGCTGTTCACCATAACGGTTCTGAATGATTGGATTCACTTCAAAAAGAAAGATACAGTTCAGTGCAACATGTGCAGCACAAATCTGTCACATAGGCTTCATAACATTATAATAAAAACACGCATGCAAAAGAATGTTGTGAATTCTTGTTCGCCAGTGTTTCAGCGCGACGAGCCCGTTGAGGCAGAAAGAGCGCGTCTGTGTGGAGTTAGACTTCATGACAAGCACAGTCAAGTTATCTTGAGCATCGCAGCATTCTGTTCCATTGTAAGTTGTAATATGTTTATTTTGTGTATGTAGGCTTATATATCTGATTAATCTAATATAGGATGAGTTTGGTTGAGTTAATGAGCGCCGCGCTTCATTGTATACCGGTGATCCAGATCATCTTTAGCATGCGCGCAGCTCACCTCAAACAGCAATGCACATTTATAACTATAATTGGGACTGTCATATACATGTCATTATAATGAGAACACTATTGTAATAAAACGTTGTGAATTCTCTGGGTTAAGTTGCTGTTTCAGTGCATTGTTGTGGAATAGCGCATCCAGAACAGGGATTAGCTTCACATTATGACAAGCACAAGTTCGATTGTGCATTCACGTCCTTTTGTGCAGTTAAGTCGTACTAATATAAAACTGATGTAATATAAATATCTGATTAATCTCACATATCATGCGTTTCGTGGATTTAAACAACCTAGAAAAGTTCTTTAGTTCCCCGGTGCTCCTTCTTTCAGCTTCAGCGCGGCAGATTAAACAATGCAAAACATTAAAAGCTATGATTTGCACTGTCATATAATTATATTCACCATTGTAATAAATTTTAAAATTCTTTGGGTTTGCATTCTTCAGCAACCGTCGAGTTGATTAACCTTCTAGCAAAGCGATTCAGTTCCACGTTCGTTATTCTCTTCAGCTTCAGCTCGCGCAGATCACACAGCAATGTCATTTGAAACAGTAATGCTATTAAAGATGTTTACTATTAGGCTAGCCTATGTAATATTAAAATTGTTTAATTGTTTATTTTTTTTCAAAAACATTGCGTTATAATAAATAACAAACATTATTTTGTTCTCGTATTATTTTCATCAACGACATGGTTTGATTAAAATAATTTCCTTATTGTCCGTGCAGAGGCGATTCCATTTTAATGATCCATGGCACATGCATTTTGTTTTTTTATATGCAGCCCAATGTTAGCCTATCTAATGACTTGTTTGCAATATTTAGGGGGGCTATTTTATTTTTGTTAGGCAATAGATTTTTTGATAACACTTATTAAGGTCTCATTTGTTAATGCATTAAGTAACAGAGAGCAATAGCCTTAATTGTTAATGTATGTTCATATTAGTTCACAGTGCACTGACTAATGTTAGATACAACTTTCTTAAAAATGTCTTATAAAATTGTTGGTTCATGCTAACTAATGCTACCAAAATTAAACCTTATTATAAAGTGTTACCATTTTTAATAAAGAAAGTTGCCCAGTGTAAAATTAATTTTAAAAGTTAAGGAAGTTAAGGAAAAGTTAAGGAAGCTTGGTTATACTGTAGTATGTTTGATTTATGTTAAAAGTGTTTGAGACAAGGCTTTTAATTGTGAGCCTTTTGTTTATGTATACAGGCTATCAAAGTATATAAAAAAATTTAATTTTGATTTATCGGCCTATATATCGGTTATCTGCTTTCAAATGTAAAGAAATATCGGTTCTCGATATTGGCCAAAATGTTCATATCGGTGCATCCCTAATATATATATATATATATATATAGTTTTTTTTAAACTCGTAACTAACAACCAATTAGGAGAGGGTGTGCAATTTTCAACTAAACTTTCGTGTAATATATTTTTGGATGTATTGTGAGTTAATAAACGTAACTGGTTCGATCGATATAGCCCTGAATCAAATTGAATCGTAATCGTATCATAGAATTTTTTTTCTTTAGGTTTCGGGAAATATCATATCACTGGCTGAGAGAATCGATATTGTATCGTGATTAACTGTCTGATTTACACCCCTACTGTTTAGTGTGATTCTGTAGACCAAGTGAAACAGCAGTTGGTTACCTCAAGTTTAATCGTCACAAGCTTCACTCGGCAAATAAACTGACCTGTGTGAGTAATTCAGCACTTGCGTGTAGTTCAGCAGAATGAAATGTGAAATGTCTTTATATCAGTGTGACTCATGTGTGGTGTTGATATCTGTCTCTCATTAAAAATGTTTGAATGTCTGTCGCTTTGTGCCATTAAACTGGAGTTAACATTGTTTTTTCTCTTTCTTTGCCTTAGAATCGGATGGCACTGAAAGAGGAGACTGAAGTACTGAATGAAATGGAAGGGAAAGATCAATATAACAATCATCATAATTTAATTATTGGGGAAAATACTTTTAGTTGCTCACAGACTGAAAAGACTTCCTCTCAAAAATTGGCTCAAACACCTGGGACTAGAAGTAATTTCATCTGTCAACAGAGTGGAAAGAATTTCAATAGAAAAGAAAACCTTAAAGTCCACATGAGAGTTCACTCTGGACCGAGCCTTTTCACCTGCCAACAGTGTGGAATAAGTTTCACTCAAAACGGAAGCTTTTACAGACACATGAAAATTCACACTGAGAAGCCCTACATGTGTCTTCAGTGTGGAAAGAGTTTCAAACAGAAAGGACACTTTAGAGACCACATGAGAATTCACACCGGAGAGAAGCCTTACACCTGCCAACAGTGTGGAAAAAGTTTCAGCCAAAAAGGAGTCCTAAACAGGCACATGAGAACTCACAATAGAGAGAAGCCCTACATGTGTCCTCAGTGTGGAAAGAGTTTCATTCAGAAAGGACACTTTAAAGACCACATGAGAATTCACAATAGAGAGAAGCCTTACACATGTCCTCAGTGTGGAAAGAGTTTCATTCAGAAAAAATACTTTAAATACCACTTGAGAATTCACTCCGAAGTGAAACCATACAATTGTCCTCAGTGTGGAAAGAGTTTCAATCAAATAGGACACTTTAAAGACCACGTGAGAATTCACACTGGAGAGAAGCCTTTCACCTGCAAACAATGTGGAAAAAGTTTCAACCAAAAAGGAATCCTTAACAGGCACATGAACATTCACACTAGGGAAAAGCTGTTTATATGTGGTCAGAGTGGAAAGAGTTTCTGAAACCCTTAGGTACCACATGAGTATTCATGTATGAGAGAACGGTTGTCTTCAGTGTGGAATGAGTTTTACATACATTAATCATTTTAGGATTCATGCAATAACTCCTATAAATCAATAAATCAACTAAAAAGACTTTCATGTGCCATTATTGTGAAAAGACTTGTCGAAACAAAGCAAACCTAAGTTTACATTTACATTTTTTCATTTAGCAGATGCTTTTATCCAAAGCGACTTACAAATGAGAACAATAGAAGCAGTACAACTAACAGTAGGACAACAATACGTAAGTGCTATAACCCCTCTCAGTTTAATTTGAGTGCATTTTTTTATTTCTTTTTTTAGTAAAGAATAGAAGAGAAATCAAGTGCTGCCGAAAGACACGTCTTCAGCAGTTTCTTGAAAGTGGCTACTGAAGGTTCACATAAGTGTTTCCAATATCAGGCTGAGTTCTTTTGTGTTGTTTGCTTAATGGTTAAAAGATGTTCAAAATACCTCAGCAGTGGACTTGGCAAACATCCAAAGTGTCATTTAGATGAATATGTAAATATGAGTTACACAATTCCCTTTCAATAACAAAATAAACCCAATGAAACATCAGCATTTGTGGAAGCATCTGATCATAGCGATGTGGATTTTTGCACCAGCTCTGCAGTCAAGTCATGTTCTGTGTATTTATATAGCAATTTATACAATTGATTCCGTTAATGAAAGTTGCTTTGCAGTATTAAACATGAAAAAATCAGTGTAAGTTTCACCTTCAATTAAAATTAAAAAGCTCTCGTCAAATAATTTGTACCACCGACCTATCACACATCACACCAGTTTGTTCTTAAATGTATCTTGAAGTACATCAAAACTCTCAGTAAGAGTTTCTCTTAAAGAAACTGACCAGATTGCCTCATAAACTGTGTGCCGCAGATATTTTTACAATATTTACAGTAAACTGATGTTAAATACGCCAAGCTAGAAACATTACACACATGATCCATCAATGTCAACATAATTTATATCTAAAGCATATTTGGTCCTTTAACTAGTAGTAAAGAGGAAGATTTGATAGGATGTCACCACACATTAAAGAGCCACAAAAACAATATTATTGTTTGAATTTAGGAATAAAATTGATTGAAAGATGAGATTTTGTTTCATACTTTTTTAGGATTATATTTTCAGTACATAATAGGGTACAGATGCCCATATTACATTTTGAACAAAGTTATTTAATATTCATAACAAATTGTCACATTTGAAATTAGTACATGACATTCCAGTTTGTGTTTAGACTTTCTGTTTGCATTTGTTCAGTTTCCCGCCACTCCTGTTTCCACGATTATGGTCTTGATTAGTTAATTTTGTTCAGCTGTGTATCATTAAATATATTGTTATATATACAACCATTCCTAGGGTTTACAAAGAATGGTGTGAAAAGGGAAAAACATCCAGTATGCGGCAGTCCTGTGGGCGAAAATGCCTTGTTGATGAAAAGAAAATTATTCTTTAAAATTCTAGTGATATTTCACAATGTTGTCCTGTATTTTGTGATCAAATAGTAGAAGAGACTTCTTCTAAAACATAAAAAAGTGTATATTATATATTTGTATTTACAGGTATGGAAGTAACAAGTTACAACTACTCACGTTACTGTAATTAAGTTGTTTTTTGGGTACTTTTAGAAGTTTATTTTTAAATCTGTAATTTTACTTACTAAAGTGCAAATTACGCCAATTTATTTACTTCGCTACTTGTAAAATCACAACTTGTTATGGAATACGCCTAAAATTTGAATTAATATTAATTTCAGTAGCCAATAAATAGATCTGTTCGTAAATTGACCAATAAACCCCCTGATAAAAAGCGTCCCCTGCAGCAGATTCAGGAGAGCTGATCATAACCTCACAGTAAAGGAGCTCAGAGTTATTTATAGACTGAAGGTTAGGAGAAACAAACAGTATTGAAAAAAATTTAGATATTTCAAAGCATGTCGATACTGAAATATCTGACAATGTTCCAATACTCATTTTCTGCACTATCGATACACAGATAACAGCTCTTTGGCATTTACACGCCTTACACACACGTCTCCCAAGAACACCTCAACACCCCTTTTGAACATATTGCTTCCAGCAGCCCGATGTTCTCCGAACGTCCCTGTTGAGAAACATTAATATACATCATCAACTATAAAACTCTTCTGTCATGTTTTCTGTCTCCTTCTACAGGAAGAACATGAAGACACTCAGAGTTTCTCTGCTGTTATTCTTATTGACTTACATTGTAGGAAGTCGTTCCTGGTTCTGGGAACAATGTTGGTGAAAGTGACTGTGGAAATCAACAGACATGAAGAGTGTGATTATCATGAGAGAAAATGATCCCTGCATCCGTTCCTAAGACATTTCTTTTTTTATTCTCTTTATTGAGTTTTTTTTACATATAAACTACAGAAAGACAAAAACACAATAACAAACAACAGACATCAGAGGACATCATTGCCATGCTAAACAAATCAATTATACATTCTCACCAAAGTAATCTATAAAGGTTTGCCACGTTTTCCCCCTCAACAAATATTTAATTTTCTCCAATTTTAAATGATAAATTATGTCTTTCATTAAGGCTGAGTGAGCAGGGGGCATTTTCTGTTTCCAACACAAGAGAATCAGTCTCGCGCCATTAAAGTCACAAAACAAATCATGCTGTTTTGGGTGTCCGGAAGTTGTACATTGACAGGCTTCACACCAAAAAGAGCCCAGATTGGTTCTGGCTTAAGCTGTCCAAGATCCTGGAAAGGGTTTGAAATATATTGTTCCAATAATTTGTAATGCGAGGACAATTCCAAAACATATGTGCAAGAGAGGCCGGTCCTTGTAGACATCTATCACAAGAAGGACTAATGGTAAGAAACATCTTTGACAATTTCAATTTGGATAAATGCAATCTGCGTAGCACTTTGAACTGCAAAAGACCATGTCTAATACATACAGAGGTAGAATGAACATTTCTTTGGGCTTTTGACCATTGATTATCTGTAATAGTCACCCCTAGATCATCCTGCCAAGCATTTTTCAAGTGGTCCAATGTAAGTGTTGTTTCTTCCTGTGTTAGCACATTGTGGATTTTAGCAATTATCCCTCTTTTAAATTGATCTCTAATATATGCCTTTAGTGCCTCCCAGAGGGTGGATTTTGTGACGTCAGGAGTGTCATTAAATGATAAATACAAATTTATGTGTTTTTTTATTTCTTCTATTCCTTCTTTGTATGACAGTATGCTGTTATCAAACCTCCAACACCTCGATGTTTGATTATATCCAAAGGCTAAACGCATAGTTAGAGGACTATGATCGCATTATGTTTCATAATTACAATGTTTCATTTGTTCAAGGAGTTTACTGTCGATTAAAAAGTAACCTATTCTGGTATAAGTCTGATGAACTAGGGAGTAATAAGAATATTGCCATGTGTTGGGGTGTAGAGTTCTCCATGGATCTATTATTTTAAAAGTATTCATGAAATTCTTAACACTTTTTGCCATTTTAGTCTCAGTAACCGGTCTATGTGATGATCTATCCAGGTCAGAATTAAGCACTAAATTAAAGTCTCCCCCAATTATCAGTTGATGAGAGTCCATGTCGGGTATTTTTGATAACAATGAGTTTATAAATTGTTCGTCATCAACATTGGGCGCATATACGTTAACTGTGATCAAATTATCATAAAGTTTGCCTGTGACAATGATAAATCTGCCTTGAGAGTCCGGTATTATCTTTGAAGCGACAAACGGTACTGTTTTTTTAATTAATATTGCTGTACCCCTACTCTTTGCACCAAAGTTAGAATGAAATATCTGCCCAATCCATTTATTGCGTAATCTATTGTGATCTTGATTTTTCAAGTGTGTTTCTTGTAGAAAGCCGATTTCCATATCTAGTTTTTTCAAATGTGCTAAAATATTACACTGTTTTATGGCTCCATTAAGCCCTTTGCAATTCCAAGTCACAAATTTGACCAAGTTGTGCGGACTTGTTTTAGCCAACATGGTATTAACCTTAGTCATATTTAATTAATGCATGACAGTGAAAATTATTTTGTATGATATCCTCTGAAGTAAAACAAAATCTGAACACTTGAACTTTCTCAACATCCCTGAAACTAAACATGCTAGGGTAAAAACAAAGAACAAAACTGATCTTAATAAAGATCCGAAGTTCCTAAACCCTAAGTCCATGGACACTTGACTTACCACTTAGCTCCTAAAGTTGAATATTATATATTTCTGGGTCAGATCACTTATAGTTGTGGCCCACACTTATTGAATAAAAGTAAACACAAATCTAGTATAGCCTGAATTAAGTTTAACTCCTTGCCCCCTTCCCTAAACATAAGATTTAAATCGGTTTGCTGTCTCATACGCGAAAATAACATAAAAAACAATAAAAAATAAACAACAAACCTTGTTATAATAAACAAAACCTGAGGGGTATGGGAGTAAATAAATAAAATAATAAAATAAATAGATACGTATACCTATATACTCACGTATATGCATATACACACATACAACCTCCATCTAATCTTCCCGTCAACACATCATTTTTCTTCCTCCACCATTTCTTCTGCCAAATTAACCTTTCTCCAGTACTCTCTAAAAACCATGTATTACAGACAAAAGAGAAGTGTCTTTTAATGTGTTTTTCTTGGTGGCATCACACTTGTGAATCGAAAGAAATACTCAAATACCTTTAATCCTCTTCTACCTGTGCAGTTGGGGCCTGGGATTTAATAAAGTTTTCAGCTGCTCAAGGGTCAGTGAACGAGTGCTTGACGCTGTCCATCGTTATGATCAACTTTACCGGGTAGTACAGACTGTCGGGATTCCAGCGTTGAGTAGTTTCACCTTAACCGTGTTGAAAGAAGCTCGTAGCTTGCTGACCTTCGGACTCATATCCGGAAAAATATGTACCGGTGATCCTTTGTAGAATAGGTTGCCTTTGCTCCTGGACAGCTGCAGAATCTTCTCCCTGTCGCTGTAGTAATGTAGGCGAACTATCATCGCTCTCGGGCGCTCTCCTGTTCGGGGCTTAGGGGCCAGGGTTCTATGAGCTCGATCTATTAGAATTGGTGATTCAAAGTTTTCTTCGCCGAGCACTTCTGAAAAAAAAAAAACTCCGCTATGAAGCGGCTTGGGTTCCCTGCCTCTGTATCTTCGCTAATTCCAACCCGATCTCACGGGAATTCATACAAATTTTTCCGATCTCACGGGAATTCGTACAAATTTTACGAGGTGGCTAATTCGTTAACAATTCATACGACCTCACTCGTACAAATTAGTATGATTTTGCTAAATCGTACATATTTTACGAATTGGCCAATTCGTATGAATTCGTACGAATTACCTACCCCTAACCCCGCCCCTAAACTTAACTGTCACGTGGGTTTCAGACAAATCGTACGAATTTGTACAGAGTGAGGTCGTACGAATTAGCCACTTTTTAATCACTCGTAAAATTCGTTCGAATTGGTCGTAAGATAGGGTAGCTAATTCCCACCACACGTAGGTTTTGCCGGCGACTTCTATTCTCCAGGTCCATGTATTTTTCCTGCAGTTTATTGTAGTCTTTCTGTAAGGTTGCGTGTGCTTTTTCCATTGCGGATATTTTGTCCAAAACATCACAGAGAGATCGTTCCATCTCTCTCTGCGTGTCTGCCGTGTCAGTGTGGGCTCTCTGTAGTGTTTCTATTTTCTGTGAGAGTTCGTTTCGAAGCGCATTAATGTCTGCTTTAGATTCTTCCCTTAGCAATGTGATGTCTTTGCGTATATCTTGATGCATAATCTCGATTTCCGCTTTAATGTCATTCTTTAAATTTTCGCGGTATGCACGTAGTTCGCTTCGAAAAATTCCCACAGAGAGAGGTGTTTCTTTTTCCGCCATTGCGCCTTCGTCTTGTGAACAGGCCAGAGCTTCACTAGCTGGAGCGGTGTGAGTCAGTGTTTGGTTGGCCTGTGCTGCAATAGCGTTTGCTGTGTCAGTTGAGGCCTTGTTACCCGAGACTTCGTTAGCCGGAGCTGTACCAACCGGTGCAGGTGTAGCTTGTAGAGTTTTTTGCGTGTATTTTCGAGTGCCCTTCATATCGAATGTTGTAACAAATTATTTTTATAGGTGAGTTGATGATAGAGGGCGATGTTCATTGACCCAGAATAATTAACTTCTTGAAACTTTTGCGGAGCTGCCTAACTTCGTTGCTCACTCCATTCGGCCGGAAGCAGAAAGTCAATTCCTAAGACATTTCTAATATGATCTTCTACATGATATGAGATGATGAATCTCCAGGACTTTACCTCTGTCAGAGATCTTCTTCTCTTTGCAGAAATCCTCCAGTTTGTCTCTCAGCTGACGGACAGATTCTCTCACACCATCAAAAGAGGAGAGAGAACTGAAGGGATTGTCATTTACGTCTGTAGATTCAGGAGGAGCTGAGAGAGACTGGAAAATCTACAGAAAACAGAAATCAAAGCTCATCACCTCCACACTTCATCAGTAACCTGCACTACTGGCAGATCTGAGCGACTCTTGTTGATCTAGTAGTGAAACTGGTGCCATCAATTCATGGATTTCTCATTGTTATAAAAAGAGTAGGGCTGGGCAAGTTAACGCATTATTATTCCGTTAACACATTAATTAATTAATGCAGACAGTTTTTTTATCGCACGTTAACAGTTTTTTTATTATTATTTTGAAAGTCCTTGGCTGACTGGCTCTGAATACACACAGGCCTGCAGTCAAACCATGGATCACAGGAGGGATGGGATGTTGGTCAGCCAGCAAATAACCCATCCAAACAAGCAGTGGAGAGGCTTCGGCAGGTTCTCTCAGGCGAGTGAATGACAGGCGCTCTACGGAGACTAACCATGGCAACGGCTTCTGTGCGCTGAATCAGCTGTAGCCTTTTTAACTTAAATTAAAATTATACATAACTTTACCTGATAGGCCTGCGTTTCAGTTGGCGGGATGCTCTGCCATGTGAATTCCCTTCTATTGATGTCCTGATAACTATTCTGGAAACTCACAAACAGCGAACCAACGAGGATCAGTCTCTCTTCCAATGATTTGTGCTGCGCGTCGTGTACAAAAAGTTATAGACAATTAAACTTCGGCAACGGGTGGGTGGGCGTGTGCGTGAGGTGACGGGGTGTGCGTGAGGTGAGCATCAGTTTTATAGGAACGCACCCACTCTACACTTTACAATGCATTGGTTTTCATTTAAACTTCTGCGTCGTTGCACGTGCAATTACACATGCAGAGGGAACATGTGAAACCCGGGGAGCGGTTCTAGCCATAGATATCTTACAGAGATGCCCTATTGGTCGCTGGGCACTGAGAAATCCAGCCGCCATCTTGAACCGGTCGTATTCCTATTGAGCTCCATAGCAGCAGTAGATGCCAGAGCACTGTGCAGCATATTCCTGCTATCGCTTCGGGAATTACTTTCACAAGTAAGATTTAAGATTTAACATTACTGTACTATTGGTTGTAGTTTGTGAATTAAATATCCCATGTGTCCTGTATCATAGCTACATGTATGACCTTTGCAGCAAAAAAACCTGCATGGAAATCAGTTCGGTATTCAGTGAGATATGATTAATTAAATGTGCTGACAGCTCATATCACCTGCCAAACTGATCACTCTGAGTGGAGCGGGTGACCGGTAGCTACAGCGTGAGTTTGACGCAGAGGTATTGCGCTTTACCTCTGTTTAATGTAATCTTAGTGTATGTGGGAAACCATGGCATGACCAAACCTATCCTGCTATCAGAGAGGTAACGTTGGTCAACTTATATCTTTAAGCTCCCTGATAAAAGATACCTGTTGATACCTGTTCAGAAAAAAAACTCATTTTAACAAGCTAGATAAAAGGTAATGTCCTGGCAGTGGCAAATAGCTTTGTTTTAGTATTTGATTTGATTACATTAATGTTTAAGTTGATATTAACAAAAATGATTTTATTGCTACTGTGCAAAGGGAATACTGCTGGTTTAAAGCACTATAATTGTTTAAAGTTTTTGCAGACAACATGTTATTGCACTTTTGTGTATATAGCAGTACATTTCAATCAATAGTGCACTAAATCACTTCTTTAGAATTCATTATTATCATGAATCGGGTTCCTTCCTTCTATGTCTCCCTCTTGTGGTCACACTACACTTTCATTCTCTACACTGAGCTCTTTAGTCTCATTAGGTTCAGCTGTTCTTCTCATTACCTTAATCTCCGCTCACCTGTTTTTCCTTTTCCCCTAATGCTTCCTACTATTTCTTAACCCTTTCTTTGTCTGTCTCTTTGTCAGTTTATTCCAAGCTATCCATGCAGATAACGTACCTCTTACCTTTTTCATTGAGTCGTGTCCTATCCTATCCTATCCTGTCCTGTGTGATTTGTGTGAAAGTATCTCCTCGAGCCGGTGTACTTATCCGTTCTCTTAATGCTCATTAAACTCTGCCCTGCCAATTCAGACACTGAGTTCCTGACCAGACGCAGTATCCAGTCTTACGTACCTCTATCATCAAGAGTTCCAGTGATAAGAGATAAACTACCTGCAGTTTATGTTATATTTCTACAAGCGAAGTTTTCTGTGTTGACTGTTACCTGAGAATCCTGTGAGGATTTGTTTTTCCTTTGATTCCGTGATTCGCCTCTCATTTCCATTAAAAACTGAGAATCTCGCTTTTTGGTCCTCTGTCTCTCAACCGCTACAATTATTCAATTTTGCGTGTAACAATGTGATTAATCGTGATAAATCACAAAAAAACATGCGATTAAAAATTGTAATCGTTGCCCAGCACTAAAAACAAAAGTTTAAATATTAGTGAAGTCTTCAGCTGTTGCTGTCTGGAAACTCAATGTATCTTTCAGAAAAATGTTTTCTCAGAGATTTCCAGAGCTGAACTGCATTTGTAGGTGCGTCTCTTTCAATAGAAGTAAAGTCTGACTGATGATGATATAATAACCGAACACACACAGATCAACACTTCAGTCAACGGCTCATTCTGCTCTCATGAAATGTTTCTCTGAGTCTCTTGCTCAAGTCCACTATGCTCCTGTTCTTCTAGATCTCTGTTACCTGCAGGAACTGGATGTGATCCTGTGTGTGTGAAAGCTGCTCCAGCTCAGCGTCTCTCCTCCTCAGATCATTGATCTCCTGCTCCAGTCGCTCCAGTCGTCCTTCAGCTCGACTCACTGCAGTCTTTTCCTGATCTCTGATCCGCTGTGTCGCCTCAGAGCGGCTTCTCTCAATGGAGCGGATGAGCTCAGTGAAGATCCTCTCACTGTCCTCCACTGCTGTCTGTGCAGAGCGCTGTTACACACACATCACAATCACACAGTGAGCTTCAGTGAGTCCTGACTGAGACATCTCAAACTTCTTCTCCAGACTCACCTTATGAGACGCCACAGCCTCTCTCAGCTGCTGAAGATCTTTCTCTCTCTGCTGGATCCTCTGCTGGAACGACCTCTGCGTCTCCTTCAGCTGGTGCTAAAGGACAAACCAATGACAGGAGAAACATCACATTAATCATCAGGTAAACAGATATGAATCCAGTGTTAGTGAAGTGGTGAGATTGAGGGCTTAAAGGTCACATAAGATAAGATTTTAGCTTCAATCATAACCTCAAACCCTCAAACCCTACTGGCTCATGTATGTCACATGACTTAACATGCCACCATATTTAATATATTTTCAAAAGACTTAGATTTAGACTTAAAGGGGTGATGAACTGAGAAATAAAATTTTCCTTGAGCTTTTGACATCTAAGAGGTCATCATATTATAAGAATATCCTGTAAGTTTCAGAGCTGAAAACGT
Organism: Hybognathus amarus; assembly: GCA_030378365.1. Lineage (NCBI taxonomy): Eukaryota > Metazoa > Chordata > Actinopteri > Cypriniformes > Leuciscidae > Hybognathus > Hybognathus amarus. The sequence goes on from JAQIUQ010002108.1 coordinate 180,832, forward strand.
CCTTGTTAGTCCAATAAAAGCTTTTATTGACACCAGCCTCAACAAACGACTCGTTTTTAAAAGTGGGAAACTATGACGTCAAAGGGGTTAAAACCCCACCCCCGCAGAAGAAGATCAACGCCTGCTTCAACACGTCCGGTTTAGCCCCGCCCACCGATTCGCACATTACACGCATAGTTAAGTAGCCTAACATACATGCCTACCTCGTGAATGACAAACCGGTATCGAGCTACAGAGAAATACAGAATATTGTGCAGTGCCTGGTTGTGGAAGACAGTCGCTGCATAAGCTTCCTCAGGTTTCCATATAGGACTGCATGGATAAACTTTATTTTTAATGACGTTCCAGCTGATGAGGTAAAACATCGTCGTCTGTTCGCTTCATTTCACTGAGGATTGTTCTGTAAACAAGACTGGATTTGCAGACCGATTAAGAGTAAAGAACGGTGCTGTGCCGTCTATATTGGATCTGACAGGAATTGTGCAACACACGGACTCTGGGTCGAACATGTATGGGTCGAATCCGGTTGCCATTTGACAACATTGGACGTTTTCCCCACGTGCACCGATGGGTGAGTTACACTCATTATAATATGCAAAACTGTTATCCACTCACAGCAGTGGGCGTTTATTTCCAAGCTCTTCAGTGCGACACGCCCATAAAAACCGAACCGTTTTTCAGGTAGGCTCACAACTTGGGTACAAAATAGCCTATTACTTATTCATTTTGATGTTTTTGAATGCAAAAACCAAGTGAATGTCATAAATTGACCTCAGACAACAATATAATAAAATTTAAAAAGCCAGTTCAAAACCCCTTTAATCACCTCCATTGGAGTTTGGATTTCTTTAATTCTACTTTTGAAATACGGACAGTCTTTTTCTCCATGTTCAACTTTCTTTAGTGTGTACTGTTTATGTTTGAGCATGAAAAAGTTATTCTCTATATCAGTGTCACTGTCCCTGAACTCCCTGAAATTGTAGTCATGTGTTTTCTTTTGGAATGAAAACGCCACAATATTCCTCAGGCCCAGTTTGCACGAGAACGCTTGCGGGTGAAAACGTAAAAGTATTTTATCGGATGTTCGTTTACACAACGAAAGCGTTTTGGGGGCTTAAAAACGCAAAAAAGTGAAACCACCCTCCAGAGTGGATTTCTTAAAAATGCTCCACCATCGTGTTTGCGTCTAAAAGTTCAAAACGCTAAAGTCTGCTAGACAGTGAAGGTTGTACAGAGGCGTGCAGACTTGGTGTTGTTGTGTGGCAGTGCTCCACATTGCCACCTTGCCGCTTAGAGTGGCATTTTTGCGTCACCATATGCACGCGGATTTCCCAACCGTAAAGCTCGTCTAAACGCAGAATAAAAAGTGATAACGCAACACCATTTTTGTGTTTTCTCTTCAGATCGTTTCCGTGTAAACATAGCCTCAATTAGTTAGTTAATGCAATTTTTTGAAAACAGTCTCCGTGTAAAACAACAAAAACACGAATCTCTGAAGACGATGAGGTCATGCACATGTGTATTATGTGGTCAGTCTAGTGTTTCATCGCCATCTAATGGCCTGACAATAGAATACAGTTAGAATGCACTGCATTTAGTATCTTTTTACACTTTAGTATTTATCCTTCTAATATGTTCATTCCATGTTAACTTATCATCAAACCACATACCCAAAAACATAAAAACTTTTACTTGCTCTATATCTTGTCCATACATTTTTACCTGAGCCTCAACCCCTCTCCTTCTAGTAAAAACTACTGTCTTAGTTTTCCCAATTGCAAACTTAAACCCCCATGCAATTGACCATCTCTCCACCACATGAATTGCCTCTTGTATTTTACCTTTAATATGATTAATGTTCCTTCCATTTTTCCATAAGATTCCATCATCAGCTAACAATGACTGTCCAAAATCCCCCTGTACTTGTGAAAAAACATCATTAATCATTGTGGAAAAGTGTACAGGGCTAATAACACTGCCCTGAGGAGTACCATTCTCTACCTTGTATCTTGTTGAAACACCTTTCCCTACTCCACTCTCTTCTCTTTTTCTTCTTCCTTTTATTGGCGATTAGCATCGATTTCGTGCATTACCGGCCGCCACCTATTGTGAACTTGATCCAGAGACTTCAAGAACCCATTTCCCATCCTTACCCACTATATTAAATATTTATAGCCTACTATAGCCAGCACTGCTGTGTTTCAGCTCCTCTGACTCTAAAAAAAAACAAAAAAACATTTCAAATCCTGTCAATTAATCCTGTATTTTCCAAATATCTAAATAAAGCTTCTCTATTATCATTTTCCTGTTCTTGTTTTAATATGATTCTCAAAGTTATATCAGTTTCCTCTTTCTCTGAATCTCATCAAATAATGTATCTCTGTCCTCTTTATATCTTTCACAATACATGATAACATGTTCTACTGTTTCATCCTCTCCACACCATTCACAAAGTCCTGTTGGATGCTTGGATATTAATTTCAATGTTTTATTAAGTCCTGTATGTCTTAATAATGTTTTCCTCCCTTCTACTTCCACCTGAGTACCTCTTTTTCCCCACTTTTGGTTGAGTTGCATACATATTTCTACTCTTAATTCCTGTTTCCCACATTCGTTGCCATCTTTGTTTTATTTGATTTTTAATTATTGCTTTAATTTCATCTCTACTATATGTTATATCCATTTCTATTCTGTCCTCTTGCAATGCTTGTTTAGCCATTTTATCGGCTGCCTCATTCCCTTTTACCCCAACATGAGCTGGTACCCACATGAATATTACCCTCACTCTTTTCTGCTGTAACGGTCAAGTTTTAGATCGGTAATATTTTTTATGTTTTTAAAAGAAGTCTCTTCTGCTCACCAAGGCTGCAATTATTTGATAAAAACAAAACAAAAAAACAGTAATATTGTGAAATAATATTACAATTTAAAACAGCGGTTTTCTACAGTGTGTGAATATATAGTAAAGTGTAATTTATTCCTGTGATCAAAGCTGAATTTACAGCATCATTACTCCAGTCTTCAGTGTCGCATGATCCTACAGAAATTATTATAATATGATGATAATATGATTAAAAAAACTTGCCTTACCTTATTAAGTAGGAAGGGGCAAATGACTACTCTGCAGCTTGGCAATCACTTAATTTTAAGTTTGATTGTTTGTTTTTTGTATTGGACTACTCCATTTTGTTCTTTTTTTAAATGATTAAAAAAATTAGTTTAAATTATTCTATTGTTCTTTTTGGAGTTTAAATTATTCCATTTATTTTTCCCTTACGGTCTTAACATTGGACAATTTTTAATTAAACCATATGAGTTACATCAAACTTATCCATATTGGAGTTTTAATGTTTCTATTTTATTTTGTTCTCACTTTTAACACTTGGACAATGTTTAAATATACTTCAAGAGTTTCATCAAACTACTCTTTTGTTCTTTCAGTAGTTGAAATATTTCTATATCATTTTTCCTCTTCAATCTTATTGGAGAATGTTTAATTTAACCTTATTTGTTACATCAGACTTCTCCATGTTGGAGTTTAAGGCCCTGTTTACACGAGAACGCTCTGCGGGTGAAAACGTAAAAACGTGAAAATGTGTGCCTTTCGTTTACATGACGATAGCGTTTTTGAGGCTTAAAAATGCAAAAAGTGAAACCACCCTCCAGAGTGGAAATCTTAAAACGCTCCACCGTTGCGTTCCCGTGTAAAGGGTAAAAACGCAAAAGTCTGCTTGACAGTGAAGTTTGTACGCAGGCGCGTGGACTTGGTGTTGCTGTAGTATGCATTCTTAGCCACCTAGAGTGCATACTACATTGAATTTCTCAGACATTTGCGTCACCATTTGCACGCGAATTTCCCACACAAAACGCTCGTCTAAAATCTGAATGACGCAACGCCACTTTTGCGTTTTCTCTTCAGAATCGTTTCCGTGTAAACATAGCCCAAGTGTTTCCATTTATTTTATTCTCTTTAACATTGAACAATGTTTAATTAAACCTAATGAGTTGCATCAAACTTTTAGGAGTTTAAATGTTGTTTGATTTTTTTATTTATTTACTTCGTCCTGCTCAGACTTGTATTGGATGATGTTTAAGTTACATCAGACTTCTCCATTATTGACTAAATGTTTATTTTGTCCTCCACAGTATTAGACAATGTTTAAATAAACCTTATGGGCTGCATCAAACTGTTCCATTTTGTTTATTTGTCTTATATTAAGTCAATTAAGCATCGTAATCGGTATGAGTATTGGCCGATCACCATGACAAGAAATCGGTACTGTATCGGCTGCAAAAATTCTGATCGGAGCGTCCCTACTAATTATGGATTACAGTGCATAACTTAAATATATGTTGTATAGCCATCGAATAGGACATCGAATTTGAGAAAAATAAATTGCCATGGACATGCGGTTTATTTAAAGAAAGAGCTTTATTAGCACAAACACACAAACTATGTTCAAACATATGAGATCTGCTCACACAACAAATTGTAAGCTCACGAGAAGCCCAAAACCCTACAGCACCATGAAGTTTCTATTTTCAGCTTCGGAGCTGCAGGTAACTAGCGGCATTCTGTCCGAATTTGGTCCAATTTGCAGACGTCTGTGGTGTCGTTGCCCTGTACTTTGGCATCGCCTCTAATCTCGACTGCAGTGTGGCACACAGCTCTGTGAGCTCCTTGCTGCGAAAAGACGGAGGTCGCACAATCCATCCAGACACCCCGTCAACAATGCCGTCTTCCTCATTCGACATCAGGTCTATGGTAGCGCTCTTCCAAAGGTCCACCTCATCCTCAGCTAGGACACTCTGTCTCGCTTCTAGCAGCTGTGAAAACAACCAATAAAGACAATCAGTACTGCGCGATGCACTGCGTATGGACACAAAACATCTATTAATGCACCAGCAAATTAGTCACATTGACCAAAAACAGATCTAATCAAATAAATCTTACCCTCTTTCTTCTCGCTTGTACTCCGAGCTGAACTCTTCACAGCTTCTGCCTGCGATGCAAGATCTGGTTGTTTGTACCTGAAGTTCCTGCGCACTGTCTCGTAATATGTTTTACAGGCAGCTGGAATGATAAATGAGAGTGATATGAATAAAAAACAATGCAAGTCACAGTAAAATTAAACAATAAAGGAGAATAAAGTAAAAGTTACTTACACACAATGTCGTCATTATCAACACCATGTAAATCTGGACATGCAGACATAGCTCCGAAGCAAATATGAGGTCACGGCCTCGTTATGAGGCGAGGCTAGTCTGAGAAAACAAAATGTATGATTAAGATCAGTACCTATTAACGGATCTATTTCCTTATTCAGGAGAATGAAAGTATATTTTTCAATCTTACCCTTGCTCCGGTTTGTAGCGCCTACTGTTTGTCTCAGAGTTGTGGAGTACGGCGTACTGCTTCTGTAAATTACAAGACCAAAAAAATGTACTTTTATAAAGCAACTCACACTTGTTCTTTTACAAGAATACATTACTTTTAGCTTGTGCTACTTTAATTAAAGCTTTGCTTCTAGGCTACTTTAGCTTAGATAGCATCTTACCGCGATCTTAGGATTGTGCACCCCGTCTTCTCTTTCTAGAGCTAAGCTCTTCCACACAGTTTTTCCAGACTCCAAAGCAGCCAACCTATCCTCCATGGACAGCAACCTGGAATTTACTAAAGTGAACTGCTCATCTACAACGGCACCAAGCTGAGTAAGCTGACGAGACAGCCCACTGATAGCGTTTAACAGTTTCTTCTCGCCAGTCTGCGGACTGTCTGGAAGGGGTTGATCGTGTCCTTGAAGAGGAGTTGAAGGGGACTTGAAGGGGAGATGTCGTCCAGCCACTGTAGATTGCAGCAAAACACAGGAAATATAGGAAAAGGTCAGAGTAGGAGTAAAAACATCATCATCATGAGTCATCATGACCTCGCACCTGATTGGACGAGGTCTCAGAAGGCTCGCGGGCTCCTCCAATCACATGTGAGGTCATTGTTATACGGAAGAATTCGCGAGACAAGCTAGCGTGCCTATAATATCCTTAACCCTAACTACGACCAGCCATTATAAACCAGTATGTTGTGTCAAAAGGTTCTGCATTCAAACATGTTATTGCGCAAGTTTCCTGGCTTCATCCCACCCCAACAGATATTTTTATAGGAAAGCCAATAGAAGTTTGGAGCTTACAGAGATCAGACACGTCATACCCAGCATCATTTTTGTCTTTTGAGCACATTGCTGGGAGATGTGTGGTTGAAGCGGGTTAGTTAACCCCAAAAATGAAAATTAAGTTATCAATTACTCACTCCCATGCTGTACCAACCCCATAAGACATGCTGTAATCCAACCTTGTTTGTCTTCGAACACAAATTAAGATATTTCTGATTAAATTTCAGAGGTGGATCACTGCTAAATAGGCTGCCTAAGGGATCGAAACTTGTTTAACTTGTGTCGTAATATCGAATGTCCAACTTCGGAAGTGGGATCTTCTCAGGTTAAAGGCAACATTAGTATTTATCATGTGATCTCAACATGTCTGTCCACATGAGGCGACCCAAATAAATAAATGCACTTTAATTAAAACACCCGTTTGATATTTGTCAAAAATATCATTAATTTCTGTAGAGCTGGATATTTTAATAAGGATCAAATGACTGAGTTCAGCTTTGAGATGAATCTAACCTGTTTGTGTCTCAGTGTGTTCATGTTTCACTCTGAATGTTTCTTCAATCTTCTCGTTTTCATGTTTCACTCTGAATGTTTCTTCAATCTTCTCGTTTTCATGTTTCACTCTGAATGTTTCTTCAATCTTCTCGTCTTCATGTTTCACTCTGAATGTTCTCTTCATCCTCACGTCTTCATGTTTCACTCTGAATGTTTCTTCAATCTTCTCGTCTTCATGTTTCACTCTGAATGCTTCTTCAATCTTCATGTCTTTACTCTCCTCTTTAATAAACTCCATCTTTATAACAGTGTCACATGGATCTCAGTTGCTTCACCAGTAGCACTGCAGTCTTCAAGAGTGAGCAAAGCAGTGAAACATTGTGCTTTTATACAGATTTCAGGGGGCCATCCTTAGAGAAGATAAAGCAAACAAAGCATGTAATCGATGTAAGCAGTTATAGGCACTTTCACCAACTCTAATCCAATCAACTCAACTATAGGAGTGATTATCATAGACATCAGGAAGAGTCACACCTTCATCCATTCATTCACACTAAAGTCTGCTATTGATCACCATCAACAACGACACCAATTACAGAAATGAGACAGAAGCAGCAAGAGCCATTAAAGACAAAAGCCGCATTTACTCATGATCTTTACATTTGTATTCCCACACATCTAAAGTAAGAGAGATTAATTTGAAACATTTACCCTTCTGCTGACTTTCTAAAGCTAAATAATTTCACCAAAATAATTGTCTTGTAAAAGTGTGACTTGTTGCTGTAAATTCATGATAAGTGTTGTTTTTGTCTCTGGTGTTCTTGATGCTTCTGAATCATTACTTTCATTGTTGTCATTGTTCTTGCTAATAAATCTGTAAACTACAACAATCTGACGGATGCGTGACTCACCACCCATATTTGCCCTAAACAATTGTGTAAATTAGTTGGTTTTGAAGTTAATTTAATTTGGTTACTTTGCAACATTTATTGGGTGGTATAGAAACAACCACACTGGTTTAAGAGTTTAAAGGAGAACTCCGGCGAACAATCAAGGTCAAGGTCAAGGTCAAGGTCACTTTTATTTATATAGCACCTTTTAACAACATTTCTGCTGACCAAGGTGACCAAATGTGATAAAAATAGGGGTTATATGCTCGCGTTTTTCTTCCCCAACAAAAAACGTGCTGCAGCGTTTTGTACCAGTTGCAAACGCATTAGTGAAAACTGGTTAATACCAGCATATAAAGCGTTGCAATAGTCCAGCCTTGTTGAGATAAAGGCATGAATTACTGTCTCTAAGTCGCCAAAAGATAAAATAGATTTTAATTTCCGTAAACTCCTGAGCTGGAAGAAACTGCCTCTGACGACTGAGTTTACTTGCTTGTCAAATTTTAACTCAGAGTCGACAACGACACCCAGGTTTTTTACATGAGAGCGAATGTTGGCTTTCAGTGGTCCTAGATCAACGATCAAGCCATCTACCAGATGTGGGGCCCCAAATAAAATAACTTCAGTCTTATTTTCATTTAACTGAAGAAAATTTTCACCCATCCAACTTTTAATGTCATTTACACAGGCCAATAAATCAGATAAGGACTTAGACCCGGATTTTATCGGCATGTACAACTGGGTATCGTCCGCATAAATGTGATAAGGAACCTGGTGAGATTCGAAAATATAACGAAGAGGGAGCATGTATAATGAAAATAAAATTGGTCCCAAAATGGAGCCTTGCGGTACCCCCTCCGTAACAGAGACAGACGAAGACTGAAACTGACCTATCTCCACAGAGAAACTCCTCTCAGAAAAAATACGATTTAAACCACTCTAGAGCTGAATCACAGATACCAGCCTCAGTTTTTAACCTGTCCAGAAGGATACAGTGATCCACTGTATCAAAGGCTGCACTTAGATCCAACAAAACCAGGACTGCACAATTTCCAGAGTCCACAAACAACAGCAAGTCGTTCACCACTCTTAACAAGGCAGATTCAGTGCTGTGTTTTGATCTAAACCCAGACTGAAAGGTATCAAGTATATTATTTTCAATTAAGTAAGGGGACAACTGATTTAAAACAGCTTTCTCCAATACTTTCGACAGAAAAGGCAGTTTCGAAATAGGTCTATAGTTATTAAGATCAGATGGGTCCAAATTTGCCTTTTTAAGCAGCGGATGAACTACTGCATGTTTGAAGCAAGATGGAACAGAACTCGTCTGAAAGGAACTGCTGATGACAGAAATGATATTTGGTGCAATTGAGTCCAGAACTTCTTTTAGTAATGTAGTTGGTATAACGTCAAGTGAACAGGTGGTCGATCTTAAACTGGACACTATATTCGCTAGTTCAGGATGTGAGATCGGATGGAAATGTGAAAATTCAGCTCTACTCAAGGGCAATCCCCAGACCTTCTGGGATTGATTCACTACAATCTGAGATTTAATGCAACGGATTTTGTTTATGAAAAAGCTGCAAAACTTCTCACACAACTCTGGGCTCTGAGCAACACCAATCTCAGTAGAAGAGTTTAATACTGAATTTATAGTACCGAACAAAAACTTTGGACAATGGGAATTCTGAGCGATAAGATTAGAGAAATATTTAGACCTTTGAAGGGCAGCCTCCTCTTGAAATTTGACTAACTGAATTTGAACAATGAACCTTTGGTCTAATAAAACATTGGTTCCTAGTCAACTGTCCCTCTTGAGATTTGTTTTTAGTGATAATTGAATATAAAGAGTTTTATCTCTAAAAACTGTTTAACGTATAACACTAGTAATGGGGGCATTTAATTAGTAAAAATAAATTGCTAGTTTATACCACTAACAAGGCTCAAAATAGTAACAATGAGGATCCATACATGCAAAACGAAGCGTCGAGAACTTTGTAAGTGTACAGACCGTTTAATAAGAAGATACTTTATAAAGACAGTTCACTTTGTGTATACAGACAGGAGCCATCTTAGAATATAGTCTTGATAAGTCTTCATAAGTCCGATTCATACAGTTCAGATCACTCAGCACGACATTCGTGGTTTGACTTATCGAGATTATATTCTAAGATGGCTCCTGTCTGTATAGCACAAAGTGAACGGTCTTTATAAAGTATCTTCTTATTAAACGGTCTGTACTCTTACAAAGTTCTCAACGCTTCGTTTTGCATGTGGACCCTCTCAACCCTCATTATGTTACTGTGTTAGTGTGGGGCTATTTTGAGCCTTGTTAGTGGTATAAACTAGTGATTTCTTTTTACTAATTAAATACCCTCATTAGTAGCGTTATGTGCTAAACAGGAGAACAGTTTTTGAGATAAAACTCTTTACATTCGATTATCATGAAAACAAATCTAGAGAACGATCGACTAGGTAACATTGTTTTATTAGACCAAAGGTTCATTTTGCGACGGAGTTCTCCTTTAAAGGGTCATGAAACCCCCTCTTTCAGCTCAAGTCTAGCTCACAATCGTTTTGAAAAATGCAACTTAAATGGGCGTGGCTAGCTCTGAGATGAAGGGAGGGAGTGTGTGTGGTATGGCCATCACTGTCAATGTCCCATGCATATCGACTGTCACTAAAAAGCAGTGGTAAAACGTGAGGAAATGTTAGATTATTTTATATAGCTGGCAAATTTAAAGTCTTATGAAATACACTGACACTGAATTATTGTCCTTTTAAAAGTAACTGAATGCCCTGCTACATATATTAGCCTACACAGTAATCATAATTCTATTTCAAACATTTTAATGTAGGCTACATATATAATTATAATGTCATTATAAAATATATAATGGTTTATATAGACACTAAATGAATGGAGATAGGAGCAGGGTTCACTCAATGATTGCACTTAAATTTTTAATATAAAACAGCATTAACTGTTTATTTTGTACAAACGCATTTTCGGAGCGTGCCTTCTTCGGTGTGCAACAAGATAGCAATGTACCTAATCTTATACTGTATACCCACCTACACCAATTGACAGTAGAGCCAGACCGATATATTGGCAGGCCGATATTAGGCATTTTCCAAACTATCGGTATCGGCAGTTATAATGGCCGATAAATTAATATTTAAAAAATAAAATAAAAACGGACAAAACACGCTTCAATCATGTCATGAGTGTTGGAATTGTATAGTTTGTCCACCAGAGGGCGCTCTACACCATCCCTGTAGGCAACACTCATTTATAATGCTGCCACACATCCTTCAACCTGCTGATCCAGAGAACCAGTTATCCTGCGAGTGAGATCATCGGTGAAGTGTGTTCATGGTGAGTTGGTCACGAGACATACATTGCTTGAATAACAATTAAAAGAACATCTCCATCAGTTCTCTTAACTCAAATAAGCATGACAAAATTTGTGACTATCATGTCCAGTTTTGCTGCTGTTAATAAGCCGAGAGTGAAGCCGAATTAGCTAGTAATAGTTACGTTACGTTGTTACAGGGTAGTTGACTGACTGTCCTTTTAACTTTTGACAATGTGACTTAAGTATTTCTTTAATAGCACGTGACAGTTATAGCAACGAGACGTATCATCTCTCCTTGGCCTGTCATATTGAAAATGTATGTTTTACAATTTGCAGTATGACGTTATTGCTAAATTATGGCTCATCATAGACTAGCTAACCACAAAGCTAGCTAATGCCACTATCATCATTGGAGAACTGCTGAACGTAAGTTTCTTTTTAAAATGCATTATCATATTATTTATAGACAAAGGCTGTTATACATATTTAGTAACACCATATGTGGGGCTCATAATAACATTCCCTGTAATGTAAGTGTTTACTGATGCAAATCCATTAGTTTATAGTGAGTAATGCTCAAGCAGGCATGTTGTTATAGTGATCCTACAGGAGAGGGCGCCCACAGAAGAGAGGAGGTGCGGGCGTGGAGTAGGAAGAGAAGAAGAGTGTTTTTGAGTAGTGTTGTAAGCGCGCGCTGCGCTATTGTACTGCGACTGAATGCCGTGTAAAGTAAGCAGTGAAAAAGATTAAAACGAACCCACCAAACTATATGCACGTCTTGGAATTCATTCATTTCGACATGTAACACATAGAATACACATACAGTATTATGTTTACAGGAAATAGCTTATAAGCTATTTCCTGTAATTTGTAGTTTAAACACATGGAATAAATGAAGATCTGTCACTATAGTGACAGATCTTCATTTATTCCATGTGTTTAAACTACAAATGTGCCTCTATTTGAAGGAGTCGATCGGTTCTCACGGTCTCCCTCTCTGATAGCACATTTATGCTCACAATACGGGTTTTCAATTGTCGCTTCGTTTCAGTGCCGATCCTGACCTCCCTGGGGCCCTAAGCAAAATTCTGCTAAGGGGCCCTCTACCTGACCCGTGACGCCGTGACGTGAGCTATATAAACCATTTGCCAATGCTACACAGTCACACCTGACACTTCAGTGCTCCAAATATAACCCTCCCTCCTTTAAACAAAACAGTCAAAGAAAAGAATGAGGTTCAAACAAACAATATTTATTGAATAGAGTATTTTCCATAGAATATTAAGATAACACGTGAATATTATTAAGTAAGTGAAAAGTAACGTAAACATAAATAAGAATAACAGAATAAATTATAACCCTGAGCTTTGGTTTTTGGGATTAACTTTTGTTCTCTCTACAGCCTGGGCATTAGGTGATGCAACTAGTGATGCAGATATCAATAATCACTGTGAGTGATGACATCATTGATATCAAGAATTTACTTGTGTACAAGTGAACATGTAATTCCTGATATCCATTGGTAGATAAAAATGAAACTAAGGGGCCTTACTAGTAAAAAATAATCAAGAATTCACATTGCAAATAGTAAAAAAAGTGAATTCTTGATATCAAAAATACATAAACTGTGAATGAATAAAAGCTAAAACGGCTTGCCATGGCATGTTAAAGTTTTTTTTTTAATACATATTGAAGCAATTCTTGATTTATGGTTATTATTTACTGAGGGATGTTCATCCATATTGGTTTAAATTCAACATTTTAAATTCATACCCTATATATCAATAGTCAATCAATGTCAAATTGTCAATATTGCTTTCCATCTTGCATAATTAGTGCTGCTGCAGTTGTTTAGAATGTTTAACTACACATTGACTGAGACTAAATCAGTGTCTTGTTTTAAAAGTATGTATGTATAATGCGTACTTTGATGAGGAGTGCCATCATTTCCCGCCCATATATTGTACAGTATGTCCACATATATTTCTGCTTGAAAAAATGCGCGTTTCATTTCGTGCACGCGCATATGAACGCATGACAGCCTAACACACGCGACCCGGTTATCTTTTCCGAGCTGCAGTAAACAAACACCGTTGCACAACTTGCACTATGTTGTTTATCAAAAACAAACGTAATAAATAATTGTATTTTACTCTCACTTTTGTCAGTCAGGCACAAAGAGAAGTGATGCAAGAGATGCACTGCCTGTCTGCCCAGCTAGGTTAAGACCGAAAAAACACAATAGAAATGCACATAAACTTAACTTTACTTTGCTGGCTGACATCAAACTTGGAGAGGAGAGAACACAAGTTTACCTGAATGTTGTTCCCGCAATTCACATGTTTTTTTCTTCTTCCTCTTATCGTGACCAGAGGGATAGTTTCGCTTTATTTTGTCAACATTAATTGACGCGCTATGACACGAGGAGGGGGAGGCGGGGCCTTGAGTAATTTGCAGGGCCCTACGCAGCTTGCGTAGTGAGCGTATAGGGCGGATTCGGCTCTGCTTCGTTTTACTCACATGAAAATAGCCCGCAACCGCAAGGACACGTCAGTAACACAATAAAGGATAAAGATGTTAGAGCTACGCGCCCCCTGAACCCTCATAATAAAGATGGCTCTGACTTCTCATTTTAGACACACACACACCTCTGAATGTATAGAAAAGGGATACCACATCACTCGCAAGACGCAACTTGGATTGGTTGTAATAAACAAGGCGAAGTCCACTATTCTCCAATTCTCGCAGCTCTCTCGAGAAAATGTTTGCGGCACACACTATAGTTTATATCATAGACTGTTTAGATGTGTCCGTGGTTGATGATGTTACATCTGACACCAAAGCTTGCTTTAAACTCGAACGGTCCTTGCAATGAACCACACTGCTTCGGAGCTTGTATCATTACGTCACTAGTCACGTGAAAATGACGTCGTCTAAAGCAAACACACTGGTTCACTCCTGTGTAGTAAATCGCCCGACAACCCGATCCAGTGTTGACAGGTTTATGTTTTGTATTTCAGATAAAAGTGAAGCCAAACCATGGCAACACCGTGTGGGTTGTATAAAGATAAAATGACAGAGTTCAGCGTTGCGAATGAAACCAACCTGTTTGTTCCTCAGTTTCTTCTTGTTTCACTCTGAATGTTTCTTCCATCTTCGATGTCTTCACTCTCCTCTTTAACAAACGCCATCTTCATATTATTTACAATATTGTCTCAGTTTTTCTGTGTGTTTGTACAATAAGATGAGAATAATTAATAAATCCAAACTAAATCTCTGCGAGCCTCAATCAGTTAATGGACTTAAATGACCAAAAACGAGAACAGACACATACAGACACTTCCTATTTAGTATAACTTACTTCATACAAATTGGTTTGTTTATGTTCACCCATGTTTATGTCCATGCGTCCTCACTGTTTTGACCCAGCGTGCGGCGATTCGAATCACTGAATCATTTCGCTAATCATTTGATTCGATTGACTCGGGGTTTAAAAAGCTCCATTTCATCACCACTCGCGAAATGAGACGCTTTACTGCTACTGGTGTGTGGATGAGCATCATTATAATGTTACTTTCAATAATAAGAAATCATTTTTAAAGATAAATAAAACGTTTAAAGTTAACAAACCTTTGTTCAGCCCTTTTACTGTTTATGGTCCAGCTGAATCATAACAGAGGCAGGAGCGTGGCGCAGTCTTGATGACGTCATATCGTCAAACTAAAATAAAAGTCCTGGGGCCCGTTTCAGAAAGGAGGTTTTAGTGAAAACTCTGATTATGTTAATCCTGAAATAAGGGAAATTGTTTTTGCGTTTCAGAATGGGAAGGTATGTCAAAGAAAAGAAGCAGAGAAAAGTCAAGCCCATTTCTGAAAGAGAGGTAATCAGTTAACTTACCATGGTAACTTACTCTGAACCTACTGGTCGGGAGCAGGATTTTTCTAGATAAACCCAGAGTTTTTCTAATATAACGAGATATTTCTGTAATGATATTTTGACTGGAAACAACAAGACAAAAGTGTACATTTTTGCAGTGTACATTCATTTATTGCACATTTTTCAACATAACATCGGAGGTGCAGAGCACACATTAGTAGGGCCGCTGTATCAGATCGTTAAGAAAAGTTTGCCTAGCTTTCACGCTCTTTCTGAGAGTTTTTATGTTGTTTCCTGGACACAAACCTGTGAGAACCATCAAATAGTGACTCCTGTAGGATTGCAGGTCAGTGTAGAAATCGGTTTAAATGAGTCCAATCGGATAAATGACGTTCATTTGATAACAGAATGCTCGGTGCCAAGGACATGGGTTGTGAGGGTTGCCACCTGTCCCTGCTTTACCGGGATTGTCTTTCTTTTTAATAACCTGTCCCGGGAAATTTAAGCACTCTCTCGGGACACTGAATTTCCTGGGGCCTCATGTATCAACACTGCGTACGTACCAAAACACGGCCGTACGCCAGTTTTCACCGTTCACGGCCAGGGGCCTGTTTCAGAAAGGAGGTTAAGTGAAAACTCTGAGTATGTTAACCCTGAAACTGAGGGAAACTCTGGGTTTTCCGGTTTCAGGAAAAGGGGGGTATATCAAACCTGAGGAAGCAGAGTAAGTCAAGCCCGTTTCTGAAAGAGAGGTAACTTATACTCAGAGTCAGTTACCATGGTAACTTACTCTGTGAACCTGGAACCTGGTCGGGGCTGGTCTATTTATGAAGGCTTATTAACCAATATCCTACAAACACAGAAAATGGAGAAAAAAAAGAAAATTTGTGCAGCAGCTTAGAAGAACTCCTAAGCCACTAAAAGTCCTCCTCCCTGCTCTTAGCAGATCTCGCCTTAGGAGCCCTTTTCAAGCGCTAGGAATCTTGAGGAATAGCTTTATATTAACTGGGATTTTTGTGTCACTTTTAGGGGAAATTCTAAGAAAACGTCATGACTCTGAGAATTTTCTTAGAATTTTTTCTGCTAGGAGCCACTTCTTGCACAAAAATTCCTTAGGGATACGGGCCCAGGTTCATTTTGCACCACATCTGTATATGAAGAGTTCAGATGCAAAAGCCTCTCAAATGCCATTTGAAATTTTCTTCTGAAAATGACCATTTTTATCAAGCTTGTATATTTAAGTTCAGTAATTTCACTTAAATGACAATTAATAGGTAATCTTCATTGCCATTTAAGTGAAAATACTGAACTTTAATATACAAGCTTGATAAAAATTATAATTTTAGAAGAAAATTTCAAATGGCACTTAGAGGCTTTTGCATCTGAACTCTTCATATGTTGGCTGATATAGCTACATGCACACATTTGGAGTGCGAATTACTTTTACAGGTTTAGTTGCAGCAAAAAGATGCACAATCATTTGTGAATTCACTCTTTAATGTAGAATAGTTTATTTGGTTTTACTCTAATACAGGTACTCCTATGTGTGGACTTAATAGTGATGTCCATTTAAATCCAGTTTGTCCTCATAATCAAGGGTTAGTCAGGGTTGTGTGTGAGGTGAGGTCCAGTTAAACCCAAAATGTCCTCATAATCAAGTGTTAGTCAGGTGCTTGTGTGTGTTTGAGAGTGTGTGATTGAGGTCCAGTTAAACCCAAAATGTCCTCATAATCAAGGGTTAGTCAGGTGCTTGTGTGTGTTTGAGAGTGTGTGATTGAGGTCCAGTTAAACCCAAAATGTCCTCATAATCAAGGGTTAGTCAGGTGCTTGTGTGTGTTTGAGAGTGTGTGATTGAGGTCCAGTTAAACCCAAAATGTCCTCATAATCAAGGGTTAGTCAGGTGCTTGTGTGTGTTTGAGAGTGTGTGATTGAGGTCCAGTTAAACCCAAAATGTCCTCATAATCAAGGGTTAGTCAGGTGCTTGTGTGTGTTTGAGAGTGTGTGATTGAGGTCCAGTTAAACCCAAAATGTCCTCATAATCAAGGGTTAGTCAGGTGCTTGTGTGTGTTTGAGAGTGTGTGATTGAGGTCCAGTTAAACCCAAAATGTCCTCATAATCAAGGGTTAGTCAGGTGCTTGTGTGTGTTTGAGAGTGTGTGATTGAGGTCCAGTTAAACCCAAAATGTCCTCATAATCAAGGGTTAGTCAGGTGCTTGTGTGTGTTTGAGAGTGTGTGATTGAGGTCCAGTTAAACCCAAAATGTCCTCATAATCAAGGGTTAGTCAGGTGCTTGTGTGTGTTTGAGAGTGTGTGATTGAGGTCCAGTTAAACCCAAAATGTCCTCATAATCAAGGGTTAGTCAGGGTTGTGTGTGTGTGTGTGTGTATATGCATGATTCATATGGTTACTGATGTCCAGTTAAAACCAAATGGTCAGCAATGTTCATTTAGATATAAAACCAAGTCTTAAACAATCTTCTCTTTCACATTAACAAAACCCAAACCCACTCAACTGGAAATATTTAGCTTTATTCAAAACTATCTTTAGACAAAACTGTCATTTGTCAGTGATGGTTAAATAGTAAACGTTCCTTTTGGGTTTTTATTTATTAATGTTTAATGTTAAAATATTTCCGTATTTATTTCACTTTCCCTCTACTCTCTATGCTCTTCACTCACTTCACACCTGCTTAATCTCACATTATAAAGGTTAGTTTTCTGAAATCTCTCTTAAACTTTAAGCCAGGTTGAACAATTGCTGATAATTATTATTTTATTTATTTACTATTTTTTTATATGCTGGAAAAATATTTAAGTGATGTGGCACTGTCATGGGTAATGATAAACTATGATGCTCATGTATAATAATGTGTGTACTAGTAGATAATGTCCAGATAAACCAAGTTAGTCCCCATAATTAAGGGTTAGGTGTGTGTATGTGTGTGAGTGATGTCCAGATAAACCGGGGTTGTCCTCATAATTAAGGGTCAGATGGTTGTGTGTGTGTGTATGTGAGTGATGTCCAGATAAACCAGTGTGGTCCTCATAAATCATAATTAAATCAAGAAACGCCCACTCCTGCCCTGTCCTCATAGTGCTGTAGTTTGTCAGGTCTTCATATTACCAGACTGTTTCCTTAAAATGAAATTCTGAGTAGTCAGAGTTTTACCCCATGCCATAAGGAGCAGTTTAATATTTCTTATTAATCTCTATGACAAAGGGAAAGGTGGGTCCCCATAAACCATGATGGGACGTTTTTTGGGAAAAAGTCCTTCTGAGACCGCCCGTACGTGCGTGTGTGTGTGTGTGTGTGTGTGTGTGTGTGTGTGCGCGTGCGTGTGCAAACGTTTTAAGACGTTTATTGACCGTTGAAAGGGCGACCGAATCCGACACGTCCGATCAACGTACTTTCGGCGGTGAACGGGGCTGCAAAATGTTTTGCTGGGGTTGCTTAACGTGTCTAACATTATAAAAACTCCACATTTCTAGATTTGTATTGGCAGCATGTTGTTAACTGTGTGTGTGTGTGTGTGTGTGTGTGTGTGTGTGTGTTTGTTTGTGTGTGCGTGTGTGCGTGTGTTGTGTGTGCGTT